>OZ007591.1:5624974-6224974 GCA_963931845.1 Maratus michaelseni
CGCATTCAACTTCCAACTGTGGTAGCTGTGCCACTAATTATTATCATTATGCTAGGAAACAAAGAGTTGTTGTTGGTTGAGATAGATTTAAAACAAAATTCTAATTGAAAATTATTTAAAAGTTCACTAAATCGACCTACACTTTTTTTATTTCAGGATGTAAAATTTTAAATTATGTGATGCTTAGAATGGATGGATGAGTAATAAAAACACACTTCTGACGGCAGAAAAGTTTGCAATGAAAGAAAAATAAGGACTTTGTCGCTAGAAGTCTAATTTATTAGGCCTATTTTTTTTTTTTTTTTTTTTTTAGAGATATTTGAAAGCTGGCATTATTTAGATCTAGAGAAAGTTATTGAGACAGTTTTGGAAGCAATAAAATGAATTGTGACGCTTCAGAGCTTGACATTAGTGATGAACATAAGAAGGAAGAAAAGAACAAAGAAATTGGATTCATGGAAATTCATCCCATTATGATACTCCAACGTGCTTAGTGAGAATCAGCTTTAGAGGAAATAGAAGTTGAGTTGTTCAAGTCATGACGAAAACTCAAGCCCCAGCACTTCTCTACCTGGCAACCACTCACAAACGCAAAAGATCGGACAAAAGTACCGAGTTTACTCAGTTCTAAAAAGAGTATCCAACAGTTACCTAAAATAATGGACAAATAAAATGCAATGTGAGGCAAAATTAAATTTTATTAAAAAAACCCCTAAATTTGTGTACATGAAATGCAAATTGTATATCTGTTTAACTACAAAAATAATTGCTTTGCAGAAGCACATTCATAAAGTACTGAATTTTAAGTTCATCGGTTTATTTTTTGCGCGTAATAAATTTTTTATAATTAAAAATATATATTATTTAGTGTCTAATTAATTTTTTTATAATTGATTTGTGTCTAATGAAATTTTGTGCCATTATTTTGCGTCTAATTCAATTTTGTGTCATTATTTTTTATCCATTATTAAGAATTTTACATTCAGATTCGTGTAAGTCAATAATATGTTTTTCACAAGACCAAGACCCAATGACCATTTTATTGGACACGCTAAAAAACTATATATGTATATATATTAAATAAATGAACATATTTATTGATTTCTAGTCTTAAAAGGACCAATAATCTGAATTTTGGTAAAACTTGCGCAAAATATACGAGCTTGGGTCTCAAGAGGTTAAAAATATTAAAATGCGAGCGAGAAATCTGTCAAGAACCTTCCCATTGACTTAACCTAGACCAACATATGATACTATATCATATGTTGGTCTAGGACTTAACATTAGCTTGCGCGTTTTTCGCATGACGGATGTAAGGCTTTTAAGATATAGATTTGAAGATGAGGATTGGAAGGGATTGGAGGGGGGTGCCATTTGACGGCTATTTTAGCGTAGCGTCTTCGTTATGATTTAATTATCAGAAAAATACAATTCTTTTTTTAATGATCGTGTTACTGTAGGAGAAGGTGGTTTTCTTGAACAAATTATTCGTTATATTTTCGGGTATAAGGGTAGGGGAAGGGTTAACTCTGATTTACAGAAAACAAATTCCATTTTAAGAAATTTAACATTTTTAGCTTCTCCCGTAGCGTTTTATAAGTGTTATATATAGAGAAAAGCGGAAATTTCAAATAGCGATTTTCGTAAAAATTAAATTTAGGTTCCTAATAAAAATACACAACTCGCCTTTACTTGATGTATACTAACAATCAAAGTAAACGATTTGTTGTTGAGCACTTGCATTCTTATCTCGGGTTCTATGGGCCCGATCACAACGGAGTTTGGATGATTCGACTTGGTTTTCGATCGCGTTACAGATTTTAGTTCCACCTACCACCGCCAAGTGGCGCATCATTATCATTTTCTCGAGTTCTATGTGCCCGATTTCGATGGGAATTTGTTCATTCAACTCCCTTGATACAACGGGTATTTGTCACCATGTCGGATGTTCGTACACTCTAAATAAGAAAGAGTGACTATTCACTCCGGAGGAGTGGATATTCACTCTATCGCAGAGTCAAAATTTGCCCAACCTCTTTAGAGTGACTATTCACTCTAGGAAAAAGTGAAATTCTTGACTCCCTGAAAGAGTGAATACTCACTCTTTCAGGAGTGAGTTTTTTCACCCCTGATAGGAGTAAATAGTCACTCTTTCAGGAGTGACTAAAATTCTTGAATAAAAAAGAGAAACTCATTTTCACACACGCTTGTTCGTAGGAATATAGGAAAAAAAGTAATCGGAAAAAAAGTAAACGGAAAAAAAGTAACTGAGTCAACAAGAGCGGAAAAAAAGTAATCGGAAAAAAAGTAATCGGAAAAAAAGTAAACGGAAAAAAAGTAAACGGAAAAAAAGTAACAAGGTATTGATAAATATTGAACTTATTGATAAATAAGTGTTAAAAGCTAACGAAATAACATATATCTGATTTATATAATTCCCGTAGGCGGATATTTTCGAATGCTATTAGGAATTGAGTAAAATCACCCCCGGAAAAAGCACCATCGGTAAAAAGCTCCCTGATAAAAAAAAAGGGGGGTGGGGAGGGGCTTCACGTTAAGATGGGAAAATACCACACATTTATGAATAACACGTGTTTGAATAAGCCAATTATAATTTCGGGTAAAGCACGTGCTAACCACGTGTATTTACTAATCACGTGTACTAGGAACAATCAGAGTGTTATATAAATCATTTATTCTAATACGAGAGCAAATCTTGTGTGTGTGTGTGGGGGGGGGAGTTATATATTTATATATATATATATGCAAATTTTATTTAAAAACGGCTCTGACGATTTTGACGAAATTTTGTATCCTACTGTTTTGAGACACCAGAAAACCGTTGGGCTGGGTCACATGTTTGAGGTAATTCGATTAGTGGGTCATTTGGGTCACCATCAAGCCGTGCAATAATCAGGTCCTGCTTCTGGAAGCAACCCAAACCTGATTTCTAGTTCGCTAAATGAGGTATATAGAGAACAAACCCAGCAGTCCCGAGGTATCCGCTATTGAAAATTTTAACTGCCTAAATTCATTTTGCAGTTCATTTTCTTAGTAGAAAGTACAAGTTTCTATCCTTTACGTATGCTTTAACTTATTTTAACATTTGAATAGAATAGTTTAATAATAATAATAATGAAAAATCAAGTTTTCATTCTTTTTCTGAATGTTTTATGTTGTTATTCAAATATTAGCATCCATAAAAACCATGCTGGTGTTATGAGACCTTCTTATTAAAATAAATAAATAAATAAGAAAGATTTTTTTTTCTTTTTTTTGTAAAATTGTTAAGAGTATATTAAAATTTGCTAAAGAACTTTTATTTTTATCTTGTACATAGCATACTTAAATAGTTATACAAAAAGAACCAATTTAATTCTAAATTTTATTACAAAAATGAAAACAAAATATTTGTCTTTGCCATGGGCCAAACATCGTTCTTATCTACCCAATTCACCCCCACCCACCCCCAAACACACACCTCCACCACCACTTTTTTTTCTTTTTTCAATTATCTTTATTTAGTTCCCAATTATTTGGATTCTTTATTTAGAATCTTATTCAATATGACTTTTTTAATTTTCCCAGTTCATATATGATTAAGTAAACTGATTTGGATTCGTTGTTTGTGTTATATTTTTTAAATGGCTGTGTGTCTTGAAATTTAAATATGTTATTTAGATGGAACATAGTAAATACATATAAATACAGTTTTTGTATTTTGAACAAGTTTTCATGAGGAAATATTGAAAATCATTTATAAAATATTCAGAATTTCACAACAATTTGATTCGGATGCCTTTGTGATTCGTTTTCTTGTTCTTTATTCCCCTTTAAGCAACAATGTTTTTAACAGTTTCCGAATATAAATTTAATTTTGTTTAACACGAAAACCTTGACTTCGAAAATATAATCTGTAAAAGAATTAACCGATCTGTCACTAAAATTAAAAATTCATATACAAAAATATATCAATAATTCAAAGTAACTGTGTGGAAAGAACTTAATAACTCAATATCATTTAAAAATTATATATATATATATATATATATATATATATATAACCATAAATGAAACATTACCATAACACCAACTTAAACTATGAAATAATGATTAAGTATGTAATAATTAGTTGTCAATGTAAGTATTCCCCAACACATTGAATATGGATACCAAAAACTTATTTAAAAGGATAAGAAATTAAATTAAAAATTTAATAAATGGAATTGAATGAATGAAATGAAATTTGTGGAATTTAGACAGAATTTTCAAGTCCCAAATGCCTAAATACCACAAATAAAATGAAATGAGTGGTTTCATCATCATATTAGCCATAACATTGCTAAAGAATATGATTTTGGGACTACCTACTCATAAACATTGAATCAAACTTGTGAAAAAATAAAAAATAAATACAATATTAAAAAGGAAAGAAGCCATACCTATAATATACAGATAAAACATGAAATAGAGTCAGAAAGTTTATAATCCATTTGATATATTATTATTATTATTATTATTATTATTATTATTATTATTATTATTATTAAGATGATCATATGGGCATTTTTTTTATATATATAGATAAGATGATAACTGTAAGAGCTATTTAATAGAAAGTGTTAGCTGTCCTTAAAAAATATATCTATTCTTTTTTAATAACACTAGGAAAAATTCATTCAAGTTTCAAAGTTAATTAGGTGTTAAATATACATCTTAACTTTATGTAAGTAAATATATTAAATTGTACTTTTTTCTGATTTCCATTTTTTATTTCAAATAACTTTTTTACTAAAAAAAAAAAAGAATAAAAAATCAAAATTAAAACTAATTTACATGTTCTCCAGTTTTTATAGGGTAAAGCTTTCAAAATGAATTTGTGTCTTGAAATTTAAATATGTTATACAGATGGAACATAGGATCTAATTGTAGTTTTTATTTTTTGAGCAAGTTTTCAGATTTAAAAAAAATCCTGCAACTAAATATAATAATAATTTATTTTTTTTTAAATTTATTTATAAGATATTCAGAATTTTATGATAACTTCATTCGGATGCTTTTATGATTATTTTTCAAGTTTTATGTCCCCCGTCTGAAGCTAAAATGTCCATAACATTTCCCATATATATATTTCATTTTGTTAACATGAAAACATTAACTTCAAAATTATAATGTGTAAGAGAATTAAACGATTTGTCATTAAAAATAAAATTTCATATGCGAAATCATACCAGTAATACCTGTAACTGAAAATTACAATTGTAAAACATATTAATACAATATCATTTAATAACTTCATACTTTCAATTATATTGCCATGTTAGTAATTTCTCTTATATACATTGGATGGTAATACCAGAGTTACTAAACTGTCAGTAGAAAATTATATATATTTTTTTCAATAACATGCAGGAGAAATATTTTCTAGCTTCAAGATTATTTTTCCTTATATATAGTACATTTTATCATGTCCAATTGTTATTTTCTTATATTTCATGCAAATGCATAAATAAACTTTACAAAAAATCTCCAGCAATTTTATGTGAAAAATGTAGTTATGCAAGTAAAACACTTACCTTTTTCTAATTTCAAATTAAAATCTGAAATCACCTTTATGCCAGAAGTAATCGAAAAATCAATATTAATATTATTTTTAAATATCTGAAGTTTTGCAAATTCGAAATATAAAATTTTAAGGAAAAAAAAAAAAAAAATTTTTTTTGGCAAAAATATAATACGAAAATTTTTGCCAAATATGGGTCTGAATATACAAGCAATAGAAGCAATACTCTATTTTTATGTATTCAAGCAATAATCAGTTTATTTACTATAAAAAAAAAACATTTTATTTATGAAGTGAATGATTTAAGAATTATTAAACAAGATCGTTAATCCTGGAAATGATATAAATTTAGTGGAAAATAAAAAAATATATAGTGTTTATTCTGGGAAGACAAATAAAAACAGCAACATGGCAAAATTGGAAATTTCCACACAAAAATAGTATTGTGAAATCATAAAATGGCACAATGAAAGAAGCAACAAAGTATGATTAGCTTGATTATAATGGATATGCATGGACAGGAGGTGAACTAACGCTATGAAGCTGTATTATCATAGACTTTCTAATAATACTATCTTCCTTTGAGTGTATTATTTACAGTATTTCTCAAGGCGAAATTTTCAATATTCTGACGAATACATGTTAATCTTCTTACAAATTAAAAAAAATAGAAGAATGAAATAGGCAGTTTCACAGCACTTACATGCACAATACACGTCAACAACATAATATTTATAAATCTATGTTGTTGACGTTAATGTGTGAAATTCTGAGAATCGGGAAATGCCAGGGAGTGAATACTGACTGGTTTTCAAAAGTTTGAAATTAGTGTCTAACAAAAGGGTGGAAGACTTTTGTCCATTCGAAGGTAAAATCTCTTGGAAGCTTAGATCTCTACCCCAACTGGATTAGTAAATGTTGCAAATACAGATTGCAATAAGAAAAAGAAAACTAACTTTTAGTATAAATGTCAGCCATTTTACTAAACTATAAATTTTTATTATTAGACATATGAAATTGGCAAGAGCTCTGTTATTCAGAAACTATGAAATAGAATAGCGTTTTCCATTTTTTATTTTACGTGCCATCGTGGAACGCGAACCCTCCGATGAATCGGTCGGAGCGCCGCGGTGAGACAAAGCCGTTGTTCAGAACTTGGGGCCCGACGAGGAGGAGTGCTCGCTCGGCGCCGGTGGCGCTTTCTAGTTTTTACGTGCCATCATGTCTTTCTTAATTTGCGATTTATGCAATTACATAACATATCACCCACGAAAACGAAACATGTGAAATAGTTTAAAAAATTATAAGAAATACAAGAAATAAACTGTAAGTTACCATTTTTCGAGTGCTACGTGTCGTTTTTAATGTACGTCGCCTTGAATACATTCCACAAACAAACTCTAAAAATATTACGCCCTTGCGATAATAAGTCACTGTTTGATATGGAGGTTTTACTCTTAAACGATACGAGCCAGGAAGACAGAGCTGTACTCGGTCAAAACTAGCTTTGAGTTCAAATATCATGACCCATGACCAAAATGACCCACTAATCAAATTTTCTCGAACATGCGACCAAGCCCAATTGTGTTCTCGCGCCCGAAACCCGTAGGATATAAAATTTAGTCAAAATAGTCTGAGCCGTTTTTTAGATAAAAATAGCTTGACCCATAGTGACCCAAAAATGACCCATTAATCGAATTTTCTCGGACGTGTGACCTACCGCAATGATTTTCTCGTGCCCGAAATTCGTAGGATACAAAATTTAATCAAAATTCTTAGAGCCGTTTTTTAGATAAAATTAACTTTACTCGCGTTGACAGTCTTCTCGTGCCCGAAAATGGTAGGATACAAAGTTTAGTCTAAATCGTTTGAACCGTTTTTTAGGTACAATTGCTTGACCCTGACTCATGGTGAACCAAAATGACCCGCTAATCGAATTTTCTCGAACATGTGACCTAGCCCATTTGTCTTCTTGTTCCTTAAAACTGTAGAATACTAAATTTAGTTCAAATCCTCTGAGCCGTTTTTAAGATAAAAATAGCTTTACCCATCTAGACCCATGACCAAAAATGACACACTAATCGAAATTTCTCGAACATGTGACCTAGCCCAATAGTCTTCTCGTTCCATAAAACTGTAGGATACTAAATTTAGTTGAAATCTTCTGAGCCGTTTTTAGGATAGGAATAGCTTGACCCATAATGACCCATGACCAAAATGACCCACTATCCACTAATCGAATTTTATGGAACATGTGACCTAGCCCAACTGTCTTCTCGTGCCCGAAAACCACAGGATGCAAAATTTAGTCAAAATTGTTTGAAGTTGTTTAGATACAATTAGCTTGACCTTGACCCACGGTGACCCAAAAATGACACACTAATTGAATTTTCTGCAACATGTGAACTATAAGCGCAATGATTTTTTCGTGCCCGAAACTCGTAAGATACAAAATTTAATCAAAAACGTTGGATCCGTTTTTTAGATAAAATTAACTTGACCCGCGTTGACCCAAAAATGTCCCACTAATAGAAAGTTCTCGATTATGTGACCCAGCCCAATTGTCTTCTCGTGCCCGAAAATGGTAGCAAAAGTTTAATCAAAATAGTTTGAACCCTTTTTTAGATACAATTAGCTTGATCCTGACCGATGGTGATCCAAAATGACCCACTAATCGAATTTTTTCGAACATGTGACCCAGCCCAATGATTTTCTGGTGCCTCAAAACGGTAGGATACAAAATTTTGTCAAAATCGTTAGAGCCGTTTTTAAAATAAAATTTGTATGTATATATATATATATATACCCCCACCCACCCCCACACACACAAGATTTGCTCTCGTATTAGAATAAATGATGCATATAATGCTCTGATTGTTCCTAGTACACGTGGATAGTAAATACACGTGGTAGCACGTGCTTTACCCGAAATTATAATTGGCTTATTCAAACACGTGTTATTCATAAATGTGTGGTATTTTCCCATCTTAACGTGAACAATCTGAATTTTGGTAAAACTTGCGCAAAATATACGAGCTTGGGTCTCAAGAGCTTAAAAATATTAAAATGCGAGCGAGAAATCTGTCAAGAACCTTCCCATTGACTTAACCTAGACCAACATATGATACTATATCATATGTTGGTCTAGGACTTAACATTAGCTTGCGCGTTTTTTCGCATGACGGATGTAAGGCTTTTAAGATATAGATTTGAAGATGAGGATTGGAAGGGATTGGAGGGGGGTGCCATTTGACGGCTATTTTAGCGTAGCGTCTTCGTTATGATTTAATTATCAGAAAAATACAATTCTTTTTTTAATGATCGTGTTACTGTAGGAGAAGGTGGTTTTCTTGAACAAATTATTCGTTATATTTTCGGGTATAAGGGTAGGGGAAGGGTTAACTCTGATTTACAGAAAACAAATTCCATTTAAGAAATTTAACATTTTTAGCTTCTCCCGTAGCGTTTTATAAGTGTTATATATAGAGAAAAGCGGAAATTTCAAATAGCGATTTTCGTAAAAATTAAATTTAGGTTCCTAATAAAAATACACAACTCGCCTTTACTTGATGTATACTAACAATCAAAGTAAACGATTTGTTGTTGAGCACTTGCATTCTTATCTCGGGTTCTATGGGCCCGATCACAACGGGGTTTGGATGATTCGACTTGGTTTTCGATCGCGTTACAGATTTTAGTTCCACCTACCACCGCCAAGTGGCGCATGATTATCATTTTCTCGAGTTCTATGTGCCCGATTTCGATGGGAATTTGTTCATTCAACTCCCTTGATACAACGGGTATTTGTCACCATGTCGGATGTTCGTACACTCTAAATAAGAAAGAGTGACTATTCACTCCGGAGGAGTGGATATTCACTCTATCGCAGAGTCAAAATTTGCCCAACCTCTTTAGAGTGACTATTCACTCTAGGAAAAAGTGAAATTCTTGACTCCCTGAAAGAGTGAATACTCACTCTTTCAGGAGTGAGTTTTTTCACCCCTGATAGGAGTAAATAGTCACTCTTTCAGGAGTGACTAAAATTCTTGAATAAAAAAGAGAAACTCATTTTCACACACGCTTGTTCGTAGGAATATAGGAAAAAAAGTAATCGGAAAAAAAGTAAACGGAAAAAAAGTAACTGAGTCAACAAGAGCGGAAAAAAAGTAATCGGAAAAAAAGTAATCGGAAAAAAAGTAAACGGAAAAAAAGTAAACGGAAAAAAAGTAACAAGGTATTGATAAATATTGAACTTATTGATAAATAAGTGTTAAAAGCTAACGAAATAACATATATCTGATTTATATAATTCCCGTAGGCGGATATTTTCGAATGCTATTAGGAATTGAGTAAAATCACCCCCGGAAAAAAGCACCATCGGTAAAAAGCTCCCTGATAAAAAAAAAAGGGGGGTGGGGAGGGGCTTCACGTTAAGATGGGAAAATACCACACATTTATGAATAACACGTGTTTGAATAAGCCAATTATAATTTCGGGTAAAGCACGTGCTAACCACGTGTATTTACTAATCACGTGTACTAGGAACAATCAGAGTGTTATATAAATCATTTATTCTAATACGAGAGCAAATCTTGTGTGTGTGTGGGGGGGGGGGGAGTTATATATATATATATATATATATATGCAAATTTTATTTAAAAACGGCTCTGACGATTTTGACGAAATTTTGTATCCTACTGTTTTGAGACACCAGAAAACCGTTGGGCTGGGTCACATGTTTGAGGTAATTCGATTAGTGGGTCATTTGGGTCACCATCAAGCCGTGCAATAATCAGGTCCTGCTTCTGGAAGCAACCCAAACCTGATTTCTAGTTCGCTAAATGGAGGTATATAGAGAACAAACCCAGCAGTCCCGAGGTATCCGCTATTGAAAATTTTAACTGCCTAAATTCATTTTGCAGTTCATTTTCTTAGTAGAAAGTACAAGTTTCTATCCTTTACGTATGCTTTAACTTATTTTAACATTTGAATAGAATAGTTTAATAATAATAATAATGAAAAATCAAGTTTTCATTCTTTTTCTGAATGTTTTATGTTTTTATTCAAATATTAGCATCCATAAAAACCATGCTGGTGTTATGAGACCTTCTTATTAAAATAAATAAATAAATAAGAAAGATTTTTTTTCTTTTTTTTGTAAAATTGTTAAGAGTATATTAAAATTTGCTAAAGAACTTTTATTTTTATCTTGTACATAGCATACTTAAATAGTTATACAAAAAGAACCAATTTAATTCTAAATTTTATTACAAAAATGAAAACAAAATATTTGTCTTTGCCATGGGCCAAACATCGTTCTTATCTACCCAATTCACCCCCACCCACCCCCACCCACCCCCAAACACACACCTCCACCACCACTTTTTTTTCTTTTTTCAATTATCTTTATTTAGTTCCCAATTATTTGGATTCTTTATTTAGAATCTTATTCAATATGACTTTTTTAATTTTCCCAGTTCATATATGATTAAGTAAACTGATTTGGATTCGTTGTTTGTGTTATATTTTTTAAATGGCTGTGTGTCTTGAAATTTAAATATGTTATTTAGATGGAACATAGTAAATACATATAAATACAGTTTTTGTATTTTGAACAAGTTTTCATGAGGAAATATTGAAAATCATTTATAAAATATTCAGAATTTCACAACAATTTGATTCGGATGCCTTTGTGATTCGTTTTCTTGTTCTTTATTCCCCTTTAAGCAACAATGTTTTTAACAGTTTCCGAATATAAATTTAATTTTGTTTAACACGAAAACCTTGACTTCGAAAATATAATCTGTAAAAGAATTAACCGATCTGTCACTAAAATTAAAAATTCATATACAAAAATATATCAATAATTCAAAGTAACTGTGTGGAAAGAACTTAATAACTCAATGTCATTTAAAAATTATATATATATATATATATATATATATATATATAACCATAAATGAAACATTACCATAACACCAACTTAAACTATGAAATAATGATTAAGTATGTAATAATTAGTTGTCAATGTAAGTATTCCCCAACACATTGAATATGGATACCAAAAACTTATTTAAAAGGATAAGAAATTAAATTAAAAATTTAATAAATGGAATTGAATGAATGAAATGAAATTTGTGGAATTTAGACAGAATTTTCAAGTCCCAAATGCCTAAATACCACAAATAAAATGAAATGAGTGGTTTCATCATCATATTAGCCATAACATTGCTAAAGAATATGATTTTGGGACTACCTACTCATAAACATTGAATCAAACTTGTGAAAAAATAAAAAATAAATACAATATTAAAAAGGAAAGAAGCCATACCTATAATATACAGATAAAACATGAAATAGAGTCAGAAAGTTTATAATCCATTTGATATATTATTATTATTATTATTATTATTATTATTATTATTATTATTATTATTATTATTAAGATGATCATATGGGCATTTTTTTTATATATATAGATAAGATGATAACTGTAAGAGCTATTTAATAGAAAGTGTTAGCTGTCCTTAAAAAATATATCTATTCTTTTTTAATAACACTAGGAAAAATTCATTCAAGTTTCAAAGTTAATTAGGTGTTAAATATACATCTTAACTTTATGTAAGTAAATATATTAAATTGTACTTTTTTCTGATTTCCATTTTTTATTTCAAATAACTTTTTTACTAAAAAAAAAAAAGAATAAAAAATCAAAATTAAAACTAATTTACATGTTCTCCAGTTTTTATAGGGTAAAGCTTTCAAAATGAATTTGTGTCTTGAAATTTAAATATGTTATACAGATGGAACATAGGATCTAACTGTAGTTTTTATTTTTTGAGCAAGTTTTCAGATTTAAAAAAAATCCTGCAACTAAATATAATAATAATTTAATTTTTTTTAAATTTATTTATAAGATATTCAGAATTTTATGATAACTTCATTCGGATGCTTTTATGATTATTTTTCAAGTTTTATGTCCCCCGTCTGAAGCTAAAATGTCCATAACATTTCCCATATATATATTTCATTTTGTTAACATGAAAACATTAACTTCAAAATTATAATGTGTAAGAGAATTAAACGATTTGTCATTAAAAATAAAATTTCATATGCGAAATCATACCAGTAATACCTGTAACTGAAAATTACAATTGTAAAACATATTAATACAATATCATTTAATAACTTCATACTTTCAATTATATTGCCATGT
Organism: Maratus michaelseni; assembly: GCA_963931845.1. NCBI lineage: Eukaryota > Metazoa > Arthropoda > Arachnida > Araneae > Salticidae > Maratus > Maratus michaelseni. The sequence goes on from OZ007591.1 coordinate 5,637,754, forward strand.
TAGTAATTTCTCTTATATACATTGGATGGTAATACCAGAGTTACTAAACTGTCAGTAGAAAATTATATATATTTTTTTCAATAACATGCAGGAGAAATATTTTCTAGCTTCAAGATTATTTTTCCTTATATATAGTACATTTTATCATGTCCAATTGTTATTTTCTTATATTTCATGCAAATGCATAAATAAACTTTACAAAAAATCTCCAGCAATTTTATGTGAAAAATGTAGTTATGCAAGTAAAACACTTACCTTTTTCTAATTTCAAATTAAAATCTGAAATCACCTTTATGCCAGAAGTAATCGAAAAATCAATATTAATATTATTTTTCAATATCTGAAGTTTTGCAAATTCGAAATATAAAATTTTAAGGAAAAAAAAAAAAAAAAAATTTTTTTGGCAAAAATATAATACGAAAATTTTTGCCAAATATGGGTCTGAATATACAAGCAATAGAAGCAATACTCTATTTTTATGTATTCAAGCAATAATCAGTTTATTTACTATAAAAAAAAACATTTTATTTATGAAGTGAATGATTTAAGAATTATTAAACAAGATCGTTAATCCTGGAAATGATATAAATTTAGTGGAAAATAAAAAAATATATAGTGTTTATTCTGGGAAGACAAATAAAAACAGCAACATGGCAAAATTGGAAATTTCCACACAAAAATAGTATTGTGAAATCATAAAATGGCACAATGAAAGAAGCAACAAAGTATGATTAGCTTGATTATAATGGATATGCATGGACAGGAGGTGAACTAACGCTACGAAGCTGTATTATCATAGACTTTCTAATAATACTATCTTCCTTTGAGTGTATTATTTACAGTATTTCTCAAGGCGAAATTTTCAATATTCTGACGAATACATGTTAATCTTCTTACAAATTAAAAAAAATAGAAGAATGAAATAGGCAGTTTCACAGCACTTACATGCACAATACACGTCAACAACATAATATTTATAAATCTATGTTGTTGACGTTAATGTGTGAAATTCTGAGAATCGGGAAATGCCAGGGAGTGAATACTGACTGGTTTTCAAAAGTTTGAAATTAGTGTCTAACAAAAGGGTGGAAGACTTTTGTCCATTCGAAGGTAAAATCTCTTGGAAGCTTAGATCTCTACCCCAACTGGATTAGTAAATGTTGCAAATACAGATTGTAATAAGAAAAAGAAAACTAACTTTTAGTATAAATGTCAGCCATTTTACTAAACTATAAATTTTTATTATTAGACATATGAAATTGGCAAGAGCTCTGTTATTCAGAAACTATGAAATAGAATAGCGTTTTCCATTTTTTATTTTACGTGCCATCGTGGAACGCGAACCCTCCGATGAATCGGTCGGAGCGCCGCGGTGAGACAAAGCCGTTGTTCAGAACTTGGGGCCCGACGAGGAGGAGTGCTCGCTCGGCGCCGGTGGCGCTTTCTAGTTTTTACGTGCCATCATGTCTTTCTTAATTTGCGATTTATGCAATTACATAACATATCACCCACGAAAACGAAACATGTGAAATAGTTTAAAAAATTATAAGAAATACAAGAAATAAACTGTAAGTTACCATTTTTCGAGTGCTACGTGTCGTTTTTAATGTACGTCGCCTTGAATATATTCCACAAACAAACTCTAAAAATATTACGCCCTTGCGATAATAAGTCACTGTTTGATATGGAGGTTTTACTCTTAAACGATACGAGCCAGGAAGACAGAGCTGTGCTCGGTCAAAACTAGCTTTGAGTTCAAATATCATGACCCATGACCAAAATGACCCACTAATCAAATTTTCTCGAACATGCGACCAAGCCCAATTGTGTTCTCGCGCCCGAAACCCGTAGGATATAAAATTTAGTCAAAATAGTCTGAGCCGTTTTTTAGATAAAAATAGCTTGACCCATAGTGACCCAAAAATGACCCATTAATCGAATTTTCTCGGACGTGTGACCTACCGCAATGATTTTCTCGTGCCCGAAATTCGTAGGATACAAAATTTAATCAAAATTCTTAGAGCCGTTTTTTAGATAAAATTAACTTTACTCGCGTTGACAGTCTTCTCGTGCCCGAAAATGGTAGGATACAAAGTTTAGTCTAAATCGTTTGAACCGTTTTTTAGGTACAATTGCTTGACCCTGACTCATGGTGAACCAAAATGACCCGCTAATCGAATTTTCTCGAACATGTGACCTAGCCCATTTGTCTTCTTGTTCCTTAAAACTGTAGAATACTAAATTTAGTTCAAATCCTCTGAGCCGTTTTTAAGATAAAAATAGCTTTACCCATCTAGACCCATGACCAAAAATGACACACTAATCGAAATTTCTCGAACATGTGACCTAGCCCAATAGTCTTCTCGTTCCATAAAACTGTAGGATACTAAATTTAGTTGAAATCTTCTGAGCCGTTTTTAGGATAGGAATAGCTTGACCCATAATGACCCATGACCAAAATGACCCACTATCCACTAATCGAATTTTATGGAACATGTGACCTAGCCCAACTGTCTTCTCGTGCCCGAAAACCACAGGATGCAAAATTTAGTCAAAATTGTTTGAAGTTGTTTAGATACAATTAGCTTGACCTTGACCCACGGTGACTCAAAAATGACACACTAATTGAATTTTCTGCAACATGTGAACTATAAGCGCAATGATTTTTTCGTGCCCGAAACTCGTAAGATACAAAATTTAATCAAAAACGTTGGATCCGTTTTTTAGATAAAATTAACTTGACCCGCGTTGACCCAAAAATGTCCCACTAATAGAAAGTTCTCGATTATGTGACCCAGCCCAATTGTCTTCTCGTGCCCGAAAATGGTAGCAAAAGTTTAATCAAAATAGTTTGAACCCTTTTTTAGATACAATTAGCTTGATCCTGACCGATGGTGATCCAAAATGACCCACTAATCGAATTTTTTCGAACATGTGACCCAGCCCAATGATTTTCTGGTGCCTCAAAACGGTAGGATACAAAATTTTGTCAAAATCGTTAGAGCCGTTTTTAAAATAAAATTTGTATGTATATATATATATATATATATACCCCCCCACCCACCCCCACACACACAAGATTTGCTCTCGTATTAGAATAAATGATGCATATAATGCTCTGATTGTTCCTAGTACACGTGGATAGTAAATACACGTGGTAGCACGTGCTTTACCCGAAATTATAATTGGCTTATTCAAACACGTGTTATTCATAAATGTGTGGTATTTTCCCATCTTAACGTGAACAATCTGAATTTTGGTAAAACTTGCGCAAAATATACGAGCTTGGGTCTCAAGAGCTTAAAAATATTAAAATGCGAGCGAGAAATCTGTCAAGAACCTTCCCATTGACTTAACCTAGACCAACATATGATACTATATCATATGTTGGTCTAGGACTTAACATTAGCTTGCGCGTTTTTTCGCATGACGGATGTAAGGCTTTTAAGATATAGATTTGAAGATGAGGATTGGAAGGGATTGGAGGGGGGTGCCATTTGACGGCTATTTTAGCGTAGCGTCTTCGTTATGATTTAATTATCAGAAAAATACAATTCTTTTTTTAATGATCGTGTTACTGTCGGAGAAGGTGGTTTTCTTGAACAAATTATTCGTTATATTTTCGGGTATAAGGGTAGGGGAAGGGTTAACTCTGATTTACAGAAAACAAATTCCATTTAAGAAATTTAACATTTTTAGCTTCTCCCGTAGCGTTTTATAAGTGTTATATATAGAGAAAAGCGGAAATTTCAAATAGCGATTTTCGTAAAAATTAAATTTAGGTTCCTAATAAAAATACACAACTCGCCTTTACTTGATGTATACTAACAATCAAAGTAAACGATTTGTTGTTGAGCACTTGCATTCTTATCTCGGGTTCTATGGGCCCGATCACAACGGGGTTTGGATGATTCGACTTGGTTTTCGATCGCGTTACAGATTTTAGTTCCACCTACCACCGCCAAGTGGCGCATCATTATCATTTTCTCGAGTTCTATGTGCCCGATTTCGATGGGAATTTGTTCATTCAACTCCCTTGATACAACGGGTATTTGTCACCATGTCGGATGTTCGTACACTCTAAATAAGAAAGAGTGACTATTCACTCCGGAGGAGTGGATATTCACTCTATCGCAGAGTCAAAATTTGCCCAACCTCTTTAGAGTGACTATTCACTCTAGGAAAAAGTGAAATTCTTGACTCCCTGAAAGAGTGAATACTCACTCTTTCAGGAGTGAGTTTTTTCACCCCTGATAGGAGTAAATAGTCACTCTTTCAGGAGTGACTAAAATTCTTGAATAAAAAAGAGAAACTCATTTTCACACACGCTTGTTCGTAGGAATATAGGAAAAAAAGTAATCGGAAAAAAAGTAAACGGAAAAAAAGTAACTGAGTCAACAAGAGCGGAAAAAAAGTAATCGGAAAAAAAGTAATCGGAAAAAAAGTAAACGGAAAAAAAGTAAACGGAAAAAAAGTAACAAGGTATTGATAAATATTGAACTTATTGATAAATAAGTGTTAAAAGCTAACGAAATAACATATATCTGATTTATATAATTCCCGTAGGCGGATATTTTCGAATGCTATTAGGAATTGAGTAAAATCACCCCCGGAAAAAAGCACCATCGGTAAAAAGCTCCCTGATAAAAAAAAAGGGGGGTGGGGAGGGGCTTCACGTTAAGATGGGAAAATACCACACATTTATGAATAACACGTGTTTGAATAAGCCAATTATAATTTCGGGTAAAGCACGTGCTAACCACGTGTATTTACTAATCACGTGTACTAGGAACAATCAGAGTGTTATATAAATCATTTATTCTAATACGAGAGCAAATCTTGTGTGTGTGTGTGGGGGGGGGGGGGGGAGTTATATATATATATATATATATATATATATGCAAATTTTATTTAAAAACGGCTCTGACGATTTTGACGAAATTTTGTATCCTACTGTTTTGAGACACCAGAAAACCGTTGGGCTGGGTCACATGTTTGAGGTAATTCGATTAGTGGGTCATTTGGGTCACCATCAAGCCGTGCAATAATCAGGTCCTGCTTCTGGAAGCAACCGAAACCTGATTTCTAGTTCGCTAAATGGAGGTATATAGAGAACAAACCCAGCAGTCCCGAGGTATCCGCTATTGAACATTTTAACTGCCTAAATTCATTTTGCAGTTCATTTTCTTAGTAGAAAGTACAAGTTTCTATCCTTTACGTATGCTTTAACTTATTTTAACATTTGAATAGAATAGTTTAATAATAATAATAATGAAAAATCAAGTTTTCATTCTTTTTCTGAATGTTTTATGTTTTTATTCAAATATTAGCATCCATAAAAACCATGCTGGTGTTATGAGACCTTCTTATTAAAATAAATAAATAAATAAGAAAGATTTTTTTTTCTTTTTTTTGTAAAATTGTTAAGAGTATATTAAAATTTGCTAAAGAACTTTTATTTTTATCTTGTACATAGCATACTTAAATAGTTATACAAAAAGAACCAATTTAATTCTAAATTTTATTACAAAATGAAAACAAAATATTTGTCTTTGCCATGGGCCAAACATCGTTCTTATCTACCCAATTCACCCCCACCCACCCCCAAACACACACCTCCACCACCACTTTTTTTTCTTTTTTCAATTATCTTTATTTAGTTCCCAATTATTTGGATTCTTTATTTAGAATCTTATTCAATATGACTTTTTTAATTTTCCCAGTTCATATATGATTAAGTAAACTGATTTGGATTCGTTGTTTGTGTTATATTTTTTAAATGGCTGTGTGTCTTGAAATTTAAATATGTTATTTAGATGGAACATAGTAAATACATATAAATACAGTTTTTGTATTTTGAACAAGTTTTCATGAGGAAATATTGAAAATCATTTATAAAATATTCAGAATTTCACAACAATTTGATTCGGATGCCTTTGTGATTCGTTTTCTTGTTCTTTATTCCCCTTTAAGCAACAATGTTTTTAACAGTTTCCGAATATAAATTTAATTTTGTTTAACACGAAAACCTTGACTTCGAAAATATAATCTGTAAAAGAATTAACCGATCTGTCACTAAAATTAAAAATTCATATACAAAAATATATCAATAATTCAAAGTAACTGTGTGGAAAGAACTTAATAACTCAATGTCATTTAAAAATTATATATATATATATATATATATATATATATATAACCATAAATGAAACATTACCATAACACCAACTTAAACTATGAAATAATGATTAAGTATGTAATAATTAGTTGTCAATGTAAGTATTCCCCAACACATTGAATATGGATACCAAAAACTTATTTAAAAGGATAAGAAATTAAATTAAAAATTTAATAAATGGAATTGAATGAATGAAATGAAATTTGTGGAATTTAGACAGAATTTTCAAGTCCCAAATGCCTAAATACCACAAATAAAATGAAATGAGTGGTTTCATCATCATATTAGCCATAACATTGCTAAAGAATATGATTTTGGGACTACCTACTCATAAACATTGAATCAAACTTGTGAAAAAATAAAAAATAAATACAATATTAAAAAGGAAAGAAGCCATACCTATAATATACAGATAAAACATGAAATAGAGTCAGAAAGTTTATAATCCATTTGATATATTATTATTATTATTATTATTATTATTATTATTATTATTATTATTATTAAGATGATCATATGGGCATTTTTTTTATATATATAGATAAGATGATAACTGTAACAGCTATTTAATAGAAAGTGTTAGCTGTCCTTAAAAAATATATCTATTCTTTTTTAATAACACTAGGAAAAATTCATTCAAGTTTCAAAGTTAATTAGGTGTTAAATATACATCTTAACTTTATGTAAGTAAATATATTAAATTGTACTTTTTTCTGATTTCCCTTTTTTATTTCAAATAACTTTTTTACTAAAAAAAAAAAAAGAATAAAAAATCAAAATTAAAACTAATTTACATGTTCTCCAGTTTTTATAGGGTAAAGCTTTCAAAATGAATTTGTGTCTTGAAATTTAAATATGTTATACAGATGGAACATAGGATCTAATTGTAGTTTTTATTTTTTGAGCAAGTTTTCAGATTTAAAAAAAAATCCTGCAACTAAATATAATAATAATTTAATTTTTTTTAAATTTATTTATAAGATATTCAGAATTTTATGATAACTTCATTCGGATGCTTTTATGATTATTTTTCAAGTTTTATGTCCCCCGTCTGAAGCTAAAATGTCCATAACATTTCCCATATATATATTTCATTTTGTTAACATGAAAACATTAACTTCAAAATTATAATGTGTAAGAGAATTAAACGATTTGTCATTAAAAATAAAATTTCATATGCGAAATCATACCAGTAATACCTGTAACTGAAAATTACAATTGTAAAACATATTAATACAATATCATTTAATAACTTCATACTTTCAATTATATTGCCATGTTAGTAATTTCTCTTATATACATTGGATGGTAATACCAGAGTTACTAAACTGTCAGTAGAAAATTATATATATATTTTTCAATAACATGCAGGAGAAATATTTTCTAGCTTCAAGATTATTTTTCCTTATATATAGTACATTTTATCATGTCCAATTGTTATTTTCTTATATTTCATGCAAATGCATAAATAAACTTTACAAAAAATCTCCAGCAATTTTATGTGAAAAATGTAGTTATGCAAGTAAAACACTTACCTTTTTCTAATTTCAAATTAAAATCTGAAATCACCTTTATGCCAGAAGTAATCGAAAAATCAATATTAATATTATTTTTCAATATCTGAAGTTTTGCAAATTCGAAATATAAAATTTTAAGGGAAAAAAAAAAAAAAAAAAAAAAAATTTTTTTGGCAAAAATATAATACGAAAATTTTTGCCAAATATGGGTCTGAATATACAAGCAATAGAAGCAATACTCTATTTTTATGTATTCAAGCAATAATCAGTTTATTTACTATAAAAAAAAAACATTTTATTTATGAAGTGAATGATTTAAGAATTATTAAACAAGATCGTTAATCCTGGAAATGATATAAATTTAGTGGAAAATAAAAAAAAATATAGTGTTTATTCTGGGAAGACAAATAAAAACAGCAACATGGCAAAATTGGAAATTTCCACACAAAAATAGTATTGTGAAATCATAAAATGGCACAATGAAAGAAGCAACAAAGTATGATTAGCTTGATTATAATGGATATGCATGGACAGGAGGTGAACTAACGCTACGAAGCTGTATTATCATAGACTTTCTAATAATACTATCTTCCTTTGAGTGTATTATTTACAGTATTTCTCAAGGCGAAATTTTCAATATTCTGACGAATACATGTTAATCTTCTTACAAACTAAAAAAAAGAGAAGAATGAAATAGGCAGTTTCACAGCACTTACATGCACAATACACGTCAACAACATAATATTTATAAATCTATGTTGTTGACGTTAATGTGTGAAATTCTGAGAATCGGGAAATGCCAGGGAGTGAATACTGACTGGTTTTCAAAAGTTTGAAATTAGTGTCTAACAAAAGGGTGGAAGACTTTTGTCCATTCGAAGGTAAAATCTCTTGGAAGCTTAGATCTCTACCCCAACTGGATTAGTAAATGTTGCAAATACAGATTGCAATAAGAAAAAGAAAACTAACTTTTAGTATAAATGTCAGCCATTTTACTAAACTATAAATTTTTATTATTAGACATATGAAATTGGCAAGAGCTCTGTTATTCAGAAACTATGAAATAGAATAGCGTTTTCCATTTTTTATTTTACGTGCCATCGTGGAACGCGAACCCTCCGATGAATCGGTCGGAGCGCCGCGGTGAGACAAAGCCGTTGTTCAGAACTTGGGGCCCGACGAGGAGGAGTGCTCGCTCGGCGCCGGTGGCGCTTTCTAGTTTTTACGTGCCATCATGTCTTTCTTAATTTGCGATTTATGCAATTACATAACATATCACCCACGAAAACGAAACATGTGAAATAGTTTAAAAAATTATAAGAAATACAAGAAATAAACTGTAAGTTACCATTTTTCGAGTGCTACGTGTCGTTTTAAATGTACGTCGCCTTGAATATATTCCACAAACAAACTCTAAAAATATTACGCCCTTGCGATAATAAGTCACTGTTTGATATGGAGGTTTTACTCTTAAACGATACGAGCCAGGAAGACAGAGCTGTGCTCGGTCAAAACTAGCTTTGAGTTCAAATATCATGACCCATGACCAAAATGACCCACTAATCAAATTTTCTCGAACATGCGACCAAGCCCAATTGTGTTCTCGCGCCCGAAACCCGTAGGATATAAAATTTAGTCAAAATAGTCTGAGCCGTTTTTTAGATAAAAATAGCTTGACCCATAGTGACCCAAAAATGACCCATTAATCGAATTTTCTCGGACGTGTGACCTACCGCAATGATTTTCTCGTGCCCGAAATTCGTAGGATACAAAATTTAATCAAAATTCTTAGAGCCGTTTTTTAGATAAAATTAACTTTACTCGCGTTGACAGTCTTCTCGTGCCCGAAAATGGTAGGATACAAAGTTTAGTCAAAATCGTTTGAACCGTTTTTTAGGTACAATTGCTTGACCCTGACTCATGGTGAACCAAAATGACCCGCTAATCGAATTTTCTCGAACATGTGACCTAGCCCATTTGTCTTCTTGTTCCTTAAAACTGTAGAATACTAAATTTAGTTCAAATCCTCTGAGCCGTTTTTAAGATAAAAATAGCTTTACCCATCTAGACCCATGACCAAAAATGACACACTAATCGAAATTTCTCGAACATGTGACCTAGCCCAATAGTCTTCTCGTTCCATAAAACTGTAGGATACTAAATTTAGTTGAAATCTTCTGAGCCGTTTTTAGGATAGGAATAGCTTGACCCATAATGACCCATGACCAAAATGACCCACTATCCACTAATCGAATTTTATGGAACATGTGACCTAGCCCAACTGTCTTCTCGTGCCCGAAAACCACAGGATGCAAAATTTAGTCAAAATTGTTTGAAGTTGTTTAGATACAATTACCTTGACCTTGACCCACGGTGACCCAAAAATGACACACTAATTGAATTTTCTGCAACATGTGAACTATAAGCGCAATGATTTTTTCGTGCCCGAAACTCGTAAGATACAAAATTTAATCAAAAACGTTGGATCCGTTTTTTAGATAAAATTAACTTGACCCGCGTTGACCCAAAAATGTCCCACTAATAGAAAGTTCTCGATTATGTGACCCAGCCCAATTGTCTTCTCGTGCCCGAAAATGGTAGCAAAAGTTTAATCAAAATAGTTTGAACCCTTTTTTAGATACAATTAGCTTGATCCTGACCGATGGTGATCCAAAATGACCCACTAATCGAATTTTTTCGAACATGTGACCCAGCCCAATGATTTTCTGGTGCCTCAAAACGGTAGGATACAAAATTTTGTCAAAATCGTTAGAGCCGTTTTTAAAATAAAACTTGTATGTATATATATATATATATACCCCCCACCCACCCCCACACACACAAGATTTGCTCTCGTATTAGAATAAATGATGCATATAATGCTCTGATTGTTCCTAGTACACGTGGATAGTAAATACACGTGGTAGCACGTGCTTTACCCGAAATTATAATTGGCTTATTCAAACACGTGTTATTCATAAATGTGTGGTATTTTCCCATCTTAACGTGAAGCCCCTCCCCACCCCCCTTTTTTAATTATCAGGGAGCTTTTTACCGATGGTGCTTTTTTCCGGGGGTGATTTTACTCAATTCCTAATAGCATTCGCCAATATCCGCCTACGCGAATTATATAAAGCAGACATATGTTACTTCGTTAGCTTTTAACACTTATTTATCAATAAGTTCAATATTTATCAATACCTTGTTACTTTTTTTCCGTTTACTTTTTTTCCGTTTACTTTTTTTCCGCTTTTGTTGAATCAGTTACTTTTTTTCCGTTTACTTTTTTTCCGATTACTTTTTTTCCTGTTACCGTTCGTAGGCGGTCACCCTCCCAAGTAAGTAACCGAGCTCGTTGCTGCTTGACTTCTGCGCTCGGACGAGAACTGGTACCTACAGCTTGCTACAGCCGCTTACAATTAAAAAAGCTCTTATTACATTATTTTAGCTTTGTTTCTTTTGTGATATTCGAACACACTTATTAAATTTGTGTAGAAATCATAAATATTTACGGTGTTTCTCAACTGTGTAAATAAGAAACTGAAACCTTCTTTTTGTATCATATAATACAGAGACTGTTCGCACATTTTTTAGACAAATTTGATAAATTATTTAAAAAAATGGAATTCTTTTAGAGGAAAAAATTCTGACAACAACTTATTATGTGTAATTTATATTATCGTCTGATACTTTCAAATTTATTCTTATTTCAAGATTGCGCATGCTAAAAAAGCTGTGAATGGGAAGATGCGTTTGCGTTTTTTTTTTCTTCTTCCGAAGAAGTATGCTAATTCCACAGTCTAAAATGATTGCAAAGCGCATAATATAAAAACTTTTTAGTGCGAAATAAACATAACAATTGATTGGAAAGTGCTATTCCAAAAATCAGTACATATACATAGTAAACAGATACCAGATGAAAAAAAAAAAACAAAAAAAAAAAAAAAAAACAAGGAAAAAAAGAGCCCATTTCAAGGCGGAAAACGAAGTTTCAAGTAAGGATTTATGACTATCGCAAATTTATCTTACATCGAAAACATCCATCGATATCCATCGAAAGCATTATGCAGAATTAGAATCAAGAAACAAGATTATCATACAGATTATTTCAGAAAGCAATATTCATATTTTAAACGTTAAAAACAACAACGCCGAAATCGTCTAAAAAATGTGCGAACACCCGTCTGTACATTTCCGCTATGACAAAAATTCCGTTACAACAAAGCAGTTATTTATTTATTCATTCATTTTTTTCTTGCTAATAATGTTTCCATATTTAGAGCCCGATTAAGATTGTCCGAGGCCCAGGGCCTGTTTACCAAATAGGCCCGTGAAGCCGAAGTTTACTCACTGAAATACAAAGGGGCCCTCAAATTTACTTTTCAAAACTAATTTTTAGGGGGAAAATTTCAGTCAGGGTAAAAAACGTTTTTTTTTCTTAAATTATAGCTGTTAAATTTTTCCTAAGATTATTTCCGACACATTTATACTCTTTTTTTTTCTATAATAAATGTTATAAAATCAGGGATTAAATGCAATGTTTTTCATTTCTCTTATGTTAATTTCAAACGTGCTAAAAATAACAGAAAATTTAATCTGTATAGTTATATTTTGTTTATATTCATAAAGAGGTTAGAAATGATATAAAATATGTAGAATAGGTTATTTAAATAAAGAGGAAAATAATTAGCATTCAGAGATATTAAATTTCTGTTTATAAAATAGAAGCAAAATTGTGTTGCAGCTAAGCATAAATTTACTTCAAATATTTGTTTTCCCTGCACTTTTCTTAGCATTGGCAAATCCTGCAATTTGTAAAGCATAAAATATATTTCCTATCCATAATTCTATCGATTCATTTATTATTTCAATGCCTTTTTCAGTTTTTTTTAAAATCGTGCTACTATATATAAAGGATTTCATTTTAGGCGTTTCGTTTCGATAACGGACATTACTCGGATTCTCATCCGTGAGCTGGCGCCATCTTGTGATTTTATTGGAAAAAACTGTTTTTCCTCACTCGTCAACGGAGTGAAATATCTCACTCTTGTCAACAGAGTGAACAGTCACTCTCGATAACGGAGTGAGATATTTCACTCTTTTCTAGAGAGTGGAAAGTTCCACTCTTTAAAGAGTGCATATTTATAAAATTCACTCCTAAAAGAGTGAAAATGCCTCTCACTCTTCCAAAGAGTCAACTTCTCACTCCTTCCAATTTTAGAGTGTATAGAACAAATTGCGCCCCCTGGCAGTGGAAAGTGGAACTAAAGGAAAGCGCTCCGTACGCCTACTATACAGTGCCGGAGACAGCGAGGACAGGTGTCGGAGTTTCGTTAGGAAGGTGGTTTGTTTGGAACAGAGTGCGCCCCCTGGCGGTGGCAGATGGAACTAAAAGATTTGCAGCGTGCGCGCTGCACGCCTACTACTGCTATACCGCAGGCAGCAGGAACACGTGTCAGAGGTTCATTTATATCAGAATGCATCCCCTATCGGCTGAAAGTGGAAATTGCGGATTTTCCTTGCGTGCGCAGCACTTTTAAATAAATAATTTCATACTAAATTGGGTTAATGATATATAATCATACAAACTTTAGGTTTGCTTAATTTTATCATAGGGCCGGGCAACGCCGGACGGGTCAACTAGTTAGTTATAAAGACTATTAAAAAAAGAAGAATTAAAGAAGAATTCCCTGTGGAGTAGACTAGAGAGTAGATGTAAAATACTTTTTATTTCAGTGGGAAAATCCCCCTCCCCCCCCACTCTTTTATTGCATCCGATTTATTTGATATTAGTGAATCTCTGGAATTCCTTATCTTAAATATTCTATCTAAAATAATTTAAATATTGATTTTGGGACAATAAAATTAATAACTAGTTTGAACAATTAATTATTCTCATAAATATTTTATATTAGTTATTTATATTTCAAATCTTTAAATTATTTGAAAATGACTTTTTAGCCCCTGCTATCATTTTTTAATTTCTATGTCCCTGAACGTAAGTTATCCTACAAGTAATGAAAGTTCAGCTAATTATATAAGAAGTAGATTTTGTAGTTTCGGAAAATAACGTAAAGCTGTTCTGAAATCCAAACTGTGTACATTATCATACATGCTTTACTTCATTTTTGTTTGGAAACGCTGAAATTGGCACTCATCTTTTGGCATAAAATTGGCGGTCCTGACTATTGAAGCGATTTGGAATCAAAATGAGTTTTCCATTTTTTGATAAATTAACTACTTATCGAATTATAAGCGATTCGTGTCACGTGGCGACACGTTTTTCCCCTTTCTCCTTCTGCGGCATCGGAAATTCGGTTTAAAACGTCGACTTTAACAGTATTTTCTGAAAAATCTTCTGCCTTGACCAATAAATGGAAAACGTCTTTCGATTACAAAGTTTCTGAATGAGAGCACCTGCCAATTGCATGCGTTTCCGAACAAATATGAATTAAAAATTATGTCATAAAGTCGCTAGTTTGGATTTGAGAACAGCCTTAAATAACAGAATATAATTTTTGAATAAATGAAAACCTGTATATACACAGCATCACTATTTGCTGTTTGAATTTTCCATATTACCCTTATCTCCCCATCCCCGGTTTTCACTATCATTATTTAGCTATGTTAACGCATATGGAAATCATACACAGCTTATCAAAATCCTTGTTATATGTTTCATTCTATCGTGTAATCAGATTAATTAAATAATAATAAGCAGTAAGTTATAATAATGCTCTTAACTCGGGAGCCATCAGTGTTTCTGGCGCCGTCTACATTTTTTTCCCTACACCACCCAAAGCGCGCCTCTCTGAAAAAGGAAGCCTAAATTTCGGGGGCGGTCAATAATTAGGGCAATATTGAATAAAGTAGTGCGTGAGACAGTTTGGAGTGGGAAAATACAATGAGTCATGGGAACTTCTTGTACCATTTATCGCGGAATTAATATTTCCGAATCGGGAAATATTTTTGACAGGAATAATTGATCAGAATCTTTCCCGGACAATGTCGATGAAGTGTTTCTACGTAATCTCTAATAAAAGAAAGTTTCGCTCTGTGTGACTGCGTGTGGCTGGCTAGCGAAATCTACCGCACGTAGCTGTCTGAAAATTTGGGTGCGGATAGTCCAAGACAGGTCCTGAGGCTCGTATTTTTAATTTTTTGAAACCCGGGACCCCTGGGGCCCTTTTAAGATTTTTGCCCTAAATTGTTAATAACTTGCCCCATTTATATCCGATCCTCTTCGTTTTTGGGGCCCTTTCTCAATTTAGCTTTTCATCCATTTCTACGTCCCAGTTAAGACCCTGGCCCCCTGGGGCCCGTTGAAGTTCTTGTTTCCTAAACTGTTAATAACGTGCCCCCTTTTATCTGATTTTCTTAGTTTTTGAGGCCTTTTCTCCATTTAGTTATTCCCCCCATATCTACTTTCCAATTAGGACCCTTCATCTTAGGGCCCTGCTCGAAACTATCAGCTGGCCCAACTACCATCTTTTTTTAATATTAATCTTTTTTTCGGCATCAATTTACCCGTACTCACTACAGCCGTAAATTAAAAATCGTTAGTGTTAAAGATAAGTGGTTAAGTTTAGAGAGAGGTGGTGGGGATTTCATCCGCAAATTAAATATCACTTAATGTTAAAGGAAATTCGTTACATTTACAGGGGGGTGCATTTCACCGCCTGGGGCTCATTCTTTTCTTGGGGTGCTATGGGCTCGATTTCAACAAGGTTTAGGTCATTCGACTTGAGTTTTTTTTTTTTAATTTATTATCACGGGCCCGGGCAACGCCGGGCGGGTCAGCTAGTTTACAATAAAACATACAATTAAAGATCACTGCTATGTTTGCTACCAGGCCATCCCGGCTTTCCCGAGACAGTTCCAGTTTTAGATATTATATGCGGGAGTCCGGATACTTTTATTAAATATTTTCGTTTTAAACAAAACCTAAACTATTCCAGTTACCACAAATTCAACTCTTAAACAAGAACGAAAAATCATGTGTCAAGCATAGATTATGAAACACTTTCCAACACATTAAGAAAACTATAGCGAAACTTTTGAACCATTAGTTTTTGAACCATCTTTATTGTACTCAGTCCTCTTCTTTGTTCATCAGCGTATTTTTCTTATCAGTTCAAAACTATCTCATAAAGATGGATTTATTACCGATGGAACGCCGAGCCTCTTTACGCATCCTGCAGACATTCCGAAAGCGAAAAAGATAATATTCCTCAGCACCCTCTCCATCCCCCGCGAAGATCCACTGACTCTTCATCTTCATCATCCCATGTTCCGCCAGCTCCCAGGGGACGGCGCTCCTTCAGAGGCCGACATCCTGGGTGGTGATGGAATCGTAAAACAATAACGGGTAGCGTGAAATATATAACGCGATTTTTCGAAGAAACACCCTGTATAAGTTAGTAAGCCCCTGACACTGCAAGACCTTCCCGGTAAATAAAGAAGCAGTGAGTGATTGTGGCAGTTATCTCCTTTGACGGTTTACAACTGTATAGAGGTTCAGATTTTGTGAGCTCCAGATGATCGGCTGGATTGGTGATGGTGCTGGAACAGCTGTTGCCAGAAAGCCTGTTTATAAAGTGATAATAAAAATAATCCTGAAATGAAATAGAAATGTTGCGTTTGCAGACAAATATACTCGCACTGTAAAAAAAAAAAAAAGACAAATATTTCTTAAGAAGTGTTCTCAAATGATCTGCTCAACAACGGGAAACTTTCTGACACAATTTCTGACTCATTCTTAAGCGCAAAGGCATTTTATTGGCAGGCTTGACTATTAAAACGATTTGGAGTGGAAATGAGTTTTCCATTATTTTATAAATAAATTACTTATCGAGTCACGTGACAACACTTTTCTCCTTACTCGCGGCGCAGCGGCGGGAATTCGGTTCAAAATGCCGACTTTGACAGTAATTTTCTGAAAGATCTTCTGCCTTTGCCAAAAAATGGAAAACGTCTTCCGATTACAAAGTTTCTGAATAAGAACACGTGTCAATTTCATGCGTTTCCGAACAAAAATGAATTAAAAAATATGTCATAAAGTTTGGATCTGAGAACAGCAGGCAGCATGAAAGTGATGGAAAGAGAAAAAGGTGGAAAATTTTCCTTGCAATATATACAGTGAAATATTCTTATAATTTAGTCCCGTTTTAACGGATATTTACATTAAAAATGCAATATAATGTAAGATTATTTTAGTATTTTTCTTAATTTAGAAATTACTGAACATGAACATCAAATTTAAAGTAATAGTGAATGTATATGATCGAATCAAAAGATAAGGGAAGACAGTTTATTAAAGGTTATGTCTAAATACAGGATGGTTCCAAATTCACGGCACAAACTTTAAGGGTTGGTACAGGACACTGTAAGAAACAATTTTTGTATAGGAAAGCCGGGTCGGATATCCATTTATATAGTCAAAAATACACGGCGTCTCACTCCCATCCGAAGTCGCGTTTTCGTTCATAACTTTAATAATAGTGACGACACTTTAACGAAATCCTTACAATATGCTTACAAGTCATACAAAGATGAGTCTGTTGCGAATTTTGTTAAAATATCTAAAATCATACGTTTCTGAACAAAAATGAATTAAGAAATGTGTGAGAAATTAGCTGTTTCTTATTTGAGAACAACCTTAATCTACGAAAATATAATATAACCAAGAACGAAAATATACAATAACCTCTTCCGAGTTATCCACGATTCCGAAACGCGCATAGTATCATTAGAAACCTCAGAAACCAATATACTTTTGAGATTTAAAGAATCATTTATATATATATATATATATATATATATATATAAAGTTTCTTTTGCTGCCACTGATTTTCGAAAACTTTTCCGAGTAGTTTTTTTTTTAGTGTAATCAGTTTTATCAAACAACAATATCGATTTTTAGGATGCTGTGAATTCTTAATTAAACATTTTCAGCATTAACTTGCGTAATTGAAGTTATACATCCGAGAGTAACAAAATAATATCAACTTAATGTTAAGTTTAATGCTTTTAATTTATCATGTTGTCTGTAAAGCATATTTGTTGAACATGAAAATGCTTACTTGAGAGTTGATATGCATATTTGAAAAATCGATATTCCGGTTTGATAAAATTGATTAACACATTATAAAAACTACTCAGAAACGTTTCCGAAAATCTGTGGTAGCAAAAGAAATTGCGTTCTTATAACTGCTTTTTCAAATCTCGAAAATATATTGTTTTGGAGGTTTCTAAAGATAAAGAATGTTTTATGGAATCGTGGATAACTCAGAAGAGGTTATTGTATATTTTCGTTCGTGGTTATATTATATTTTCCTAGATTAAGGCTGTTCTCATATAGCTAAACTGGCTACTTTATGACACACTTTTAAATTCACTTTTTTTTTTGTTGCGGAAACACAAGAAATGGGCAGGTGTTCTTATTCAGAAAATATGTAATCGATGTATGAATATGTAATCGAAAATATGTAATATGTATTTTTCTTTTTTTTTTTTTTTGGTAAAGGCCAGAAGATCTTTCCGGAAATACTGTCAAAGTCGGCGTTTTGAACCAAATTTCCGATGCGGCAGCCCGAGAAGCGAGAGAAACGTCTCGTCACGTGATCAGAAGCGCTTACAACTCGATAAGTAATTTATTTATAAAAAAAAATGGAGAACTCATTCCGATTCTAAATCGTTTTAATAGTCATGCTTGCCAATGGTATGCCTTTGCGTTTAAAAATGAGTCAAAAAGTTTCGCGTTGTCAATTTTGAGAACCAACCACCTTAAAAACAAAACAAATAACCAAAAATATAATAAAATAAAATAAAAAACAAACAAACAAACAAAAAATAAAAGGAAACTTGATTGTGTGCCCCTTTATGTTCTTTCATCTTAGATAGAAAGTGTCAGAAAATGTGTCAGAAAGTGTCGCGTTGTTGAGGAGATTAATAATAGTTTGACGATTAACTAATCACCAAAATATTTGATAGATTATAAGTAATTCTAAATATTCAATTTATTTGAGAAAGACTAATTTTTTAATTGTTACACCGCTGCGATCGAAAGTATGTATATTTCTAGATAAAATAAATTACTTTTAATTAAAAAAAGGGCTATACTTTCTGACACAATTTTGAATTCATTTTTGTTCGGAAACGCATGAAATTGACAGGTGTTCTTATTCCGAAACTTTGTAACCGAAATAAGTTTTCCATTTTTTTGGTAAAGGCAGAAGATCTTTCAGAAAATACTGTCAAATTCGGCGTTTTAAACTTTATAATTCGATAAGTAATTTCTTCTATCAAAAAGTGGAAAACTGGTTCTCAAATGACCTGCTCAACAACTCGAAACTTTCTGACACATTTTCTCTCACTCATTTTTAAATGCAAACACATCAAATTAGCAAACCTGACTAATGGAAGCAATTTGCAATCGAAATGAGTTCTCAATTTTTTGATAAATAAATTACTTATCGAGTTATAGGCGATCGATGTTACGTGACGACCGGTTTTTCTCCCTTCTCTCGCTCTCACCATCTGGAAATTCGGTTCAAAACGCCGACTTTGACACTATATTTTCTGAAAGATCTTTTGCGTTTACCAAAAAATGGTAAACGTCTTTCGATTACATAATTACTGAGTAACAACATCTGCCAATTCCATGCCTTTCCGAACAAAAAGGAATTAAATAAAAAGAAAGTGCCCAGTTAAACTGATGGCATTGAGCTCACAGTCTATTCACACTAATTAAGGGGGGATTAGGCGCCCTCGTTTCCCCCCTTTATACTTAACCAATGAACCCCCAAAACTAATCAGGGAAGCGACTTATGAGAATGAACCTATATACAAAATTTGAAGCAAATCGGATATTTGTATCAAGAGTTACGTACATACATACGTACATACATACAGAATGTGCGGGCACATTAGCTCTCTCTCAGGCTTTGATAGCCTGTGAGCTAAAAATAGTCCTTAAAAGTAGTCCTTTTTGGATTTGGGATTAGCCTTGAAAACAGATAGTTCTGTCATTTCAATTCTGAAAATAAATCCACCTTTTACATAGACTGAAATTTATTCGATGATTATAGTCCGAAGTAAAAACACCATTTAGATTCAAAAACCCACTTTAATTAGAAACACCGACTTTGCTTTCCCCGAAATGCAGCTTGCGACCATCGTCGGCTTTTCCTCCAAAAGTCTTTGAAGCTCCTCTGTATATGAAATCCAGATGGAACTAATCAGTTATCAAGAAAAGGATAATAAAAAGTGGCAGTGGATCAAAAGCCAAAAAACAACCGATTTCGTCAGAAAAGATGCGGAATTTTCTAGAAACCTAGGAAAACGAAGGGAAAAAAAAGGAAAAAATGCATTTCGCGGCTTTGTATATCTTTTAATGAATGGTTTAAGACTCATCTTTTGATTCGTTTATTTATTTTTCTAAAAGGGCGTGTATAAGCGCTCGTTTAACACGAGCGCGGTTGCTCTGACATGTGGCGGTCAAGGCTACCGGAAATTGCTTTGCATAATTATTAGCAGACTTCTTTTTACGCATACGTAGTTTTTTTTTTTTTTTTACATTCGGATCATCTGATGGGTTTTTAATTTTACGGTTTGCCAATTTTTTCAGAAGAATTGACATAACGGAATTGTGATTCAGCAGTATGCGGTTTGAAGTTATCGTTCTCAGAAAAAAATATTTTTTCCCTCTCAACAACGCGAAACTTTTTGACACATTTGAGGAATAATTTTTAAACGCAAAAGATTGACATACTTTCAGGCGTGACTGTTGAAGCGATTTGGAAACGAATAGTGTTTTCCATTTTTTAATAAATGAATTAATTATCGAGTTATAAGCGATTGTTTTCAAGTGACGATAGATTTTTCACATTTACTGCGCAATCGCGTCCAGATATTCGGTTCAAAACACCAAACTTTGACAAGATTTTCTGCCTTTAACAAAAAATGGAAAACGCTATTCGCTGACATAGTTTCTGAATAAGAACACCTGCCCATTTCATGCGTTACCGAACAAAAATGAATTCAGAAAGTTGCTCCATTGGATTTGAGAAAATCCTTTTGATGATGCCTAAGGAGGTTTGCCAAATTATTATTTTATCATAGAAAAAAAAAAAGTCCCTGATGGCTCGGCCTATAGGCACAGGTAGATTTCGGAGACGCAGACCGTGGGGCGTCTGTTTGTTGAGAATTGCGGAAGAAATGACCTTTTTGCCATGATGCCGCTGTTGGGACCGCCCAATTTGAAATCTAATTTGTTTGCAGGCGGAGCCGGCAAGGATTTATTTGTTTTTAATTTTTTTTTCTATAAGTTTTGGTCCTATAAAAAACTTGTGAATATAAAAGTTTTAGATAATATTAAGAGGATTTATAATAAATTTAAGCGGATTTGATATCTTGTGAATGGACGAAGTTATGAATTTTTTTTCCTATGAAACTTCCCTCCTCCCCCCCTTGGGGCCATTTTTAATGATATAAAAAATCTGTCATACATAAATTTTCGGCCCTTTTCCTAGAAGTAATAATAACTTTAAACGGATTCGATACGTGTCATAATTAAGAAGTTATGGTTTTTTTTCTGTTTTCACAAACAGCCCCCCCCCTTCTTTCCACCCCCCCACTTGGTTCGATTTTGCCCATTAACGAACATGACCGAAATTTTATGCCCCTTGATTTTATGTATCAGTTTGGAAAAAATTTGTGCAGAATTATTGCAGTTATCGTGTCCATAAAAAAGTGACATAGATAGATAAAGTTTTGAACTGGGGGTGGTTTTGGGTTCTGGGAGTCATGATCGGCGTAGATCTGCAAAAAATTTTCAAAAATTCTAAGTTAGGGGTGAATGTAATAGGTGGTATTTCTTACGAAATCTACCTAAAAGAAACTCGCGATTTGGGCACATAAAGCGTGACGAATGTAAACTAACATTTTAAATATTTCAAAATGTTTATTTCTTAGTGAATTATTTTGTAATGGTAAAATTCAAACTATGAAATTATTTAGCTATGAAAAACAAAACCAAACAATAAACTTTTGCTTTAAAAACATAATTGATTGACCTTTGTTGAATATTTTACATCTTGGAGAACTTAATTCTGATCCTTGAAATCCAATCTGGCTACTTTAGCACATATTTTAATTCATTTTTTTTTTTCGGAAACGCATGAAAAAGACAGGTGTTCTTATGCAGAAACTTTGTTCATAAAGACGTTTTCCATTTTTTTGGTTTAGGCAGAAGATTTTTTAAAAAATACTGTCAAAATCGGCGTTTTGAAATTATTTCCCGATGCGGCAGTCCGAGAAGCGAGAAAATCGCGTCGTCACGTAACACGAATCGTTATAACTCGATAAGTAATTTATTTATCAAAAAATGGAAAATTCATTTCGATTACAAATCGCTTCCAATAGTCAGGCCTGCCAATTTTATGCCTTTGAGTCAGAAAATGTGTCGGAAAGTTTCGCGTTGTTGAGAAGGTCATTTGAGAAATACCTTAATTGTAATTTGCTTTTTCAAATAATGAAAAATAACAAGTTGCTTTAAATGTAACAAAAGGAAAAAAAAAAAAAAAAAAAAAGCACCCTCAATCATTTGAAAAGTATAGAAAGTTAGCATGATTTGATTTTCAAAGAAATACACAAAAAACAGGGATTTTTTTCTTTATATCGAAAATTTTTATTGCAACATAGTTACACTTACCACCACCGATTCGGTGCTTCTTTTCTGTTGTTCAGTTATGTTTAGATTATATACATAATATACATATACATTTACATATGATATATGCTTGAAAGTTTGCAATTTAGCTAGGTAATACAAATGCTTATACAATGTGACGGTCGTTTTTCATAAGAATGAACGTCAGACGCGGCATGATACTAATATGCAAAGCATCGAAGAAAGTTTCGTCGGCAACTATTCTTACATGTTAGTGAATAACCTTCCCCTTTCCTTCTGTATTGTTCAAAGCAGTCTTCCAGATGCTACCTTATAAACTTTTTTAAGAGTCCAACTATATTCCGTTGATGGTCTTTTTTGACTTTATAAAAATTATATATCACTAAAGGAATCTCAAGTAAGACGCTATAACGACAGAAATTGCTCCATAAATTTACAACTCTTGAGAACAGTTATATCATCTCAAGATGTACTCGAAATACCGTAGCTTCATATATACAAGACCCGGAGGCTGTTTTTGGAAGATACGATTCTGAATTGCCAGAGAGCAGACGTCTTGCGGTCCTCTTGTTAAAAGGATAAATGTTTACGACAAGATGATGCCGAGAGTAAACTGGGTGTGATCGAACCCGAGCTGTCCGGATAAAAACTTTCAAAAGAAACTCTAAGTAAATTACGTGTTGCTTAATGTATGTACCATGCCATGCTGTGAAGTATTGCTAATAAATTGATGTTTGTGGTTTAACAAAGTATTTTCAATTATAAGCGGTATATGGCCAATAACTTTGGCCGACCTCTGTATACCTGTGACTTGAAGCTGTTCTGTAACCAAAACGTCACAAAATGTAAGATCTGGAGACCTTGGTGGCCATTCATGAGAGGAAGAATGACTGATGATATTATCACTGTTAATGTCGATCACAACAAGCGCTGGACAAGACCTAATATGTGCTGGTGCTTTCCCCTTAGCAAACAGTCGAATAGAGTTATTCTGTTGTTGTTTGTTTTTCCATAAATATGATACATATTTAATTAAAGTCGACGGCTTCTTGATTCTCATGTACCAAAAATCGATTTGAAAAGTCGAATTTGATATAAATATATTTTTGTGTTAATTAGAGGTTTTCAAGTCAAACGAAATTTAAACGCATAAAAACCACTCACGTTTGCGTATCTTAAAAACATGTCTGAAAATAATTTAAAAAAATACCATCATGTAATTTACTGCATAAAAGTTTCGAATTTACTTTTGATTATATGTAAGTCGAAAAAAATATACAGAAATATTTTAATTACCGAGAAAACAGATAATCAAGCTAAAACAAGAATGTTTCGAGTGAGATTAAAAGAAAAAAAATCTCATTCTAAACGCTTTTACGTCAAAGGATCGAGAAGATTCCAAACGAGATGATATCAAAATAGGACGTATGAAAAGAATTCCTTTAATCCTGTTGCCATCACTTGAGTGAAAATATCAGAGAAAAAAGTCACTTTTTGATGCCTTCCAATGAATGAGGATCGTGACTGAGTGGTACAAAAAATGATCAGAAACGGTATAAAAATCGCGTGTGCGAGACCTCTGGGATCAAGGTTAGAACCGCGTGTACCTAGCTGCCCTTGGATGGTAATTTCAGGCCTCTTTTTTTTTCTTAATTCCATCAACATTTTTTTTTCTCTAGCTAGATGCATTATGGATAAAAATGGCAGCATTGTTTTACCAGGCGTAGACCTAACAGAACCCAGTTTAAAGGTAGCAAAAAGTCTGGGAAGTTAAGTATTTTTTGTGTATTGTTTAGTTTTTTATTTTTTGGTTCATTTTTTTTTCTCCCTCTTCTGGAAAATTTACGAGGCAGGTCTACTATAAAGTGTAATTGTAGATGGGAAACTTTGTTGTAATACAATAGAACTGAAATGTGTTTTTTGTTTTTCTTGATCCGTAAATATAAAAAGGTGGAGCTAATTCAGCAGCTGTTGCTAGGGCCTTACGGGAAGTTTCAAAAGGCCAAAGACAAATGTGAACGTAAAGGTTATTAGCGGCTGTTTTTATTTATTTTTTATTTATTTATTCTAAAAGCCGTTCTGAAAATTTCGAGATAATTTGGGGCAGAGGGTAATCAACAGGGCCACAGACAGAAAATGTGCGGGCTCAAGTAGCGATTCGAATACGGGTCCTCTTCACTCACTTGAAAACACCCGCTCACTAATGTTAATCCTATGGGAGATTATTTTTCTAATATCTGGTTTGCATTTCAATATTTTTAAACGATTTTTTTGTGCATTGGATAGCAGAGATCAATTTCTATTTCCGTCGCTGATTACTTTTTCGATTTTCTTTGCGGATTTTTTTTTATTTATTTATTTATTTTTTTACTAAGATACTTTTACTTACGGAACCTGGTATCCAATGCAAAAAAGAAAAAAAAATCGTTTAAAAATATTGAAGTGCAAACCAGATATTAGAAAAATAATTCCCCATAGGATTAACATTAGTGAGCGGATGTTTTCAAGTGAGTGAAGAGACCCTTAAGTATTGCATTAGTATTAAGGTGGTTATGAAATGTCCTGTTCAACAACGTGAAAATTTCTGACACATTTTCTGACTCATTTTTAAACGCAAACGCATAAAATTAGCAGATCTGACTATGGAAGCGATTTGGAATTGAAATGAGTTAGTGATATTGCATACTTGTTTGATGAAATTTTTTAGCAAACTTGTTAAATAAGTATTTTTTAAATGGTAATACATACTTGTTCGAAATTTAAATATCACCTCCTAGTTCCTCCTAAAGGAAGACCCCCCCCCCCCCTCCAAAGGTTTTTTTATTTTATTTTTTTTGGATATTCTCTGGAAAAGCAAAGAAAATATTCTGTGCTTTTACATATTTATATATACGTGAAATATGGGGGGAGGGGGTTGAGAAATGTGAGTTTTCCTTAAACATTTTTTTTCTATTCAAACCTCAAACTTTTAGAGTTTGTTACTATTCTTTCTTGAAAGATCTGATTATGTTATGAACATTTCAAAATCACACACATGAAGTTGTTTAAAATGCAAAACTTAAAAAGAAATAAAGTTTGCATAAGGTTCTTTTTTGGAACATAATATTTTGGTCCATCTAAATACTTTTGGATAATTGCAGCGTAGCAAAGATGTATTGCTGGGACAAAGACAAAATTAACAAGGAAGGACCTAACACAGTTAAAAAAAACTCCTGACGGGTCGGCCTACAGGCACAGGTAGATTTCGAAGCCGCTGACCGTGGGGCGCCTATTTATAGAGAATTGCAGAATAAATTACCTTTTTGCCATGATGCGGCAGTTAGGACCTCCCACTTCGAAATCTACCTGTGTCTGTAGGCGGAGCCGGAAGGGATTTTTTTGTTTTATTTTATTTATTTATTTATTTATTTTCTGTAAGGGTTCGTCCTATTAAAAACTTGTCAGTATAAAAGTTGTAGATAATATTAAGAGGATTTATAATAAATCTAAGCGGATTTGATATCTTCTGAATTGACGAAGTTATGAATTTTTCTCTGCTTAAACCCCTATTTTTGCCCCCCTTGAGGCCATTGATATCAAAAATCTGTCGTACATAAATTTTCGGCCTTTTTAATAGAAGTAATAATAACTTTAAACGGATTCCATACGCATCACAATTAAGAAGTTATGGGTTGTTTTCTGTTTTCACAAAAAGTCCCCCCTCCCCGTCTCGATTTTGCCCATTGACAAACTTGACCGAAATTTTATGCCCCTTGATTTTATGTGTTAGCTTGGAAGAGATTTGTGCAGAATTATTGAAGTTATCGTGTACATAGAAAAGTGATTAGATAGATAGATAGATAGATAGATAGATAGATAAAGTTTTGAACTGGGGGGTGGTTTTGGGTTCTGGGAGTCATGATCAGCGTAGATGTGCAAAAATTTTTCAGATATTCCAACTTAGGTTAGAATGTAATAGGTAGTATTTCTTACGAAATCTACCTAAAACCTTTATTTTTCCTAAACAAGAAGAGAAAATCTTTAAAAAAAAAAAAAAAAAAAAAAAAAAAAAAACAGAATAAAATTTGGCACGAAAGACTTATTACCCTACTTTACTTAAATTCATCAACTATACAGGGTGATTCCAAATTCACGGCATAAACTTTAAGGGTTGGTATAGGACACTGTAACAAACAATTTTTGTATAGGAAAACAGGATTGGAAATCCATTGATTGAGTCAAAAATACAGGGCGTCTCCTTCCAGTCCGAAGTCGCGTTTCTGTTCATAACTTTGACAGTAGTGAAGATATTTTAACAAAATTCGCAACAGACTCATCTTTGTAGGAATTGTAAGGATTTCGTTATCTTCATTACTGTTAAAGCTATGAACGAAAACGCGACATCGGATTGGAGTGAGACGCCCTGTATATATGTATATTTTTACTATATAAATGGATTTTCGGCTCTGCTTTCCTACCAACCTTTAAAGTTCAGTGTTGAATCCAGGGGGTGGTAAGGGGGGGAATTCCCCCCCACCCCCGGTATCATTGAAATGTGCCCCCGGAAGATTTGAGATTTTAGGCTTTTAATCGTTAAAAAGTGCAATCCCCCCCCCCCCCCCCGAGCTACAGAAATCTCTCCTGGAGAAAAGTGCCTGAATTCAACACTGTTTAAAGTTTGTACCATGAATTTGGAATCACCTTGTATTTAGACATAACCTTTAACAAACTGTTTTCCCCTTATCTTGTGATTCGATCATATACATTCACTATTACTTTAAATTTGATATTCATGTTGTGGGTTTTGGGGTTCTTTCTAAAACACAACTTACTTAAACTTAAAAAAGCACATTTATTACTCAATCTTCACTTGACAATTAAATATTAAAAAAAAATAAGTATACCCTGATTAGCTCCACTGAAATCTGTTGCCATGGAAAAGGGAGCAAATTATATTAAACTAAACAAAATATCAAAACTTAAAAATCCGCATAGGTTAATATAACAATGATAATTTTGAACTCATTATTTTAAGACAGTATTAAGTGTAGTAAGGGGCAACAGATTTCTAAATCAAGTAGCATACTGGATTGCATAAAGAACACCCAACTCCACTCCAACCCGATCAAGCTCAAATCTCCATACACATTAAATTAACAAAAGTGTAATCATCATATAATTTGGAAAAATGCAGATAACCTGAAATTCCTCCAATATGAGGACCAAAAGGAGAAGGAGTTAAATCCGTTAATAGAATAGGGATATGATGATGTACAAAATTTTAGAACAACTATGGAGATTGCGAACAAGATCAGATCGGTTAACCAGGAATCGTATAGTGGCTATATAATAACTGAAAAACTTTTTTTTTTTTTTTTTTGTTAAAAAACAACCATTTTGTTGTTTGTTTTGAATAATACTTCAAAGAAAGGATAAATAAAATTTAGATTAATCAATTAAGAAATTAGACTTAATTTTATTTTTGCATCAATTATCAGTATATCCATTACTGAGATAGGAACAATAATTACATCTAATAACCTAACGTAAGCCTCAATTAATTTTCAAATAAATTATTACTATGAATTTAAAATTTAAGAAATTAAAAAAAAATATTAATTTAGTAAGATCATAGCTTTCATAATCTTACTCACAGTAATTGAGTGGTCAAGCCTCACTTATAGGATTGCTGTAGATATAAGAATACTAAATAAAGATCATATAAAAAAAACATACTATATTTGAGAATAAGAGAAAACAGTCTTTATTTGAATAATTAAAATTTATAAAAACAGTGTAATTCTCAAAAAGAAATATAACTATGGTGACAAACAATATAAGTTGATCAATGTTGATTATTAAGTATCTTTAAGTCAAATATTAAGGTTCTCAAAACTAGAATAATATCAGAATTAGAAGGATGATCAACTCTATAAAAATTAGGTATTAATTATTTTCAATAAAATAATGTGATTCTAAACTTTATCAAAACATTTCTTCCAAGCTTAATAACACAAATAAGCAACCTATTGAGTTTATGGAAATAACACACTTAAAGTATACTCTTTGGATATATATATATACATATATATAAAACATCAATAATAAAAAAAAAAAAATGAAATCAACTCAGGAAGTTGTATTACTTACAAATATATATTAGGAATCTGATATTCATAGCAGGCACATCTTAGAGGAGTCCCAATTTGATTTGTTTAACTCATCAACATAGTCTGTCAACCCGTGGCCAATTACGTCGACAATCCGACGAAGATTCACTAATCTTTTTTTTTTTTTTTGAAACACTCCAAAACGGCTCACTGTCTACAGTAATGAGTTTTTAATATGAGTATGATACTAATGGCAGGCACATCTTTGAGGATATCAATTCATGAGACAATATATATTCAGTCGAATTTTACTTCAATACCTCATCTTTAATCTTAGCAGTATATAAAAAAAAAGGATTTGCGACTTGCTTCACAAACCTATTTGTCTGTTTTGAAGATTGCTATTCTCCAACGATTTCGATAGAAAGGGTATAACCCGCCGACTGGGGTTTTAAAAACATCGCGCGTTCCTCGCAGGCGAAACCCCACTCTTCTTTCGTTGCTGCACTGACCGTATTGAAATTAACAACCCATTAGAAATATCAACAACTCCATAGTTTAGAAGTCAAGACAGTAAGTAGAGGGTCTCACTCCAAGTAATACGTTACTCGAGTATTCATTTACTAAAAATTGGTAGTCATAGCAATAAGTAATCTGCTTCATTCTAAGTACCGTCATAAAACACTGGTACTCGTACACAAGCCGTTCAAGATCCACAACCACAACACTCCGATCAAAAGCAACGAGTAACAAGTCAGTTTACGAGCCAAGTGATAATTCGTAATTTTTTTTTTTTTTTTTACGAGCCAAACGACAAGTATCACGGCCAAGCAAAAAACTACTGTAAACATTCATTCTCCCGCGCTGCTTGAAAAACGGGACCGATCCACTCCGCCAGGGGTACGGGAATGGAAACAAAAGGGAAAATGGACTCTCCTTGAAGGCACCAGCCTGTCGTTCCACCCTGCCAGCCGCTTCATGGGGGAAGGCAGCCATGTTTCACCCCCATGGCGTGTGCTGAAGGGGGTCCTGTGAGCCTCTGTTGACCTGGGCGCCAGCTATCCGCCTGATAGCAGAGCCCATTGAAGCCTGTCGTAAGCTTACAAAGCCTAATTGCGTATATAGTACACTCATAAGATAACGTAATTCCTATACAGGGCGGACGGTCTTTCTTTTAACCAAAACTAGACTAGGTGACTACAACACATGATTCAAGGGTATGGGAGAAAACGTACACGACTGCCCAATACACTATGTGTGGTCTTTTACTGAGAAACCTCCCTCCCTGCTATTTATCTTTCGTATTTGAAAACAGGAAGCAAAGCTAGACTATAAACGTTGAATTTACTTTGCAAAAAGAAAAAGAAAGAAGAAAAAATAAAAACTGATTTTATTATTATTATTACAATTACTTTTATTTATTTAAATTTTTATTAGAAACAGAAGAAAAAAGAGTGCTTTTAAATAAATGTAGAGAAAGTGATTTAAATAATTAATGTAGATTAAAAAAAATTGGTTGAAACCAACCGTAACAAGATTGCTCCCCCCGGCTAATTAAAAAAAAATTTTTTGAGAAAACAAATTTTTTTTTTTTTGAAAGGTAACTGGGTACCACATGGCATGCTGGGACCTCAACACTGAAAAAACTGACCCACAAACACAGATCATACATCGATCCGGGACGGGATCCAGAGAGTTCACCGCTGAAATACCACCCTGACAATATATTCCGGATATATACAACCAGAGCTCGCACATCCGTAGAAACCATTACCTAAAATATTACCTGAAACATGACCATAAAAGAGTACTACCAGAGGAGGGACCACAAGGCTGATTTTACCACTAAAATGACCAAGATATTCTCTGCACCTGTAAAAGAACACATGTTCCACCTGACTGTGAAACCTCATTTCCCTACTACTGTCATTCCTACGCATAACTGCATCCTACCTGAAATTTCTGGTAACAGAACTGTAAATAATACATAAATTGAATTTTGAGAAAAAAAAAATTAGCCGAAAAAGAAGAGAAGTGCCCACTGATTAATTGTCATTATACTGCTTATATACATAACTTCAATAATTGGCATCACAGTATATTACAACACTATCTATTAATGTAAATAAGTACTAGTAATATCATAGTTACAACACTGTAAATGTCAATGAAATTTGTAAAACACATATTAATTCTATTATACAAAAATACACAAGAGCAACTGGTGACACACAAAAAAAAATATATACATATACATCTGTAAGACACATATTATGGTATCACAGACCATGGTAGGGAGTTACGCACACATTTATAACATTTTTCTACAAGAAGCCATGTTGTTTTTGAGAAAAGTCCAATGATTCGGTTCACTGTGTAGATTTTACAAATGCACTTACAAGTAATGTGCATGGGAAAGAGTATCTCTGCCTCTGTGCTACTTATAGCACAAGCAGTTTCGGGCCCCTTGGGCACTACAGGGAAAACATTCCACTAAAACTTAAAAAGAAGGGTGGTGACGTATGTCACCAGGAAGGAAAACACACATTCCACAAAAATAGGAAGTAGAATAAAGAAAATAGTTAATTTTAGCACTTTTAGCAACACTCAACAACATATAGGCATGTACATGAGACAGTATGTACAAGAAAAAGAAAAAGGGTCCACACTCCTTAAAGTTAAAAGTTCAAATAAACCCACAAATTGCATAGTAAATAATAAATCCATCTGATTAAAGTGCATTAATTAAAGTAAACCCACACTTAAAAGATTATATACAAAACACAGATGCATTTAAAAAAGGAAAACGCAGAACAATTTTGGCAAAAGGGTAACCAAACATACCCTCCTAAAAAAAATTTAAAGTAACAAAAATTACATTCGTTTTTTTTTTTTTTTTTTTTTTTTTTTGCAAAAATACACCCAAAATCTACGAAAACTGGGTGTGGACGGGTATATACCACATAATCTACCATAAAACAGACAAAAACCTTAAGTATAAGCATAAAAAGGGTTAAAAATGCCTACATGAAAGTATCAAAACACAACCAAAACAAACCTTTAATACGCTAGAAAAACTAAGTTCCGTTTTAAAATGCCCAAGAAAATAATTAAATATACATACACATTAACTAAACTATAAATAAATACAAATAAACAAGGTAAAATTGATAAAAATGCCTGAATAACGAAAAAAAATAGTTAGTATTTATAACTCGGACGGTCTCTTCTATCCCGTAGCGAATAGTCGGTTCTAGAAATCGATATTGAACGACTACTTCTATTCGATTTAGCAGCTGGACGAATCGATGAACGAGACCTGCGCGAATCGCTGTGCTCAGCAGCTGAACTGCTTTCTGCCGTGGCTGAATTTTTACCTACGCGCATCTCGCTGCCTTCTGCCGTTGCTAAATTTTTATTTACGCACATCTCGTTATTCTCTGCCGCTGCAACCTCCGGAGAAATGGGAGGTGGGGGAGAGGGATTTATGATTTCAGTCGCGTCGCTGTCTGTTTCCTCCACTTCTGGCGCTACCGGAGTTTCGCTATTGTTGACGTTCACTACTGCTGGTGCGCGGTTACTATCATATGGTGCCCAGGGAATGAATCGGTTACGCTTGCATCTGCGTACAGGAGGAGAATCGCGCGGTTGGTGTGGTGAATCGATGGTCACGTTTTCAGTCGATCCCAGGCCAATTGTTTGTTTTGGTTCACTGGACCAGATGGGGAGTCTGTCTTTGAAGGAAGACAACCTGTCAACATGGACAACCTGACAATTTTTGGGATTAGCAACTAGCGCTATTTTAAAATTAACTTCATTTAGCTTCTCAATTATAGTAAAAGGACCATTATTTTGCTTGCTTAATTTTTTTGTATTACCAGGGGCGACTGTGGGTGTAAATAACCACACAAGATCTCCTATTTTAAAATTTTTATCAACAGCTGTCTTTTCACGGTATTTTTCCTGCTGCTCAGAAACTTTAATTAAATTACTATGTACTTCAGTGTATACTTTTTGAAGAGCTGGGATTAAGAGTTCACAAAAAGAGGGTGCATCATTATAATTAAAAGAAGGTGGTTGAGAAAAGAGATTATATGGTAGATTCATATTTCTGCCATACATAACTGCAGCTGGGCTAAGTTTAGTTGATGAGTGGACAGCTGAACGCATAGCTAGTAGCGCAAATTTTAGTTTAGTGTCCCAGTCAGATTGATTTTGGTTGACTATGTGACAAAGTGCATTTTTAAGAGTACGATTCTGTCTCTCCACTTGCGAGTTGCCAGCCGGGTGATAAGATGAGGTCTTAATATGTTTAATACCAAACATTTTATATACGTGCTCTATCGCATCTGAAATTAGATTCTTCGCATTGTCCGTCGTAATAAAACAGGGTGCTCCGTAGCGTGAGATGAAGTCAGCTAAAGTGTCCGCAATGACATCTGAAGTGGTTGAACTAACCGCATATGCTTCTGGCCACTTAGTAAATGAATCTATATATGCGACAATATACTTATTTCCCGAAAAAGTTTGTGGTAAGGGTCCAATGAGCTCCAAATGAACCTTGTTCATGGGAAACTGGGGGGTCGGCATACGTTGCAGAGGGGCGAGCTGGTTCGCTCTATAAGCTCTCTTCTGCTGGCAACTAATACATGACTCCACTAGATGCTTGACATCTGACGACATTCCTGGCCAATAGAAGTGCTCACGAATGCGATCAATGGTCTTTTGAAAGGCTTGATGACAAGCCGCTAGGGACTCATGTGTTAGTGCAAAAACTTGAGTAACCAATTCTTTTGGCACGACTAACTTTACAGGTTTATTCAAAATAGCTGACTCCTCGTATCCTCACAAACTAAAATGTCATCTCTAAAAAAAAATTTCATGTATTTAGGAGCAATTTCTACACCTTGGTCTAGTTTTCTTGCAATCTCGCAGCATTTCTTGTCTGATTTTTGTAATTCACCAATTTTTTCAAGTAGATTGGAATGAGGCATAAAAGTAACTTCCTTTTCGACTTGTATACAAAAATTACAATTAACAGTATCATTGGAGTTATCATTGTTGACATACCTCGAAAGGAAGTCTGCGACACTGTTACACTTACCTTTAACAAACTTGATTGTAAAATTAAAGTCTGAGAGAGTGCAGATCCATTTAGCCATGCGAGATGTAGGGTCGTGAATTTTTAACATAAATGTTAGAGGTGCATGGTCTGTATAGATGAAAAAATGGGTATTAGCAATGTAACATTTAAAGTGGGCAGTAGCCCAAACTAAAGCTAGTAATTCCCTTTCAGTGGTGGAGTAGCGGGTCTCAGCATCTTTCAATTTTCTGCTGGCAAAGGCAACAGGATGGAGCATGTTATTTTCATCTAATTGTGATAACACTGCCCCTAATGCTTCGCCACTGGCATCACTATATAAGTGGAATTCTTTCTCAAAATCAGGGAGTGCAAGACATGGTTTTGAAATAAGAGCCATTTTAAGGTCTTCAAATTCTTTCTGTGCATCTTCATTCCACGAAAATTTTCCTGTCTCTTTCGTTAAGTTGATTAGATTTTTAGCTCTCTTAGTAAAATCTGGTATAAATCTCCTATAAAAGGATAGAGTTCCAATGAATGACCTAACAGCCTTTCGGGTAGTTGGAGGTTTAAAATTTTCTATTACGGCAATATTTTTATTGATAGGTGATACTTGGCCACTACAAATCTCAAAACCTAGATATTGTATTTTATTCGAAAGGAAAGTGCATTTACTGGGCTTAAGTTTAAGTTTATGCAGTCTTAACCTATCAAAGACCATGTTAAGCTTCTCAAAATGAGAATTAACATCACAGGAAGCAATTACAATGTCGTCGATATAAACAAGAATTCCAAGATTGCCTAAATCACCGAAAATAGCATTCATAAGTCTTTGGAAACTGTTACCTGAATTTGAGAGCCCAAAACAGTTACGGGTCCACTCAAAAAGTCCCTTGTGGGTGATTATTGCAGTTTTATGCCTATCCTCTGGGCGAATAACCTGTTGAAAAAAACCACTAGTTAAATCTAGCGTTGAAAAAAATTTAGCCCCGCTTAAAGCATCAACCGAGTCGGTGATGTTAGGTATTGGATAAGCATCTTTAACAAGATTTTTATTTAGTCTTCTGTAGTCAACAGCAAGTCGATAGGAACCGTCTGATTTCCGAACCAGAATAACCGGAGAAGCAAATTCAGACATGGAAGGGGAAATTATGTCCGCCTGTAACAAAGTATTAAGTTGGTCTTCCATTTCTTGATGTAATTTGTAGGGGACTCTATAAGCTTTGCCTTTAACTGGTTTATTTGAAGTTAAGTTAATTTCATGCGGGATTGTATCACAGCCGGGTAAATCTAAGACCGATGCTGCAAATACATCTTTGTTTTTGTCTAGAAAATTTTGCATTTTAAGTTTTAATGGGGGTTCTAAATGATCTAAATTAATTTCAGAGCTCCAAGTGAGATCAGCGTGATCAAAGTCACCAATTGGAGGGGCCAAATTTATATTATAGGTTAATTTATTATCAGTTACGGGTATATTTGACTGGTCTACACATTTTTGAATTTTGGCAACAAAGGTTCCTTTATTTAAATGAATACTATTGTCTGAAAAATTTGCAAATGAGATATATAGGCCATGTTCTTTAGTGCAAATGGCTCTGGAGGTAAGGAGACCTTGATTTAAATTTTTCGCCAAAGGTTCTAACATAACAATATCATTTTCCTTAATAAAATTTTCCTTATAACTTTTAACCTGGGCTAACATTTTTGACTGCGGGGGAATTGAAATTTTGCTACATAACACAGCGAAACTTATATTTTTATTTTTATTGGTATTATCACTACTGCTATCTTCATTGCTCTCCTCCTCGACTTCAGGTACCTTATCCTCTATACTTACCAAATCTTCACTTTCAACAATATTACAAATTTCAGTAGTCTCTTCAGCTAAATTACCCTGAGTTACCTGACTCGCTGCTGAAAGAATGTTGTCGACACTTTGAATACTTGAAAAATTTTCAGTGTTATTACCCTCAGAGCTACCGCCTGATGTTGTTTGCATGCAAAAGTTCTGCGCAACACTTTCAACTTCCTTATCTGACTCAGTTTGAATGACTATCTCAACATCTTTTCCCATATTACTCAACTGCGGGTCCTGAACTACCATATTTTCACTACTATGATTCCCATTTTCAATATTAACTGAGTCATGAACTTTCTCACATGCACAATTTTCAGGAGGGCTATTGGCATTACTACTTTTTGAATTCTCCCCTACTTTGTTGACACATTTTATATTTACAGAATTATTTTTAACACAATCATTATTTATACAATTATTATTAGAATTTACACTATATACAGAGTTAGAAATATTTACAGAATTAGTAGCAAGACAAGTATTACACCCTGAAGTATTACTTGGGGTTTCTACGCTTTGTTTACATTGGCCTGAAACTGGCACTTTAAGAGCGACAGCATTTGTATCACAATTTATACTTGCCCGGTACTCTTTCAAAAATGGCATTCCCAAAATCATATTAAATTCCTCTGCTAATTTACCTTCCACTACATAGAATTCAGCTTGACATTGAACATTATCAAAAACAAATTTTAAAAATACTTTCTTATTTAGGTGAACTTTCTCACCGGTGACAGTCATAATGGGGATATTGCAATTCTCCATTTCAAAATTCTCTAAACAGTGACAATCAGTACCACTCAGGAGATTAATTGCAGAACCCGTGTCACATAATGCATTCAGGCAAACTTTATTTATGTAAATTCTTGCAGTTGGTAATGTATACGATTGGGGCTGAAACATACTATACACAGTTGGGGGGTCCAGGGGCCTGTGGGGGATCGAGTTGACCACATTTGATCCGGCCACTAATAGTTTAAAGCCTCACTTTCACTGTTAGCTACTGGGGTGTTATTTACCGCCTGCACTTCATTTCTGTTCGCAGCTGTGCTCCTATTGTTTTGGTAATAACCACCTCTTCTTCCCCTATATCCGCCTCGCTGATTGTGGTTCCCTCTAGGATTTTCACCTCTGTTTCTATAATTTTGCCCACGGCTCCTGAAATTTTGACCACCTCCCCTTCTAAAATTATAGTCGACAAAATTTAGTGGACAATCTCTGGCATAGTGGCCTTGTACGGAACACTTATAGCAGGTTACGGGTCTTACCTCTTGGTTTTTTTTCTGCATATCCCTAGCCCTAAGATCAACTAAACTGTCTATCTTTGCTGCTAAAACATCAATTTGTGATTTCAGCTGGTCTATCTCCTTCTTTTGTGAGCTATCTTGCTGAAAAACTGCAGCACAGGGTAGGTTTTGGGTTAAATTTGGGTTGAGAATTTCCTCGCGGTGGTTGTAAAAAGGGTTAATGCTTCTATAAGCTTTTTCTTCCAGAAGTGCAATTTTGAGAACTTCTTCTGGGGATTGTGGATTTCTCGCAATTACCCCCTTTCGCACTTCTGGTGTAAGATTGCTCAACAGCATGGAGTGTAGTAGAGCCGTTCGGCTTTTATCGACTACTTCACCCTGGATACCTTCAATTACAAGGGCTCTTAATGACATATCATATGCCTTGTCATAAAACTCCTGAACACTCATATTGGGTGGCTGTTTAAAATTTAGAAAGTGACTGAGTGCAACATCTGGTGTGGTCTGTGAAGTATAACTCTCTTTTAAGATTTTTAATAGCTCATCAGATGTTTTTGCTTTGTGAATTTTTATTCGCCTAGAAGCAGCTCCTGAAAGTCTAGCAAGTAAAACAAACTTCTTTTCCTCCTCAGTCCAGTCGAATAATTTTGAAAAACTCTCAAATTTCTCAGAAAAATCTGAGAAGCAGACTGAGCTGGCCTCTCCATTGAATGGGGGAATATTAGACAAATTATCCACTAAAGCATTTTTTCGCTGAATAGTGGCAATTGCTTCCGAGTGCTTATCAGCCATAGTTAGAGTTAGAAAATGACAAACAAACCAAAAAAAAAATGAAAAAAAGGGGGGGGAACAACTTAAAAATGAGAAAAAGAGAGGGGAAAGGAAAACCTTATAAATACATAAAACTTAAGTACAGGACTATGCTTTTTGTAAATAAGAAAAGGTTATGCTCACAAGACATAATTTTGACTGGGAATTGTCGCTTACTAGCACAGAGAGAGAGCCTAGACCTCTTTTTACACTTGAACATATAAATAAAATTTTAATTGCAAAAACACCCAGTTGCTCTTTGATACATAAATACATACAAGTAAAAAAAAATCAATAACCCAGAGACCGAATTGTTACGGCTCCATTTGTTGTGGGTTTTGGGGTTCTTTCTAAAACACAACTTACTTAAACTTAAAAAAGCACATTTATTACTCAATCTTCACTTGACAATTAAATATTAAAAAAAAATAAGTATACCCTGATTAGCTCCACTGAAATCTGTTGCCATGGAAAAGGGAGCAAATTATATTAAACTAAACAAAATATCAAAACTTAAAAATCCGCATAGGTTAATATAACAATGATAATTTTGAACTCATTATTTTAAGACAGTATTAAGTGTAGTAAGGGGCAACAGATTTCTAAATCAAGTAGCATACTGGATTGCATAAAGAACACCCAACTCCACTCCAACCCGATCAAGCTCAAATCTCCATACACATTAAATTAACAAAAGTGTAATCATCATATAATTTGGAAAAATGCAGATAACCTGAAATTCCTCCAATATGAGGACCAAAAGGAGAAGGAGTTAAATCCGTTAATAGAATAGGGATATGATGATGTACAAAATTTTAGAACAACTATGGAGATTGCGAACAAGATCAGATCGGTTAACCAGGAATCGTATAGTGGCTATATAATAACTGAAAAACTTTTTTTTTTTTTTTTTTTGTTAAAAAACAACCATTTTGTTGTTTGTTTTGAATAATACTTCAAAGAAAGGATAAATAAAATTTAGATTAATCAATTAAGAAATTAGACTTAATTTTATTTTTGCATCAATTATCAGTATATCCATTACTGAGATAGGAACAATAATTACATCTAATAACCTAACGTAAGCCTCAATTAATTTTCAAATAAATTATTACTATGAATTTAAAATTTAAGAAATTAAAAAAAAATATTAATTTAGTAAGATCATAGCTTTCATAATCTTACTCACAGTAATTGAGTGGTCAAGCCTCACTTATAGGATTTCTGTAGATATAAGAATACTAAATAAAGATCATATAAAAAAAACATACTATATTTGAGAATAAGAGAAAACAGTCTTTATTTGAATAATTAAAATTTATAAAAACAGTGTAATTCTCAAAAAGAAATATAACTATGGTGACAAACAATATAAGTTGATCAATGTTGATTATTAAGTATCTTTAAGTCAAATATTAAGGTTCTCAAAACTAGAATAATATCAGAATTAGAAGGATGATCAACTCTATAAAAATTAGGTATTAATTATTTTCAATAAAATAATGTGATTCTAAACTTTATCAAAACATTTCTTCCAAGCTTAATAACACAAATAAGCAACCTATTGAGTTTATGGAAATAACACACTTAAAGTATACTCTTTGGATATATATATATACATATATATAAAACATCAATAATAAAAAAAAAAAAATGAAATCAACTCAGGAAGTTGTATTACTTACAAATATATATTAGGAATCTGATATTCATAGCAGGCACATCTTAGAGGAGTCCCAATTTGATTTGTTTAACTCATCAACATAGTCTGTCAACCCGTGGCCAATTACGTCGACAATCCGACGAAGATTCACTAATCTTTTTTTTTTTTTTTGAAACACTCCAAAACGGCTCACTGTCTACAGTAATGAGTTTTTAATATGAGTATGATACTAATGGCAGGCACATCTTTGAGGATATCAATTCATGAGACAATATATATTCAGTCGAATTTTACTTCAATACCTCATCTTTAATCTTAGCAGTATATAAAAAAAAAGGATTTGCGACTTGCTTCACAAACCTATTTGTCTGTTTTGAAGATTGCTATTCTCCAACGATTTCGATAGAAAGGGTATAACCCGCCGACTGGGGTTTTAAAAACATCGCGCGTTCCTCGCAGGCGAAACCCCACTCTTCTTTCGTTGCTGCACTGACCGTATTGAAATTAACAACCCATTATAAATATCAACAACTCCATAGTTTAGAAGTCAAGACAGTAAGTAGAGGGTCTCACTCCAAGTAATACGTTACTCGAGTATTCATTTACTAAAAATTGGTAGTCATAGCAATAAGTAATCTGCTTCATTCTAAGTACCGTCATAAAACACTGGTACTCGTACACAAGCCGTTCAAGATCCACAACCACAACACTCCGATCAAAAGCAACGAGTAACAAGTCAGTTTACGAGCCAAGTGATAATTCGTAATTTTTTTTTTTTTTTTACGAGCCAAACGACAAGTATCACGGCCAAGCAAAAAACTACTGTAAACATTCATTCTCCCGCGCTGCTTGAAAAACGGGACCGATCCACTCCGCCAGGGGTACGGGAATGGAAACAAAAGGGAAAATGGACTCTCCTTGAAGGCACCAGCCTGTCGTTCCACCCTGCCAGCCGCTTCATGGGGGAAGGCAGCCATGTTTCACCCCCATGGCGTGTGCTGAAGGGGGTCCTGTGAGCCTCTGTTGACCTGGGCGCCAGCTATCCGCCTGATAGCAGAGCCCATTGAAGCCTGTCGTAAGCTTACAAAGCCTAATTGCGTATATAGTACACTCATAAGATAACGTAATTCCTATACAGGGCGGACGGTCTTTCTTTTAACCAAAACTAGACTAGGTGACTACAACACATGATTCAAGGGTATGGGAGAAAACGTACACGACTGCCCAATACACTATGTGTGGTCTTTTACTGAGAAACCTCCCTCCCTGCTATTTATCTTTCGTATTTGAAAACAGGAAGCAAAGCTAGACTATAAACGTTGAATTTACTTTGCAAAAAGAAAAAGAAAGAAGAAAAAATAAAAACTGATTTTATTATTATTATTACAATTACTTTTATTTATTTAAATTTTTATTAGAAACAGAAGAAAAAAGAGTGCTTTTAAATAAATGTAGAGAAAGTGATTTAAATAATTAATGTAGATTTAAAAAAATTGGTTGAAACCAACCGTAACATTCATGTTTAGTAATTTCTAAATTAAGAAAAAAACTAAAATCATCTTACATTATATTGCATTTTTTAACGTAGATATCCTTTAAAATGGGATTAAATATAAGAATTTTCCACTGTATTGCATGGAAAAATTTCTACCTTTTTCTCTTTCCACCACTTTCATGCCTCATATCCAAACTGGCTACTTTATGACATATTTTTTTATTAATTTTTGTTTGGAAACGCATGAAATTGACACGTGTTCTTTTTCAGAAACTCTGTAATCGAAAGACATTTTCCATTTTTGGGTAAAGGCAGAAGATCTTTCAGAAAATACTGTCAAAGTCGGCGTTTTGAACCGAATTCCCGACGCCACTGCACGAGAAAGGAGAAAACGTGTCTTCACGTGATACGAATCGCCTATAACTTGATAAGTAATTTATTTATCAAAAAATGGAAAACTCGTTTCGATTCTAAATATCTTCATCAGTCAGGGCTGCTAATTTTCAGCTTTTGCGTTTAAAAATGTGTCAGAAAATGTGTCAGAAAGTTTCGCCTTATTGAGCAGGTGTCATTTAAGAAACACCTTAATCAACCATCAATCGTAAAAATCCAACAAACAAACCCTCACCGTTTTACTTTCTTATGATTTAAAAGTAATTTTTCGGGATTACTTTTAGTTGGTTCTTGACTATTTTTCGTTATTCTCGTTTGTCCCACTTAAGGTGGTTCCCAAATGACCTGTTGAAACAACGCGAAACTTTCTGACACATTTTTAAAAGTAAAGACATAAAATTGGCAGGTCTGATTATTGAAGCCATTTGGAATCGAAATGAATTTTCCATTTTTTTTTATAAATAAATTTCTTATAGAGTTATAAGCGATTCGTGTCACGTGACGACACGTTTTTCCCCTTTCTCTTGTTGCTGCATCGGAAATTCGGTTCAAAACTCACACTTTGACAGTATTTTCTGAAATATCTTCTGCATTTACCAAAAAAAGCAAATCACCATTCGATTACATAGTTTCTGAATGAGAATGTATTTCCGAAAAAAAAAAAATGAATTAAAACATTATGTTATAAAGTAGCCAAGCCAGTTTGGATTTGAGAACAGCCTTATCGAAATGTTTAGAAATTTGAGCGTTTAAAATAGTTAAATTTTATATTTAATTAACGAAATCTTTAAAATTTAATTTTGTTTAATTAATTTTAGAGAATTTTTTATTTTTTAAATCTATTTTTATTCCTTTGAAAAAAAAATTGTGATATTGCATATTTGTTTAAAGAACATCCAGAAATTTATTTTGGTTTAATAAATTAAAGAAAAAAATATTTCAAAATCGACTTTTTCTTTCTTTTTTTTAAAAAAACGTACTTTTTCTTCTTTTTTGTAAAAATAATAGTGATATTGTATATATAGTTAGAATTTAAATTTGTTTAATAAATCATAGAGAATGCATATAAAAAATCCAAGATTTTTTTTTCAATTTTGTAAAATTAATAATGATATTGTGTATCGAAATATTAATTTAAGTTTGTTTAATAAATTACCGAGAAATATTTTTAAAATCATTTTTTTTCCTTTTGTTCAATTAATTGTTATATTGTATATTTGTTTAACGAAATCTTTACAAATTTAGTTTTGCTTAATAAATTTTAGAGAAATATTTTTAAAAAATCTAGTTACTTTTCCTTTCTTGTAAAAATAATCGTGACATCATATATTTGTTTAAAGAGCCATTTAGATATTTAATTTGGTTTAATATATTACAGAGAAATATATTTTTTCAAATGTATTTCTTTTTTTCCATTTTTCTTTTCTTTTCTTTCTTCTTTCTTTTCTTTCTTCTTTCTTTTCTTTCTTCTTTCTTTTCTGTCTTCTTTTTTTCTTTTTCTTTCTTTTTTATCTTATTTCCTTTTTTTCTTTCTTTTCCTTTTTTATGTAAAAAAAAAATAATAATGATAATGATATTGTATATTTGTTTTACGAAAGCTTCAGAAATTTTATTTGGCTTAATAGATTACAAATTAAATAAAAATAATAAATAAATGAACAAAAAAAGAATAAATATTTTTAATAAAACTACATCCCCCCCACCCCTTTTTTTTCAAAATTATTTGTGAATTTCCTTAGAAATTTGAGCGTTTAAAAAATTCTAGAGAAATATTTTTAAAATTTTACTTAAAAAAAATAATATTGTTTAACGAAATCCTAATTTAAGTTTGTTTAATAAATTAGTATCATATTTTAAATATTTACTTTTTTTTTTTCGTTTAAATAATAGTGAAATTGTATGTTTAATCAACAAAATGTTTAAAAATTTATTTTGTTAAAAACTTTTAGAGAAATATATACATTTTTATTCTACTTCTTTTTTCGTGCTTTGTAAAAATAACAATGATATTGTATGTTTGTTTAATTAAATCTTTAGAAATTTAATTTTGTTTTATAAATTACACAGAAATATTAAAAACATATATACTTTTTTCTTTCGTTTTAAAATTAATAGTGATAATGTATATTTGTTTAACGAACATAATTTTTTTTTTTTTTTTTTTTTTTTTTTTTTTAAATTAGTAAATTACAGAAAAATATTTTTTTCATTTTACTTTTCATTTTTAAATTCGTCTTTTCTTCTTTTTATTTATTTTATTTTATTTTATTAATTTATTTATTCGGTTTTTGTAAAAATAGTAGTGGTATTGTATATATTTTTAACGGAATGTATAGAGATTTAAGTTTGTTTAATAAATTAAAGAAATTTTTCGAAATTTTTTTTAAATACTTTTTTTTTTTTCATTTTGTGAAAATAATAATATTGTTAAACGAAATTTTAATTTAAGTTTGGTAAAGAAATTAATCAGAAATGTTTTTTAAATGTTTATTTTTTCTTTTTTGTAAAAATATAACATGGATATTGTATATATTTTTAATGAACTCTTTAGAAATTTAATTAAGTTTAAGAAATTACACAGAAATATTTTAAATATTTACTTTTACTTTTTCTTTCCTTTTTTTCTTTTCCTTCCTTTCTTTTCTTTTGCATATTTGTTTGACATCTTTAGAAATTTAACTTATTTAAGAAATTACACAGAAATATTTTTAAATATTTGCGTTTACATTTTCTTTTCTTTCTTTTTTGGTAAAAATAATAGCGATATTGTACATTTGTATATTATATATTATAATATTTGTAATATTTGTATATTACGATATCTTTAGAAATTTAATTTTGTTTAATAATTTTTTGAGAAATGATTTTAAAAATATACTTCCCCCCCCCCATAAAAAATAATCATATTGCATATTACTGGCAATGATTTAATAAATTAATAAGGAATATTTATGCATTTATTTATAATGATGATGATTTTGTACGTTTGTTTAATAAAATTTTTAGAAATTTAATTTGGTTTTAAAAATTACAGATAAATATTTATTATTATTATTATTATTATTTACTTATTTTTTACATTTTGGTAAAAATAATGGTGATACTGTATATCAGAAATTCGATTTAGTTTAATAAATTACAGAGAAATGTTTAAAAATAATATCCTTTTAGTCTTTCTTTTTTGAAAACTAGTGATGTTGTATATTTGTTTAACGAATTATTTAGAAATTTTATTTTGTTTAATAAATTACAGGGAAAAAAAAACTACTTTTATTTTTTACTTTTTTTCCTTTTTTTCGTTTATTTTTTTCTTTTCTTTTCTTTTTTCTTTTTCTTTCTTCCTTTCTTTTTTTTTTTTTTTTTTGGTAAAAATATTAACTATGTTATATATCTGTTTAACGAAATCATTCGAAATTTAATTTCGTTTATGAAACTATAATCTTACCAGTCAGGACTTTCTTCTATATATATAAATATTATTTTGCTTGTTATAATAAAATATATTACCCCAACACATTAAAATACAAAACCCTTAACAGAAAAACAAAACAAAACAACAACAACAACAACAACAACAACAACAAAAAAAAAAACATGAGTGTGAAAACTGGCGTTATTGAGATTGTATCTAATTAAAATTTCAAGTGCATTTTTTCGTATCCAGGCGCAAATAATAAATCGCCACGTATTGTTAAATCTTTGACAATGACGGATGTATTTTTAGAAATGTTGAAGTTTTGTCGCCAAATTCGA
This sequence comes from Maratus michaelseni, assembly GCA_963931845.1. NCBI lineage: Eukaryota > Metazoa > Arthropoda > Arachnida > Araneae > Salticidae > Maratus > Maratus michaelseni. The sequence continues at coordinate 5,682,529 of OZ007591.1, forward strand.
AAATGTGAAATATCTCATGAACTATTGAACTTAGAATTTATATGGTGCCATTCGGTATACAAAATTACATTAAACTATGTTATTATTTGGCACAAAACTACAATACCTGATTTTTAAAGAGTTTTTTAAGCGTTTGTTCCCTTTTTATGGCATTTTAGAAAATACTTTCTTAGTGCGCCCATCCTAAGTATTATTTCTCCCTCCCCCCCCCCCCCCCCCCCAATTTCCCTTTTTTCTATGTTCAGTAGTTTGGCCTGCGCGATAATGACCTCCCCAGCCAGGACTTTCTTTTATATATATAGATTGAGAAATACGTTAAAAATTCTACTTTTTTTTCTTGTAAAAGTAATAGCAATATTGTATATTTGTTTAATGAAATCTTTAGAAATTTAGTTTTGTTTAATTAATTAAGGAGAAACATTTAAAAAAATATATACTGTTTTCCTCCTTTGTTCAAATAATTGTGATATTGTATATTTCTTTAACAATATCCTTAGAAATTTAATTTTGTTTAATAAATCTTAGAGAAATAATTTTAAAAATCTACCTTTTTTTTCCCTTACATAATAATGATGTTGTATATTATTGAGAATTACATTAATTTTATAAATTATTTAGAAATATGTTAAAAATTCTACTTTTTTTTCTTGTAAAAGTAATAGCGATATTGTATATTTGTTTAATGAAATCTTTAGAAATTTAGTTTTGTTTAATTAATTAAGGAGAAACATTAAAAAATATATACCGTTTTCCGCCTTTGTTCAAATAATTGTGATATTGTATATTTGTTTAAAAATATCCTTAGAAATTTAATTTTGTTTAATAAATCTTAGAGAAATGATTTTAAAAATCTACTTTTTTTTTCATTACATAATAATGATGTTGTATATTATTGAGAATTACATTAATTTTATAAATTATTTAGAAATATGTTAAAAATTCTACTTTTTTTTCTTGTAAAAGTAATAGGGATATTGTATATTTGTTTAATGAAATCTTTAGAAATTTAGTTTTGTTTAATTAATTAAGGAGAAACATTAAAAAATATATACTGTTTTCCTCCTTTGTTCAAATAATTGTGATATTGTATATTTGTTTAACAATATCCTTAGAAATTTAATTTTGTTTAATAAATCTTAGAAAAATGATTTTAAAAATCTACTTTTTTTTTCTCTTACATAATAATGATGTTGTATATTATTGAGAATTACATTAATTTTATAAATTATTTAGAAATATTTATATATATATTTATTTATGTAATAATTTATAATTAAGATTTTGTACATTTCTTAATGAAATTTTTAGGAATTTAATTTAATTTTAAAAATGATGGAGAAATATTTTTAAAAATACATTTTTTCTTTGTTTGTTGAAATCATAATGATATTGTATTATTGTATTGTTGTATTGTTTGGAAGTGATTGTTTGTTGTATTGTATTGTTTGGAATTGTTATTATATTGTATTGTTTAACAAACTCTTCAGAAATTTAATTTGGTTTATGATATTATAGAGAAATTGGAGAAATATTTAAAAAAATCTACTTTTTCATTTTATCCTTTCTAAAAAAAAAAGCGATATTGTATATTTGTTTAGCAAAATTTTTAGAAATTTCATTTTGTTTAAAAAATTACATAGAAATATTTTTAAAATATACTTTTATCTTTGCTTATTCAAACAATAGTGATATTGTATATTTGTTTAACGACATCATTAAAAATTTAATTTTGTTTAATAAATTACAGAGAAATATTTTTAAAAGCATACTTTTTTCTTCCTTTGTTCAAATGATAATGATGTTGTATATTTATTTAATAAAAGTTTTGGAAATTTAATTTTGTTTTAAAAATTACAGAGAAATAATTTTAAAAATATACTTTTATCTTTCGTTATAAAAATAATTGTGATATTGTATATCTGGTTAATGAAATCTTTAGAAATTTAATTGAGTTTAATAGATTACAGGAAAATATTTTAAAAAATACACTTTTAATCTTTCTTTCTTGAAATAATAGTGATATTGTATATTTGTTTACCGAAATCTTTAGAAATTTCATTTTGTCTAATACATTTTAGAGATTTTTTTTTTTTTTAAATCTACTTATTTTCTACTCTTTTTACTTTCTTCTATCTTCAAAAGAAGAAAGTATTGGATTCGTGAAAAATTTCGACTTCCGGCATTCTACGGATTTATGCGTTTTACAGAAGGTTCCGAACACAATATGACTGTTTTTAGAAAATGTCTGTCTGTGTGTGTGTGTGTGTCTGTGTGTGAGTTTGTCTGTCTGTCTGTCTGTGTGTGTGTTTGTATGTAACACAAACTTCGTGGGCTCTCTATCTCAAGAACTAATGCACGGAATTTAATGAAATTATAGACTCGGTTAGATCTTGATATCTTGCTGACTAGTTTTTGGTGTAAATCGCCCGACAGGTGGTGTTGCTATGCTGCATTTTTCACGATTTCCGCAATTGCTCTATCTCAAGAACCGATACACGGAATTTCATCAAACTTCAGATTCCGTTAGACGTTCACATGAGTTGTTAATGATTAGGATTTGGTGTAAATCGTCCAGATGGCGCTGCTATGCTGCATTTTTCAGGATTTACCCGATTTTGGTGATAGTTATATCTCAAGAACTAATCACGGAATTTGATCAAACTTCATATTCTGTTAGACCTCGATAGAAGTTCGTGCTGATTAGGTTTTCGTGTAAATCATTTAACAGGTGGGCGCTGCTAAGCTGCATTTTTTAAATTCTAAAACGCATAATTAAAAAAAAATATATGCTTTTTCAAATAGTAACATGTATGATATAGAAAAAATTTTGGGATTGGCACATCCGACTAGTAATTTTTTATTTTTTTTATTTATTTTTTAATATAGTCCTATTGTATATTTGCTTGGTAAAATCTTTAGAAATTTAATGTTGTTTTATAAATTAGAAAAAAAATATTTTTAAAAATATGCTATTTTTTTTTCATATACTAAAAAATGAAAAATGTCTTTCGAGTACAAAGTTTCTGAATAAGAACACCTGCCAATTTTGTGCATTTCCGAATAAAAATGAATTAAAAATTATGTCATAAAGTAGCACGTTTGGATTTGAGAACAATAGCCTTAACCGTCTGTTGCGTTCTTTTTACAGTAGACCTTTTTTTAAATGACTGTCGTCGTACATATTTATCTAAGTGATCATTAGTGTACATCATATTTATCTACAGTGGTGGCCAAAAGTGTGGACATTTTTTGAAAGTTTCATGTTTTTCAACTTTGTGCGCTTGTATAGAATATATTAATTTTCACTTAAATACAAACGTTTATATATCAAATTGAAGGTAATTTAATGTAGAATTTAATAATAAAAACAGTATTATAATATCTGTATTACAAAAAAAAAGTTATGCAACTAATAGTAAGATCTATCTTAGATTTGCATTTTTTTTTTTTTAAGTGATACTTACACAATCAATTCTTAGTAGGATAACCCTTATTTTTTAAGACAGCTTCACAGCGTCTTTTCATCGAGTGAACGAGTGTTTGGAGTTCATCTTTCGTAATCACATGGTGCCAAGAATCAATTATAGCTTCAATAAGTTGTTTTTTATTGGATGAACGTTTTTTTCGTACAAGAATTTTCAAACGTCGCCGCAAATTTTCAATTGGATTGAGATCAGGGCTGTTTCCTGGCCATGGTAATATATCTATGCCTTTATTTTGAAACCATGCTTTGCATAGTTTTGCTGTGTAGCATGGAGCTGAATCCTGCTGAAAAATAAATGGTGCGTTGTTGGGGAAGAGATCCCTGATGGAAGGTGTCAATTTTGGTTCCAGGACAGTTTCGATGTATTTTTCGGCATTCAGGATGCCATCAATCACTTGAATTCGGCCCACACCATCTGCAGACATACATGCCCAAATCATGACATTTGTTGGGTTTTTTGTAGTTGCTTCAATGCAATCAGGATGAAGTGCATCTCCTACTCTACATCTCACGTATTTTCTACCATCAACCAAAGAGCGATATTTTACTCTCATCGCTCCAGATTACTTGCTTCCATTGATTTTCTGACCATTTAATGTGTTCTTTTGCCCACTTAACTCGTTTTTCCCGTTGCTTTTGATTTAAATATGGTTTTTTCCTTGGAATTCTAGCTTGTTGTCCAAATCCTGATAACCTTCTTCTTATTGTTCTTGAACTTACTGCAATACCCGCTGCATTAATTTCACATCTAATGACATCTGATGAAATGTTTCTATCTTGACGGCATAGCCGTTTAATTTTTCTATCAGCAGTAGCACTTGTGCATTTTTTTCGGCCTGATTTGGCCTTATTTTCCACTGATTTCGTTTTTTCATAACGTAAACAGAACTTTCATACACCAGAACAAGTCACTGTGTCACCAGAACAAGACCAACTTGTCTTGCAATTTCAGCATAAGAGAGGCCATTTTCTCTCAATATGACAATTCGGCTTCTTTTTGTAGATGTCCAATTAGTTCTTCTTGTTGATGACATTGTTTAAAATTAGTTTAATTAAAAAAAGGACTTTAAATATTCAAATACAGCAATACTCTTATTTAATTGTACTAGTATGCATCATTTCGCAAAATATTTCCACAACAATAACTCTTTTACCATCCAAATAACCTAAACTATAGTTACAGACATTTGATTGTTCCTCAGAACAGTGTTTGTGATTGGCTAGTACGCTTTTATTACAAAACACGTCCTTATTCAAAACGATTTGTGTTTGTTTGCTTCACTAAAATGAGCATAACTTAGTAATGCAGATATCGTAATACTGTTTTTATTATTAAATTCTACATTAAATTACCTTTAATTTGATATATAAACGTTTGTATTTCAGTGAAAATTAATATATTCTACAAGCACACAAAATTGAAAAACATGAAACTTTCAAAAAATGTCCAAACTTTTGGCCACCACTGTAAGTGATCATTTATCCATAGTATGTTATCCATTGATTGTAGATATAATAATCTGAAGAATGTTGCACTGTAAAATTTTTACTAAGTATGTATTCAATATCTTTTTTAAAGAATTATAATTGTAAACAAGGTTGGTTTAAGAAATGTTTATTAAAAGAAAGAAAAGATCATGTTTAAGACCGCCGCTACTTCGCGGAAAAGGCGACGCGCGGTGGCAATCGAGTGCTTCTTTTCAACACTAACCTGGACGGTAGTACACCGTAAAAAAAAATCTGTAAGTCTACAAAAATTGTTTTTGTAAAGCTACAGAAATCTGTATGTTTACTAAAATTTTATCTGTAACAAGGCTGCAACGTAAGCCATTGCTTTAGAATACTTACATGAAATATCTTTGTAACTCGTATCAGCCAATGAGAAGGCTTTCTGTGGGGACGTAATGGCTGCTGACGCAGTCGCACAGACAGTAAGGACAAGGAGTGCATAAGTAGATAAGTAGCGTCCATATCGCATCCATCTTGGATTTGACTTCCAGTTACGAAGTAAGTAAATATTTATTCTTTATTAGCTAAATTTCGTTATATTTTGTGTTATATTTTGTTAATCTTTCTATTATTTTTTATTAATTATTTATTATTCAATCAAATCACTAGTCTTTATTTCGATATTACGTTGGATTACGTATGTGCCATTTTTAATGTTTTATGTAGGAACTAAACGACGAAGGAAGGAAGATTTTTTATCTTGATTTGCAGTTACGTTACTATTAATTAGTATTGAATAGACTCCCTTAAATCTTCCTAGCTTAAAACCAGAGGTTATGCAGATTTTAGAATTTTTCGGATTTCTGGTCACTGTTTTGTTTACATTTTCTATACAATAATTTGAATTTATAAATGCACTCAAAATTATTATAATGAATGTTTATAATAAAGTAAAATAAAAAAATTAAGACAATTTAAAAAACATTTTAAAATATTAAAAGTAAAGGTCAAGTAAATAATAAATAATGCATAACTAAATATGTGTAATGATGAGATATTTTTTTCTTGAATTATTTAGTGAAACACGCCTTATAAATGTACACTAATAAATCACATAAAAGTTGTAAAATAACAAAGTTTTCTTTCATGTTTAACCATACCTAATAACCAAAAAATCTTATCTACATAAATTAGAGAAAACATAAATTGATTCATATCAAACTGAATTACATATTAAAATGTGTATGGAATGATATAATAATTTTTTTAAAAAATTTCAATTTTACACGTACATCTTAACTGTAAGTCTACTTGTGCAGGGGTCGATACAGGTTTTTTTCTTGGGGCCCATTTTGTGAAAAATAACATTTTATAATGAAAGTCGAAATCCAGCTACTCAAATTCGAACCAAGCGTTTATTAACAAAAACTTTTTTAAATACTTTTGCTGAAGTTTTCCTCTCTGATGAACTTGTTTGTTTACAAATTACACATTTTAAAAGTCATAAAATAATAAATAAATGATAAATAGTAAGTTTTTATGAAATGGAATTTTGTGAAAGGACCTATTTCTGTTAAAATGAATTTTGTGAAGGGACCTGTTTTATTATAAAGAATTTTGTGAAGGGTATCCATTTTATCAAATTGATTTTTGTGAAGGAACCCATTTTATTAAATTGAATTTTGTGAAGGGGACCATTTTATTAAATTGATTTTTGTGAAGGGGCCCTAAATAGGCCCCAAATTTTGTCTGGATCGACCCTTGTTGTGTATATATATATATATATATATATATACACACACTATTAATTAAAATTATACTTTCATCATATCTAATTTTTATTTTTTTTTCTCCTCTATTTTATGAAGTGGGTTTGTAATCCTGCCGAAATGAATCAGATATCTATCGCAATCTTGACAGGAAGTGGACATTTCAAGATGTAAGTATGGCTATCTTATTTTGTTGTCTGGGTCAGCGGTTCCCAAACTTTATTATTATGTGACCCACCTAATTTTATATAAAGCAGTGTCTCTTGCATAACATAAATTATATCTTATTTAAAGTGTTGCAAGCAATCTGAACATATTTTATTTTTCAAATTTTAAAAAATTAAGAAGCAATCTTAGAAAAAGTCTTGATTTTATGCAGTTTTCATTTTCAATGATGTCTGATCACTCGCATGCATATTTATGTATTTACAGTTTGTTTACATGTTTCTGAAATTTTTATGTTGCTAGATTATATTTTAACTGCTTGTAGTAAATCAGGTGAAGTTTAATGCAAAAAAGTTATATTTTTCTTACATTAATGAGAAATAAACATGAATTTTTTTTAAGGGAAAATTCAGATTTTATCGAGTTTCAACTTGCAACTTCTGAAAAGCTCCTTGATTTTCTGTTTATTACTCACAGTATAAGTCTAAAACATCATTGTTTACCCAAAATTATATTTGTCATCCAAAACAAAATTTAAATATGTTTATAAAAATTCCCCTTTGTTTTCATATTAAAAATTGTAAAAATGCAAAAAATGTCGAAAAGTAAAAATTGAAAATATTGTTCAAAATATCTAAATTTCATATAAAGCAGTGTCTCTTGCATAAATTATATCTTATTTTAAGTGTTGCAAGCAATCTGAACATACTATGCTTCTTAAATTTTTACATTTGAAAAATAATCTTAGAAAAAGTCCTTCATTTTCAATGGTGTCGATAACTCGCATGCATATATGTACATAGTTTGTGTTATGAAAATACAGTTTGTTTACATGTTTTGTGAAATTTTAGATCATATTTTAACTGCGTGTAGTAAATCAGGTGAAGTTTAATGCAAAAAAGTTATATTTTTCTTACATTAATGAGTAATAAACATGAATTTTTTTTAAGGGAAAATTCAGATTTTATCGAGTTTCAACTTGCAACTTCTGAAAAGCTCCTTGCTTTTCTGTTTATTACTCACAGTAAGTCCAAAACATCATTGTTTATCCAAAATTGTATTTGTCATCCAAAACAAAATTTAAATATGTTTATAAAAATTCACTTTTGTTTTCATATTAAAAATTGTAAAAATGCAAAAAATGTCGGAAAGTAAAAATTGAAAATATTGTTCAAAATACCTAAATTTTATATAAAGCAGTGTCTCTTGCATAAATTAGATCTTATTTTAAGTGTTGCAAGCAATCTGAACGTACTATGCTTCTTAAATTTTTACATTTGAAAAATAATCTTAGAAAAAGTCCTTCATTTTCAATGGTGTCGATAACTCGCATGCATATATGTACATAGTTTGTGTTATGATGTGCACGATCAACTATTTTCTTTATTCTTATATGCCCGTTTGACAAATTTTGTGAATAAAATGTTGTGAATAACAAATTTTTGTATGCCGATAGATGAAATGAATGATTTTTACATGCATGATGAACTATTTTCTTGATTCTTATGTGTCCGTTTGACAAATTTTGTGAATTTTATGTGGTTGATGAACAAAACACATGATTTTTACATGCCTGATTGACAAGATTCTTTTTTTCTGCAACCAACCGATGAAATTAAGGATTCTTATGCAACCGATACATGAAATGCATGATTTTTGTATGCCGATAGATGAAATTAATGATTTTTTACATGCATGATGAACTATTTTCTTGATTCTTATGTGCCTGTTTGACAAATTTTGTGAATTTTATGTGATTGGTGAACAAAACACATGATTTTTACATGCCTGATTGACGAGATTTTTTTTCCTGCAACCAACCGATGAAATTAAGGATTCTTATGCAACTGTTACGGTTGGTTTCAACCAATTTTTTTTTAAATCTACATTAATTACCTTAAATCACTCTCTCAACATTTATTTAGAAGTTTTCTTTTTATTTCTGTTTTAAATAAATATATAAATAAAAGTAATTGTAATATTAATAATAAAAGCAGTTTTTTTTCCTCTTCTTTCTTTTTCTTTTAAGCAAAGCAATTTCAACTTTCATAGTCTAACGTAGCTTCCTGTTTTCATATACGAAAAGCAGACAGCAAGAAGGGATGTTTGTCAGTTAAAGACCGCACAGGTGGAAAATTTGGAGTCATCTAGTCTGACTTTGATATAAGAATGACCGACCGCCCTGTATAAGAATTACGTTATTTTATGAGTGTACTATACACGCAATTAGGCTTTGTAAGTTTACGACAGGCTTCAATTGGCTCTGCTATCAGGCGGATAGCTGGCGCCCATGTAAACAGAGGCTCACAGGACCCCCTTCAGCACACACCATGGGGGTGAGGCACGGTTGTCATCCCCCATGAAGCGGCCAGCAATGATGAGCGACGCAGTGCCGCCACCAGGGTTAGTCCATTCCTATTGTTTCCATTCCCGTACCCCCTCTGGCAGAGTGGATCGGTCCCGTTTTTCAAGCGGCGCGGGAGAGTGAATGTTTACGACAGTTGTTGCTTGGCCGAGATACCTGTGACTTGGCTCGTAAACTGACTTGTTGCTTGGTGCTGGGTTGAGACACTCATTACTTGGTTCGTAAACTATTTAGGTATTGCGTAGTGGCGCTCGAAATGATGTATTCTGTGTTACTAAGTTGAAGTAACATTAGCAGAGACATGGTAAAGGTCTAGAGCCATGAATACTCGAGTTTGTGATCGGCATTTTGCTTAAATAGAATGATCGTTGTCTTAGAATAGAGATGAATCTCTTACCAGGACCACTGCTAATACCCTAAAGTCTCCAGTGTGAAGGGCGAAGGAAATATTGTTAAAAGCTGAGAAAATTAATAGTCCTGCTCCAAAAATCAGGTTTCAAAAGTCCTCATCATGAGACTATTCTGTCCTTATTAAGACGAGGATTCCAAGTATTGTTCGTTATTAGAAGGCAACTAGATGAACGGAGGCTACCCAACCCGTTGAAATTAGGTGATTTATCATCTCCTATTATAGTGTAAGCCAAGAACGAAAAGAAACCTGTCAGCTCGCCTGCTGGTATATAGCAATAGTTTTTTTCTCAAAACAAAGAGGAAAGAGAAGTATGTTGTGCAATCGACTGCAACATTAATAGAGGAAAAGGGAGTGTAAAAACTTGCCCACTGATTCAACCATTGAATTCTTCATCCTCTGTAAGTAGAATTTACATAGTTTTTATTTACATGTCTCCCTGATGAGGGAATATATATTTGTGTGACTCAGAGTTGGAGAGTAAGATGCAAAATAAGCAAAAATAACTTGTAAATTCATATATATATATTTATATTATGATATGTTAAGCATTACAATGCGTATTTGAAAGGTAATTAATGATTTATCTCAGAAAAGTTGATCATCCTTTAATTTATGATGTTATGTTAGTTTTGAGATCCTTAATATTTGATTTAAAGATATTTAATAATCAATATTAATCAACTTTTATTTGGTGTTATTATAGTAAATTTTTTTTGGGAATTACATTGTTTTTATAAATTTTAATTATTCAAATAAAGATTGTTTTTTGTTCATTCTCAAATATGGTATGTTCTTCTTTATATGATCTTTAATTAGTATTCTTATATCTACAGCAATCCTATAAGACAGGCTTAACCTCTCAATTACTGTGAGTAAGGTTATGAAAGCTATGATCTTACTAAATTAATATTTTTAAGTTTTTTTAAATTTTAAATTCATAGTAATAGTTTATTTGAAAATTAATTGAGGTTTACGTAAGGTTATTAGATGTAATTTTTGTTCCTATCTCAGTATTGGATATACTGATAATTGATGCTAAAGTAAAATTAAGTCTAATTTCATAATTGATTAATTTAATTTTTAATTATCCTTTCTTTGAAGTATTATTCAAAACAAACATCAAAATATTTATTTTAAAAAAGTAAAAAAAAAAAAAAAAAAAAAAGTATTCAGTTATTTTATGCCACTATACGATTTTCGGCTAACCGATCTGATCTTGTTCAGAATCTCCATGTTTATTCTAAAATTTTAGTGTATCATCATTTCCTTATTTTATTAATTTCTCTCTTTCCCTTTTTGGTCCTCATATTAGAGGAATTTTAGGTTATCTTCCTTTTTCCAAATTGAATGATGATTACATCTTTATTAATCTAATGTGTGTGGAGTTTTGAGCTTGATCGGGTTGGAGTGGAGTTGGGTGTTCTTTATGCAATTCAGTATACTACTTGATTTAGAAATCTGTTGCCCCTTACTACATTTAATATTGTCTTAATGATGAATTCAAAAGTATCATGTTGTTTAAACTTATTCGGGTTTTTTTTAAGTTTTGATATTTTGATTAGTTTAATATAATTTGCTCCCTTTTCCATGGCAACAGATTTCAGTGGAGCTAATCAGGGTATACTTGTTTTTTTTAATCAATCAATTGTCAAATGAAGATTGAGTAACAATTGAACCTTTTAAATTAAGGAAGTTGTGTTTTAGAAAGAACCCCAAACACCACAACAAATGGAGCCGTAACATTTCGGTCTCTTGGTTATTGATTTTTTTTTTTTACTTGTATGTATTTATGTATCAAAGAGCAACTGGGTGTTTTTGCAATTAAAATTTTATTATATGTTCAAGTGTAAAAAGAGGTCTAGGCTCTCTCTCTGTGCTATTAATTACAATCCCCAGTCAAAATTATGTTTTGTGTACATAACTTTAGCTTAGTTACTAAAAGCATAGTCCTGTACTTAAGTTTTATGTATTTATAAGGTTTTCCTTTCCCCTCTCTTTTTCTCATTTTTAAGTTGCCCCCCCCCCCCATTTTTCATTTTTTTGGTTTGTTTGTCATTTTCTAACTCTAACTATGGCTGATAAGCACTCGGAAGCAATTGCCACTATTCAGCGGAAAAATGCTTTAGTGGATAATTTGTCTAATATTCCCCCATTCAATGGAGAGGCCAGCTCAGTCTGCTTCTCAGATTTTTCTGAGAAATTTGAGAGTTTTGCCAAATTATTCGACTGGAATGAGGAGGAGAAAAAATTCGTTTTGTTAGCTAGATTATCAGGAGCTGCTTCTAGGCGAATAAAAATTCACAAAGCAAAAACATCTGATGAGCTATTAAAAATCTTAAAAGAGAGTTATACTTCACAGGCCACACCAGATGTTGCCCTCAGTCATTTTTTAAATTTTAAACAGCCACCCAATATGAGTGTTCAGGAGTTTTATGACAAGGCATATGATATGTCATTAAGAGCCCTTGTAATTGAAGGTATCCAGGGTGAAGTAGTCGATAAAAGCCGAACGGCTCTACTCCACTCCATGCTTTTGAGCAACCTTACACCAGAAGTGCGAAAGGGGGTAATTGCGAGAAATCCACAATCCCCAGAAGAAGTTCTCAAAATTGCACTTCTGGAAGAAAAAGCTTATAGAATAGCATTAACCCTTTTTACAACCACCGCGAGGAAATTCTCAACCCAAATTTGACCCAAAACCTACCCTGTGCTGCAGTTTTTCAGCAAGATAGCTCACAAAAGAAGGAGATAGACCAGCTGAAATCACAAATTGATGTTTTACCCGCAAAGATAGACAGTTTAGTTGATCTTAGGGCTAGGGATGTACAGGAGAAAAACCAGGAAATAAGACCAGTAACCTGCTATAGGTGTTCCGTACAAGGCCACTATGCCAGAGATTGTCCACTAAATTTTGTCGACTATAATTTTAGAAGGGGAGGTGGTCAAAATTTCAGGAGCCGTGGGCAAAATTATAGAAACAGAGGTGAAAATCCTAGAGGGAACCACAATCAGCGAGGCGGATACAGGGGAAGAAGAGGTGGTTATTACCAAAACAGTAGGAACACAGCTGCGAACAGAAATGAGGAGCAAGCGGTAAATAACACCCCAGTAGCTAACAATGAAAGTGAGGCTTTAAACTATTAGTGGCCGGATCAGATATGGTCAAGTCGATCCCCAACAGGCCCCTGGACCCCCCAACTGTGTATAGTATGTTTCAGCCCCAATCATATACATTACCAACTGCAAGAATTTACATAAATAAAGTTTGCCTAAATGCTTTATGTGACACGGGTTCAGCAATTAATCTCCTGAGTGGTACTGATTGTAACTATTTAGAGAATTTTGAAATGGAGAATTGCAATATCCCCATTATGACTGTCACCGGTGAGAAAGTTCACTAAAATAAGAAAGTATTTTTAAAATTTGTTTTTGATAATGTTCAATGTCAAGCTGAATTCTATGTAGTGGAAGGTAAATTAGCAGAGGAATTTAATATGATTTTGGGAATGCCATTTTTGAAAGAGTACCGGGCAAGTATAAATTGTGATACAAATGCTGTCGCTCTTAAAGTGCCAGTATACAGGCCAAAGCGTAGAAACCCCAAGTAGTACTTCAGGGTCTAATACTTGCCTTGCTACTAATTCTGTAAATATTTCTAATTCTGTATATAGTGTAAATTCTAATAATAATTGTTTAAATAATGCTTGTGTTGAAAATAATTCTATAAATATAAAATGTGTCAACAAAGTAGGGGAGAATACAAATAGTAGTAATGCCAATAGCCCCCCTGAAAGTATTGCATGTATTAATGTTCATGACTCAGTCAATGTTGAAAATGGGAAGCATAGTAGTGAAGATATGGTAGTTCAGGACCCGCAGTTGAGTAATATGGGAAAAGATGTTGAGATAATCATTCAAACTGAGTCAGATAAGGAAGTTAAAAGTGTTGCGCAGAACTTTTGCATGCAAACAATATCAGGCGGTAGCTCTGAGGGTAATAATACTGCAAATTTTTCAAGTATTCAAAATGTCGACAATAATCTATCAGCAGCGAATCAGGTAACCCAGGGTAATTTTGCTGAAGATACTACTGAAATTTGTAATATTGATGAAAGTGAAGATTTGGTAAGTATAGAGGATAAGGTACCTGAAGTCGAGGAGGAGAGCAATGAAGATAGCAGTAGTGATAGTACCAGTAAAAATAAAAGTATAAGTTTCGCTGTGTTATGTAGTAAAATTTCAATTCCCCCGCAGTCAAAAATGTTAGCCCAGGTTAAAAGTTATAAGGAAAATTTTATTAAGGAAAATGATATTGTTATGTTAGAACCTTTGGCGAAAAATTTAAATCAAGGTCTCCTTACCTCCAGAGCCATTTGCACTAAAGAAAATGGTCTGTTTATTTCTTTTGCAAATTTTTCAGACAATGGTATCCATTTAAATAAAGGAACCTTTGTTGCCAAAATTCAAAAATGTGTAGACCAGTCAAATATACCCGTAACTGAAAATAACCTTACTTGTAATGTAAATCTGGCCCCTCCAATTGGTGACTTTGATCACGCTGATCTCACTTGGAGCTCTGAAATTAATTTAGATCATTTAGAACCCCCATTAAAACTTAAAATGCAAAATTTTCTAGACAAAAACAAAGATGTATTTGCAGCATCGGTCTTAGATTTACCCGGCTGTGATACAATCCCGCATGAAATTAACTTAACTTCAAATAAACCAGTTAAAGGCAAAGCTTATAGAGTCCCCTACAAACTACGTCAAGAAATGGAAGACCAACTTAATACTTTGTTACAGGCGGACATAATTTCACCTTCCATGTCGGAATTTGCTTCTCCGGTTATTCTGGTTCGGAAAACAGACGGTTCCTATCGACTTGCTGTTGATTACAGAAGATTAAATAAAAATCTTGTTAAAGATGCTTATCCAATACCTAACATCACCGACTCTGTTGATGCTTTAAGTGGGGCTAAATTTTTTTCAACATTAGATTTAACTAGTGGTTTCTTTCAACAGGTTATTCGCCCAGAGGATAGGCATAAAACTGCTATAATCACCCACAAGGGACTTTTTGAGTGGACCCGTAACTGTTTTGGGCTCTCAAATTCAGGTAACAGTTTCCAGAGACTTATGAATGCTATTTTCGGTGATTTAGGCAATCTTGGAATTCTTGTTTATATCGACGACATTGTAATTGCCTCCAGTGATGTTAATTCTCATTTTGAGAAGCTTAGCATGGTCTTTGAAAGGTTAAGACTGCATAAACTGAAACTTAAGCCCAGTAAATGCACTTTCCTTTCAAATAAAATACAATATCTAGGTTTTGAGATTTGTAGTGGCCAAGTTTCACCTATTAATAAAAATATTGCGGTAATTGAAAATTTTAAACCTCCAACTACCCGAAAGGCTGTTAGGTCCTTTATTGGAACTCTATCTTTTTATAGGAGATTTATTCCAGATTTTACTAAGAGGGCCAAAAATTTAATCAACTTAACTAAAGAGACAGGAAAATTTTCGTGGAATGAAGATGCACAGAAAGAATTTGAAGACCTTAAAATGGCTCTTATTTCAAAACCATGTCTTGCACTCCCTGATTTTGAGAAAGAATTCCACTTATATAGTGATGCCAGTGGCGAAGCATTAGGGGCAGTGTTATCACAATTAGATGAAAATAACATGCTCCATCCTGTTGCCTTTGCCAGCAGAAAATTGAAAGATGCTGAGACCCGCTACTCCACCACTGAAAGGGAATTACTAGCTTTAGTTTGGGCAACTGCCCACTTTAAATGTTACATTGCCAATACCCATTTTTTCATCTATACAGACCATGCGCCTCTAACATTTATGTTAAAAATTCACGACCCTACATCTCGCATGGCTAAATGGATCTGCACTCTCTCAGACTTTAATTTTACAATCAAGTTTGTTAAAGGTAAGTGTAACAGTGTCGCAGATTTCCTTTCGAGGTATGTCAACAATGGTAACTCCAATGATATTGTTAATTGTAATTTTTGTATACAAGTCGACAAGGAAGTTACTTTTATGCCTCATTCCAATCTACTTGAAAAAATTGGTGAATTGCAAAAATCAGACAAGAAATGCGGCGAGATTGCAAGAAAATTAGACCAAGGTGTAGAAATTGCTCCTAAATACATGAAATTTTTTTTAGAGATGACATTTTAGTTTGTGAGGATACGAGGGAGTCAGCTATTTTGAATAAATCTGTAAAGTTAGTCGTGCCAAAAGAATTGGTTACTCAAGTTTTTGCACTAACACATGAGTCCCTAGCGGCTTGTCATCAAGCCTTTCAAAAGACCATTGATCGCATTCGTGAGCACTTCTATTGGCCAGGAATGTCGTCAGATGTCAAGCATCTAGTGGAGTCATGTATTAGTTGCCAGCAGAAGAGAGCTTATAGAGCAAACCAGCTCGCCCCTCTGCAACGTATGCCGACCCCCCAGTTTCCCATCAACAAGGTTCATTTGGATCTCATTGGACCCTTACCGCAAACTTTTTCGGGAAATAGGTACATTGTCGCATATATAGATTCATTTACTAAGTGGCCAGAAGCATATGCGGTTAGTTCAACCACTTCAGATGTCATTGCGGACACTTTAGCTGACTTCATCTCACGCTACGGAGCGCCCTGTTTTATTACGACGGACAACGCGAAGAATCTAATTTCAGATGCGATAGAGCACGTATATAAAATGTTTGGTATTAAACATATTAAGACCTCATCTTATCACCCGGCTGGCAACTCGCAAGTGGAGAGACAGAATCGTACTCTTAAAAATGCACTTTGTCACATAGTCAACCAAAATCAATCTGACTGGGACACTAAACTAAAATTTGCGCTACTAGCTATGCGTTCAGCTGTCCACTCTTCAACTAAACTTAGCCCAGCTGCAGTTATGTATGGCAGAAATATGAATCTACCATATAATCTCTTTTCTCAACCACATTCTTTTAATTATAATGATGCACCCTCTTTTTGCGAACTCTTAATCCCAGCTCTTCAAAAAGTATACACTGAAGTACATAGTAATTTAATTAAAGTTTCTGAGCAGCAGGAAAAATACCGTGAAAAGACAGCTGTTGATAAAAATTTTAAAATAGGAGATCTTGTGTGGTTATTTACACCCACAGTCGCCCCTGGTAATACAAAAAAAATAAGCAAGCAAAATAATGGTCCTTTTACTATAATTGAGAAGCTAAATGAAGTTAATTTTAAAATAGCGCTAGTTGCTAATCCAAAAAATTGTCAGGTTGTCCATGTTGACAGGTTGTCTTCTTTCAAAGACAGACTCCCCATCTGGTCCAGTGAACCAAAACAAACAATTGGCCTGGGATCGACTGAAAACGTGACCATCGATTCACCACACCAACCGCGCGATTCTCCTCCTGTACGCAGGTGTAAACGCAACCGATTCATTCCCTGGGCACCATATGATAATAACCGCGCACCAGCAGAAGTGAACGTCAACAATTACGAAACTCCGGTAGCGCCGGAAGTAGAAGAAACAGACAGCGACGCGACTGAAATCATAACTCCCTGTTCCCCACCTCCCGTGTCTCCGGAGGTAGCGACGACGGAAAGCAACGAAAGGTATACTTTAGCAGCGCCAGAAAATAACGAGATGTGCGTAAATAAAAATTTAGCAACGGCAGAAGGCAGCGAAATGCGCGTAGGTAAAAATTCAGCCACGGCAGAAAGCAGTTCAACTGCTGAGCACAGCGATTCGCGCAGGTCTCGTTCATCGATTCGTCCAGCTGCTAAATCGAATAGAAGTAGTCGTTCAATATCGATTTCTAGAACCGACTATTCGCTACGGGATAGGAGAGACCGTCCGAGTTATAAATACTAACTACCTTTTTTCGTTATTCAGGCATTTTTATTCAATTTTACCTTGTTTATTTGTATTTATTTATAGTTTAGTTAATGTGTATATATATTTAATTATTTTTTTTGGCATTTTTAAAACGGAACTTAGTTTTTCTAGCGTATTAAGGGTTTGTTTTGATTGTGTTTTGATACTTTCAAGTAGGCATTTTTAACCCTTTTTATGCTTATACTTAAGGTTTTTGTCTGTTTTATGGTAGATTTTGTGGTATGTACCCTTCCGCACACCGTCTTCGTAGATTTTGGGTGTATTTTTGAAAAAAACGAGTGTAATTTTCGTTACTTTAACATTTTTTGGGATGGTATGTTTGGTATACCCTCTTGCCGAAGTTGTTCTGTGTTTTTATTTTTTTTATGCATCTGTGTTCTATACATAACCTTTTAAGGGTGTGTTTACTTTAATTAATGCATTTTAATTAGAATGATTTATTATTTACTATGCAATTTGTGGGTTTATTTGAACTTTAACTTTAAGGATTGTGGACCTTTATTTATTTTCTTTTTCTCTTTCTTGGACATACGTTCTCATGTACATACCTGGATGTGGTTGTGTATGGCTAAAATTACTAGAATTAAGTATTTTCTTAATTTTACTTCCTATTTTTGGTGGTGTGTGTGTTTTTCCTTCCTGGTGATATATGTCACCACCCCTGTTTTTTATTTTATTTTGTGGAATGTTTTCCCTGTAGTGCCCAAATGCCCGAAACTGCTTTTGCTATAAGTAGCACAGAGGCAGAGATACTCTTTCCCATGCACATTACTTGTAAGTGCATTTGTAAAATCTACACAGTTACACGGTTCTAAGAACTTTCTTCAAATACAAACATAACTTCACGAACAAATGTATACGTGATTCTATAACATGGTCTATAATTACCAAATTGTGTGTCTTGCTCTTAATTTTCTATATGTATAACCTTCTATTACAGTATGTATATATTTTTATTTTTATGTCGCCAGTTGCTCTTGTGTATTTTGTATGGTAGAGTTAATGTGTGTTTTAAACAAGAAAATGCATTACATGTACAGTGTTATAACTATAATATTACTAGTACTTTTTACATTAATAGATAGTGTTGTAATATACTGTGATGCCAATTATTGAAGTTATGTATATAAGCAGTGTAATGACAATTAATCAGTGGGCACTTCTCTTCTTTTTCGGCTAATTTTTTTTTTCAAAATTCAATTTATGTATTATTTACAGTTCTGTTACCAGAAATTTCAGGTAGGATGCAGTTATGCGTAGGAATGACAGTAGTAGGGAAGTGAGGTTTCACAGTCAGGTGGAACATGTGTTCTTTTACAGGTGCAGAAAATATCTTGGTCCTTTTAGTGGTAAAATCAGCCTTGTGATCCCTCCTCTGGTAGTACTCTTTTATGGTCATGTTTCAGGTAATATTTTAGGTAATGGTTTCTACGGATGTGCGAGCTCTGGTTGTATATATCCGGAATGTATTGTCAGGGTGGTATTTCAGCGGTGAACTCTCTGGATCCCGTCCCGGATCGATGTATGATTTGTGTTTGTGGGTCAGTTTTTTCAGTGTTGAGGTTCCAGCATGCCATGTGGTACCCAGTTACCTTTCAAAAAAATAATTTGTTTTCTCAAAAAAATTTTTTTTAATTAGCCGGGGGGAGCAATCTTGTTACGGTTGGTTTCAACCAATTTTTTTTTAAATCTACATTAATTACCTTAAATCACTCTCTCAACATTTATTTAGAAGTTTTCTTTTTGTTTCTGTTTTAAATAAATATATAAATAAAAGTAATTGTAATATTAATAATAAAAGCAGTTTTTTTTCCTCTTCTTTCTTTTTCTTTTAAGCAAAGCAATTTCAACTTTCATAGTCTAGCGTAGCTTCCTGTTTTCATATACGAAAAGCAGACAGCAAGAAGGGATGTTTGTCAGTTAAAGACCGCACAGGTGGAAAATTTGGAGTCATCTAGTCTGACTTTGATATAAGAATGACCGACCGCCCTGTATAAGAATTACGTTATCTTATGAGTGTACTATACACGCAATTAGGCTTTGTAAGTTTACGACAGGCTTCAATTGGCTCTGCTATCAGGCGGATAGCTGGCGCCCATGTAAACAGAGGCTCACAGGACCCCCTTCAGCACACACCATGGGGGTGAGGCACGGTTGTCATCCCCCATGAAGCGGCCAGCAACGATGAGCGACGCAGTGCCGCCACCAGGGTTAGTCCATTCCTATTGTTTCCATTCCCGTACCCCCTCTGGCAGAGTGGATCGGTCCCGTTTTTCAAGCGGCGCGGGAGAGTGAATGTTTACGACAGTTGTTGCTTGGCCGAGATACCTGTGACTTGGCTCGTAAACTGACTTGTTGCTTGGTGCTGGGTTGAGACACTCATTACTTGGTTCGTAAACTATTTAGGTATTGCGTAGTGGCGCTCGAAATGATGTATTCTGTGTTACTAAGTTGAAGTAACATTAGCAGAGACATGGTAAAGGTCTAGAGCCATGAATACTCGAGTTTGTGATCGGCATTTTGCTTAAATAGAATGATCGTTGTCTTAGAATAGAGATGAATCTCTTACCAGGACCACTGCTAATACCCTAAAGTCTCCAGTGTGAAGGGCGAAGGAAATATTGTTAAAAGCTGAGAAAATTAATAGTCCTGCTCCAAAAATCAGGTTTCAAAAGTCCTCATCATGAGACTATTCTGTCCTTATTAAGACGAGGATTCCAAGTATTGTTCGTTATTAGAAGGCAACTAGATGAACGGAGGCTACCCAACCCGTTGAAATTAGGTGATTTATCATCTCCTATTATAGTGTAAGCCAAGAACGAAAAGAAACCTGTCAGCTCGCCTGCTGGTATATAGCAATAGTTTTTCTCTCAAAGCAAAGAGGAAAGAGAAGTATGTTGTGCAATCGACTGCAACATTAATAGAGGAAAAGGGAGTGTAAAAACTTGCCCACTGATTCAACCATTGAATTCTTCATCCTCTGTAAGTAGAATTTACATAGTTTTTATTTACATGTCTCCCTGATGAGGGAATATATATTTGTGTGACTCAGAGTTGGAGAGTAAGATGCAAAATAAGCAAAAATAACTTGTAAATTCATATATATATTTATATTATGATATGTTAAGCATTACAATGCGTATTTGAAAAGTAATTAATGACTTATCTCAGAAAAGTTGATCATCCTTTAATTTATGATGTTATGTTAGTTTTGAGATCCTTAATATTTGATTTAAAGATATTTAATAATCAATATTAATCAACTTTTATTTGGTGTTATTATAGTAAATTTTTTTTGGGAATTACATTGTTTTTATAAATTTTAATTATTCAAATAAAGATTGTTTTTTGTTCATTCTCAAATATGGTATGTTCTTCTTTATATGATCTTTAATTAGTATTCTTATATCTACAGCAATCCTATAAGACAGGCTTAACCTCTCAATTACTGTGAGTAAGGTTATGAAAGCTATGATCTTACTAAATTAATATTTTTAAGTTTTTTTAAATTTTAAATTCATAGTAATAGTTTATTTGAAAATTAATTGAGGTTTACGTAAGGTTATTAGATGTAATTTTTGTTCCTATCTCAGTATTGGATATACTGATAATTGATGCTAAAGTAAAATTAAGTCTAATTTCATAATTGATTAATTTAATTTTTAATTATCCTTTCTTTGAAGTATTATTCAAAACAAACATCAAAATGTTTATTTTAAAAAAGTAAAAAAAAAAAAAAAAAAAAAGTATTCAGTTATTTTATGCCACTATACGATTTTCGGCTAACCGATCTGATCTTGTTCAGAATCTCCATGTTTATTCTAAAATTTTAGTGTATCATCATTTCCTTATTTTATTAATTTCTCTCTTTCCCTTTTTGGTCCTCATATTAGAGGAATTTTAGGTTATCTTCCTTTTTCCAAATTGAATGATGATTACATCTTTATTAATCTAATGTGTGTGGAGTTTTGAGCTTGATCGGGTTGGAGTGGAGTTGGGTGTTCTTTATGCAATTCAGTATACTACTTGATTTAGAAATCTGTTGCCCCTTACTACATTTAATATTGTCTTAAAATGATGAATTCAAAAGTATCATGTTGTTTAAACTTATTCGGGTTTTTTTAAGTTTTGATATTTTGATTAGTTTAATATAATTTGCTCCCTTTTCCATGGCAACAGATTTCAGTGGAGCTAATCAGGGTATACTTGTTTTTTTTAATCAATCAATTGTCAAAAGAAGACTGAGTTGTAAGTGATTTTTTTTTTAATTTAAATTGTATTTAAAAGGAACCCCAAAACCCCACAACACAACCGATACATGAAATGCATGATTTTTGTATGCCGATAGATGAAATTAATGATTTTTACATGCATGATGAACTATTTTCTTGATTCTTATGTGCCTGTTTAACAAATTTTGTGAATTTTATGTGATTGATAAACGAAACACATGATTTTTACATGCCTGATTGAAGAAATTTTATTTAATCATATTATGCATCTACGGTGTCCCGTTCTCCACTTTTCCTCCCTCAAGTGGGGCACTTTTCTAAATTTTGTTGACACCCCTCATGTCATATATCGTTGGAAAGGTCTGTGACCGCTTAATCATACTATGTATCGCCAGTGTCCCTCCCCCTCACTTTGCCCCCCCAAGAGGCACTTTTCTAAATTTTGTTGACACCCCTCATATCATATCGTTGGAAAGGTCTGTGAGCACTTAATCGTATTATGTATCACCAGTGTCCCTCCCCCCTCCACTTTCCCCCCCCCCCCAAGAGGCACTTTTCTAAATTTTGTTGACACCCCTCATGTCATATATCGTTGAAAAGGTCTATGAACGCTTAATCGTATTATGTATAGCCAGTGTGCCCCCCCCCCCCACTTTGCCCCCCAAGAGGCACTTTTCTAAATTTTGTTGACACCCCTCATGTCATATATCGTTGGAAAGGTCTGTGACCACTTAATCATATTATGTATGACCAGTGTCCCTCCCCCCCCTGCAATTATCCCCCTTTTTCTTCCTCACAGAATGAACCCATAAAAGTAATATTGCCTGAAGACACCAGTTTAAAATTTACGGGCAATCGTACTTTTTTAACATATTAAACAGATTTCTAATTTTACGGGGAATTATACTTTTTAACATATTAAGCTAATTTCTAATTTTATGGGCCATATGCATTTTTTCACAGGGCACATATCACCAGTTGTTTTATTTATAAACTCAGTAAGGATATTTTATTTATATTGCTGTATTAAAATCTTTTTTTAGTTTACCTAAAAATCATAAAATCAGCTTCTGCTCATTTAATATCGAATTGAATTTCTACATATTTAAATATCTATAGTGAAACTTAAGTCAATTTTCTTATCCATAACATACAAAGACTTATGGCGATTGCTGTGGTAATATTGAAACACGTTAGGACTTATTGCTTATTTTGCATTGAAGTATTTTGATATATGTGAGGAAAACTCCATTCTAGATATTTAAAACTGTAAAAATTCGATTTCATATTAAAAGAATACCATAACAACAACTCTAATATACAAAAATATGTACGTAAATTTTTTTCTGCATAATATTGAAAAGCCATTAGTAAACTACTGCAAAAATTTTGTACAGTTACAAATACATTTTGGTGAGTGTAAATAAAATATTTTCGATACAATACTAAAAAATTATTAGCAAATTGACAATAATAATTCTTCTAAAGTGGCAAAGAACTTTCTGGCGAGAATACAAAAACTGTTTCAGATACAATTACTACAAAATCACTGGTAATTTTTCTGACATTACTTTAATAAAATTACCAAAAACTTTTTTGCTAAAGTACATTAAATGTTTTAAGGGGGGGGGGGGGGGAGATACACTTACAAAAGATTATTTTGTACATTTACTAAGAATTTATTTGTAAATTTGTGAGGGACTTTATAGTACATTTACTAAGAATTGTTTTGTAAATTTGTGAGGGACTTTATAGTACATTTACTACGATTTATTTAGTATTGTACTTAAGGGGGGGGGGGAGTTCAGATTGAGCAGCTGGAAAATGACAATAATTTGACCATTATTAAAAGTTCTGTAGTTTCAAAACCAATTAATGAAATACAACAATTTTTTTCTATACTTTCATAAAATACTAATGTTTTTTAAAAAACATTCAAATATATATATTTAGCAATATTAATTAGTTAAATTTTAATGGCAAAATTAATGTTTTAAAAATATGAATTTTCAGATATGCATTTTGCGTGCAAGATTTAAAAAATTCTACTGCAGATATATATTTAATATTGCATTTATATTTACTTATATTACTATATTTTACACTGAACCTCAATTTAGCCTGAGTTTTGTCATAGAAAATTTTTTATTGAATAAATAAGCGCATTTTTTTTTTTTTTTTTTTTTTTTTTTTTTTTTTTTTTACTAAATTTACTAAAAATGATTTTTAAAGCCATTAATTATGCAAATGAATTTGAATGTACTTTTAAATTTAGGTTCAGTGTAAAATATAGTAGTATGAGTAAATATAAATGCAATATTAAATATATATCTGCAGTAGAATTTTTTAAATCTTGTGCGCAAAATGCATATTTGAAAATTCATATTTTAAAAACGTTAATTTTGTCATTAAAATTTAACTAATTAATAATTAACTATATAGATATTTGAATGTTTTTGAAAACCATTACTATTTTATGAAAGTATAGAAAAAAAATTGTATTTCGTTAATTGGTTTTGAAACTACAGAGCTTTTAGTAATCAAATTAATGACATTTTCCGGCTGCTCAACCTGAACTCCCCCCTTAAGTACAATACTAAATAAATCGTAGTAAATGTACTATAAAGTCCCTCACAAATTTACAAAACAATTCTTAGTAAATGTACAAAAAAATCTTTTGTAAGTGTACTAAATAATCCTTAGTAAATTTACTAAAAATTCTTTAGGAAACTCCCTGAAAAAACGTCAGTACGTTTACTAAATAATCCTTAGTAATTTTACTAAAAATTCTTTAGGAAACTCCTTAAAAAACGTTAGTACGTTTACTAAACAATCCTTAGTAAATTTACTAAAAATTCTTTAGGAAACTCCTTAAAAAATCGTTAGTAAGTTTACTAAATAATCCTTAGTAAATTTACAAAAAATTCTTTAGTAAACTAACTAAAAAATCGTTAGTAAGTTTACTAAATAATCCTTAGTAAATTTACAAAAAAATCTTTAGTAAACTTCCTAAAAATCGTTAGTAAGTTTACTGAACATTATTTAGTAACAGTTACTAGAACAACTTTAGTAATTTTACATGAATTTTTTTTGTTGCAGTTACATGAAAAGTTCTATAGGCATCCCAGTTTCCTAGAAAATTCTTAGTAACCTTACAGATTTTTTTTTACAGTGTAGGGACGATCACAGAAGATCGCCACCAGAACAATTAAGCAAGAACGAAAAATCATCCGTCAAGCATAGATTATGTAACACTTTCCAACGCTTCCAAAATAATTTTACAAATCATTACCGTTTAATAAGCTGAAAGATAACATCTAAGTAAACAATTTGGAAAACGCATAACATATTTAAAAACATAATTTCAGGAATTTCCAATATATATTTCCAACATGTACAATATTCGGAAAAATATCCGAATACTTTTATTCAGCCCTGTATAGGATGTATAGATTTGTATATATACTACATAGGATGCTAAATTTCAGTTTAGTTAGAAAACGCGTAGCACAGTTTAAAATTTTCTTTCTGGAGTTTCTGTCAATAAACGGAAATGTGTTCGCGAACTTTTGTGCTGCCCTGCATAGGATCTACGGAATTTATACACACCAAGTAATAGACAAAAAGTGAGTTAAATTTAAAATTCCGTTCAACAACTTAAAACGCACTTCCATGAATTATTGTTAACAGACCGTAGAGAATTCTTTTGTGTGTCCCTGTAAATGAACGATGACTGCTATACACACACTATTCTGTAGTAAGCCTCTTGTAATGCACGTTAGTGATATATATAAATTTGAATGCGTTTGAAATAGTGAAACATTATTTAATTAAACCGCAAACGATTTTTCTTCATAGACGTAATGTAACGGAATTCTTTTGACTGTCCCTGTAAAGTAACTATAAGTGCTATGCACACCCTATTCCATATTAAGCTTCTTGTAATGCACCTTAGTGATATATATCAATTACAATGTGTTTGAAATTAATTGTGTAACATGATTAAAATAAACCGCAAATGATTTTCCCCATAGACCGTCATGTAACGGAATTCTTTTGAGTGTCCCTGTAAAAAAACTATAAGTGCTACACACTTCAGTTGAAATAGGGAACATGCTATAGATAACGTTAATAACATATAAAAATTGTAGGGCAATCCGAGCATATTTACGGGAGTTAGAGCACGGACAGACGGCAGACGGCAGACAAACCGAAGTCATAAACACTTTTCAACTAAAGTGTTAAAAACCAAATTCATTAAAATTAAGGCTGTTCTGAAATCCAAACTGGCTACTTATGACACATTTTTAAATTCAATTTTGTTTGGAAACGCATAAAATTGGCAAGTGTTCTTATTCAGAAAATTTGTAAACGAAACACGTTTTTCTTTTTTTGGTAAAAGAATTTTTGTCAAAGTCGGCGTTTTGAACCGAATTCCGCATGCGGCATTCCGAGAAGCGAGAAAAGCGTGTTGTCACTGACAAGAATCGCTTATAACTCGGTAAGTGATTTATTTATAAAAAAAAAATGGAAAACTCATTTCGATTCCAAATTGCTTCAATAGTTAGGCCTGTCAATTTTATGCCTTTACGTTTAAAAATTATTTAAAAAATGTGTCAGAAAGTTTCGAGTTGTTGAGCAAGCCATTTGAGAACCATTTTACAACATCGATCAGGGGACTCCGGGCCGGGCTAGGACGTTTAATACTTCGGACGACCGCGGCTTCGAGATTATTATAGCTCTGATGACATTTATGCTAAAGATCATGTTGACACAAACTGGGTCTTATTTAATTAATTTAACACGGCCTGGTCGGGCCGAGATGAAAATTGTAAATAAAAAAAGTGGCCGTGCCGGATCCGTTCTGAGAATTAGCTTATAAACCAGAGCGGACCAGTAGCGTTTTCGTACGTGTCGGGGCGTGCCTGGGCTGAGTACATTTCGGCTCATGAAGACTTCTTACACGTGGCAACATAATTCATATCATAAGTCATCACCAATTTATGCATCGTGTGAAACATTAAAAAAAGAAAGAGAAAGCCATCACAAAAGGCATTGAAAACAGGTTTTCGTATCCTTAATTGGATTTATTCTAAACTGTGCACAAAACATGATATCGTGAAGGAAAAAAAAAGAAATACGCAATTTATTATGTCATTCATTATATGAAGAAACAAGAAGTTACTTTTTATGCTTTCTGTTTCCTTTCAGGATTGTTGTTTCATTTACTTTATGTCCGAAAGAATTTTGCTTGGAACTTGGGTTATTTTCCTTTGCGTCTTCTGTTTTCCTTCAAATTCACAGCACAGCCCGATACATTCTTCAGGTGGTTCTTAAATGACCTGCTCAACAACGCGAAATTTTCTGACACATTTTCGACCCTTTTTTAAACGCAAAGGCATACAATTGGCACGCCTGACTATTGAAATTGACTTGGAATAGAAATGTGTTTTCCATTTTTTGATAAATAAATTACTATCGAGTTATAAGTGATTCTGGTTAAGTGACGACACTTGTTTTTCGCTTCTCGGGCTGTCGATTTGGAAATTTGGTTAAAAACGCCGACTTTGACAGTATTTTCTGAAATATCTTCTATCTACCTTTACCAAAAAAGGGAAAACGTATTTCGATGACATAGTTTCTGAATAAGAACACCTGCCAATTTCATGCATTTCGGAACAAAAATGAATTAAAAAATGATTCATAAAGTAGCCAGTTTGAGTTTGAGAACAGCCTTAAGGCAGTTCTCACCATAGAACTAGGAATATAATATTTATATTCCTAGTTCTATGGTTCTCACATCCAAAGGAGCTACTTTCTGACACATTTCTGAATTCATTTTTGTTCGGAAACCCATGAAATTGGCAAGTGTTCTTATTCAGAAACTATGTAATCGAAAAACGTTTTCCATTTTATGGTAAAAGCAGAGGGTTCTTCAGAAAATACTGTCAAAGTCCGCGTTTTGAAAAGAATTATCAACGCCGCAGCACAAGAAAAGGGAAAAACGTGTCGTCACGTGACACGCGTCGTTTATAACTCGATAATTTATTTTTCAAAATCGAGAATATTTATCGAGTGATTTATTTATCAAAAAATGGAAAACTCTTTTCGATTGCAAATGGCTTCAATAGCCAGACCGGCCAATTTTATATCTTTGAGTTTAAAAATCAGTTAGAAAATATATCAGAAAGTTTCACGTTAGTAACAGGTCATTTCAGAAACACTTTAAACAAATGGATACAATGACACAACATCTAATATATAAATAAAAAAGAAAACTGCCAAGTTAAACTGAGGGCGTTGAGCTCTCAGGCTATTCACACTAATTGTATGTTACACTTTTATTTCGAAGAATAATGCCCATCGAAAAATAAAGAAGTCGACAATATATTAAGGGGAATCATCCACCCCCACCCCCTTATAATTAACCAATGAACACCCAAAACTAATCACGGAAGCGTCTTATTACAATGAACTTATATACAAAATTTTCAGCAAATCGGGTAATTCTGCATGAAAAACCCATTTATCTTAATTAAGGGGGGACTAGACTCCCGTTACCCCCTTTATACTTAACCAATGAACTTCCAAAACTAATCAGGTAAGCGCCTTATACCACAATGAACCTATATACAAAATTTGAAGAAAATCGGATAATTCTGCGTGAAAAATCCATTTATCTAAATTAAGGGCGATGATTAGCCCCCCATTACCCCCTCTATACTTAACCAATGAACGTCCAAAACTCACCAGGAAAGCTCCTTACCAAAATGAACCTATATACAAAATTTGAAGAAAATTGGATAAGTCTGCAAGGAAAACCCATTTATGTAAATTAGGGGGGGGGAGCATTAGCCTCCCTTTTCCTCTTTATACTTAATGAACCCCCAAAAATAATCAGAGAAGCGCCTTATCACAATGAGCCTATATACAAAATTTGAAGAAAAACGGATAATTCTGCATGAAAAACCCATTTATCCAAATTAAGGAGGAGTTAGCCCCCCTTTCCCCCTTTATACTTAACCAATGAACTCCCAAAACTAATCAGGGAAGCGCCTTATTAGAATGAACCTATAAACAAAATTGGAAGCAAAACTGATATTTCTATCACGAGTTATCGCGTTATGTACATACATACGTACATACATACATACAGAACGGGCGGACACATTAGCTCTCAGGCTTTGATAGTCTGTGAGCTAAAAATTAGAGAATATATTATATTAAAAAAAGACTCTTTTGGAACATTATATATATTTTATTTTTTAAGATTTAAATTTTTGTATTCATAGCACGTAAGTGGTGAATGGAGGGATAATTCGAGCAAAACGTGCACCTGCTTTGCAATAATAAATAAATAAAAAAACTCAGCTTTTATTGGACTGTAAAAAATACAAAAATATAACGAAAATATACAATAATATCTTCCGAGTTACCCACGATTCCTCAAAGCGTTCTTTATCTTGAGAAATTTCAGAACCAATATATTTGGTTTGCTTTTCTCGCATTTACTTATGTACTGAAGCACAAATCTCGATGCGTTAACACCAGTCTCACATTTACTTAATTTTACATAGTGTCTTTCAAAAATCTACCTTCGCACAGTGGAGTATTTGATACAAAATCCTGGCAGAAATTAAACATTATTCAACAATTGTAAAAAAGCATATTTTATAATAGCTGACTAACTGGAACATCGATCTATGTGTTTTTCATGAATATGAGTCACATCCGGCGGCTCCTAGCCTCATTTGAACTGAAAGTTTCTTCGTGAGAAGACGTGCTTTTTCGTTATGTTTCGACTTTGTTATTGTGGTTTAAATATGTACTTTGACATGTGCATTTAAATAATTTTACTTTTCATATAATAAAAAATAATTTAAATTGAAAATGGGTTAATATTAAGCCTTTAATATATTTATTGAAATGTATTATCTGAAATATTCAAAGCTTTTTAAAGCTGTGTCGGGGTTTACCGGACCATTTTTGAATTATAATCGTATTGGTTATAGTTTTGAAGGTAATAATAATAAAAAAAATGTTTCGGATATTGTTGCCATTTTTAGATATCAATGTTTTTGGGAGGTCTGCAAATCTATTAAAAACACTGAAAAACCAGCATCTCTGTACTATAGAGATTCAATTTTGGTAAATACTAAATGCAAGTAATATATATATTATATGCATTGGTTTTTATAAATAGTTAAACATTTATGTGTAGCAAAATTAACCACATTTAACTAAACATTACTTGTAAATTAAACAAACCTATCAACAATTAATTCCCTCTTATAAACAACAAAATATTAAGTAAACATTGTATTATATATTTATTTATTTAAATAAATACATACATTTATGCATATATAAAATTAATAAAGTGTATTTACCAATAGTAAGTCATAACAACAATAATTTTAATTTTAAAACACACACCAAAAAAAAAAAAAAAAAAAAAAAAAAATTGGCCAAGATTTTGCGTCAAATACTCCACTGTGCGTCGGTCAAAAAAAAAAAAAAAAAAAAGTACAAAATATATCTTGTATAAAATAGTAAAATGTTCAAATAACATTAATCAGTGTATCAGTGTGCAGAGGAAAAAAATAAAACCCAATTTGGGTCGAAAGATTCTTAGGTATGTGCCCAAATTGGGCCATGCCTGTTTTGGTTACCACTGTGTATCCATTTTGGGCACTGTTAAATACCCATTTTCAAAAAAAAAAAAAAAAAAAAAAAAAAAAAAATTATTTATTAGTAGTGGGAAAAGGAGAGTTCGATTGTGGAGGTGGTGGTGGTGGTGGTTGCGGCGGTGAAGGCGGTGGAAGGGGGCTTATTTTTCAGGGGGGGTTTATTTTTGAGGGGGGCTTATTTTTGAGGGGGGCTTATTTTTAAGGGGGGCTTATTTTTGAAGGGGGGGCTTATTTTTAAGGGAGGCTTAATTTTTTTTTTAAATTTTAGAATTGACTTTCAGTTTGAAGGTTAAACGAAGTTTTTTTCTTGGTTCGTTTTTTTTTTTTTTTTTTTTTTTTTTTTAGGATCAAATTTAAATGTTAGTTTGAAGTCTACTATAGAAGTGGGGCGTATTTTTGAAAAGACGGTTAACTTTTTTTAAGGTGGGCTTATTTTTGAGGAGGGCTTAATTTTTTTTTTGATTGATTTAGACTATGAATGTACTGTTAGAGTACGGTGAAAAAAAAAAAAAAAAAAAAAAGATTAATATTTTCAACTTACCATATTGTTCACTGTTTAATGGATAAAAATTTTAAATTTCTTACCAAACTGCTCACAATGGAATCTATTTTAAACTGTATCTAGAATAAAAAAAAAATAACAACATTGATTGTTTTTTATACTGACTAAGGGCCCCCCGACATATATTAACCCTCTGAGCGTTTTTTGTACACCATCTAAAATGTACTGTACAATATTTCTTCCAATTTAACTTGGTCAAAAATAATTTTATTTAATTAAACTTGTTTTGAATAAGTGCTTAGAGGGTTTTATTAAAAAATATATGCCGTATTATCTGCAAGCAGGGGTTGCAGTGTGTTTAAAGAGAGGTATCGCGGTACCGGAAGTGAAAAGTTTAAGGTTTATTTTATACTGAATTTAAATGAAACCGGAAATTTATCTTTTTCAATCTGATTGGATTGAATATTAACATATTTATTTTAAAATGTATAGTGGAAGCAATGGTAAAAAGAAGACATCTTTAGGGGTAATTACTGTGTTTGGTGTAGAAAACATAGGAAAGAGGCATAGTTTAAAAAAAAAAAAAAAAAATTCAATTTTATTAATAATTTTCCCAATGCAATACATGTGGACCCACTTTTCGTTTTTTAGTGGGTTTTGACAAATCTAATACAGAATCTTGTTTAATGTTTGTTGACAAATATTTATTTTTAATAAAATTTCGCGGGACATTCATTTCGTTTAATGTTTCTAATAATTCTTTCTGTGCCTTGATCGGTTGTCTTTTATTCACAGAAAACAAAAGATTAAATAAATCTGCCAAGTTCGATTCGGGGATAGGTTTTCCTACGAAACTTACAGTCAAATTTTTATCCTATCGAAATTTTCTTGGACGTGCCATGACAAACTGAACTAATGTTTTGATAATTTAGGATTTCTTTATCTGTTCAAGTTATGATATCATGGTGGATACAGATCATCAGATTACGGATATTTGTGTTTGGAATAACGTGATTTTTAATTTTGCCTATTCAGTTTCAATTATATTGTGAAATGAGGATTTATTTTTGGACGATAATGTTAACTTTTTGTGATTATCTTGTAACAGACTGCTTTCATTAAAAGTGTATTTTAGAATTGTAAACTACAATTTTGAAATTTTCGCCTGTTTGGAAAAAAAAGCACAGGGAAAAAAATAAAAGTATTAAATAATAATAACAACAACTGTTCAAAAATATAATAACAACTAAACAAATGATCAAAAATAATAAAAAATGTTCAAATAATAATAACAACTGTTCAAAAATAATAAAAACTATTTAAAAAATAATAACAACTGTTAAACGATTGACTTTATACAACCAACATTTAAAAAAAAGATAATCGAATCTAGTTTTTTCTAACATGACTTATTTGAAATATTCACTTTTTCTAGTTAGATTTATAACACGTAAGTGATTCGATCAGTAAAATATTATTTATAAAAGCACTAAATACGAGATTAATAAGAATTTTTAACTTACAAACATATGAACTTCTGATACACAAGTGATTCGACCAGTAAAATATTATTTAGAAAAGCATTTTTGACTTACAATTGTACGAACTTCTGATATGTAACCCTTTCTGAATCAATGTGTAAGAATTAACTGACTATTGAACTTATAACAGAGTATGATAAAATAATCACGTGACTTTTTTAAACCAATAAAATGTTATTATTTTCAAACAAGCGCCCTCTATCATTTTATGAACTTCCAAGAAACGAGTTAATATGATTATATTGTTTCCTGTTACCGCTGTGAAAGGTTGTGTTTTCCGTTTTAAGTTAGTTTACATTTAAGTGATTACGGAACGAGTCATGGATTCTGCTTTGTTAAGTGCTAATGATATGTCTAACGTGAAGAGTGAACCCTCATCACCAGGATTAAATGACCATGACATGGAATTTTTAATACAGCCTAAAGAAGAACCTGTTTCGAATTGTGAAGTGAAACCCACCTCATCAGGCTTAAAGAAACAGACGTTACCCTTTGTGTGTTCTACTTGCGACAAAGCTTTTCCCCGAAAGGTTAACTTAACGTTTCACATGAAATGTCATCTGGAGAAAATACCTCTTGTATGTGTAATCTGTGAAAAAACATTCGCTAGAAAGTATCATTTATTAAACCATATGAAGATTCATTCAAAGACCCCTGTGATTCATAATTGTAATCTATGTGGCGAAGTATTTTCACAAAAGAGTGATTTATTAAAGCATGAGAAAATTCATAACACTTCCAAGCCAAAACAAAGGAAAAGTAGACAGTCACCCAGTCACTGTAAATGTGACGATTGTTTTGAAACATTTAATAATAGATCTGACTTAGTGAAACATAGAAAAATTCATGTTTTACCTAAAGAACTTAACCAATCTGATCCACTTTCCTTGGGAAACAGTTCGAAATACGAAATTTCAGACATCACTCAGTTTAGTAAAATATTTAAGTTTTTCGATGTTTTTACACCTGCTCATTGGAATTTAGGCGAGGAAATGATTGTTGAAGTACAAATGAATAAGAACTATGAGCTTTATGTTCACATACAGAAATACGAAGAATTTGAAAAGAACGGTCGTGAACTTACCCCCACAAATGAAGGCATTACATTATCATGTGCAACATTCGACAAATTTGAATCGAGATTGGATAAATTTAATTTTGTTTCTGAAAAAGATACATTCGTATGTAATAATGACTTACTAATCGCTTATGTAAATAAGGAATCATGCATACTGCAAAAATTATTCAAATCGAAAAAGTTTGGGTTTTGTTTGAAGTCGGATTTTTTACTGCTTACAAAAGATCAATATTTGAAACTAGTGAAAAATGGCTTTAAAATTACCAAATGTCTCATTGAGACGCTTTTAACTAAGCTTATTCCTGTTTCGGTTTTAGAAAACTTAAACAAATGTAAATGTACCCACCGCACAATAGAAGAGACTTTGAACTATTTCTTAAAATGTTTCGATGACGAGTTAAAGTCATCCGTTTCTCGCGTGTTTGATTGCTATCGATGTTCAAACGGAGAACCAATTAATGTGAAACACGAGTGTGATAGTTATAATTTGCGTAGAAAGTATAATTGGTGTAGCGACAGTGCACTGCTAAATTTCAACGTGACTGAATTTGTAAAAAACATATTCAAGAAATGTTCATGTAATTATACTCATTTATTTTTTGAAACTATGAATATGGACTTTTATAATAACCATTTAGACAATGTATTTGTAAATTAACATAGAAATGTATTTATTTAATAAATATTTGTTTTTATATCACATATCTGTTTTTATTTCACATGTCTATTTATTATTTTTTTTTTATTTATGAAATCAATCTTTGAAGTTTTATTTTCTAGAAAAAAAAAGTAAACATATATTTATGAGTAGGCAATTTTTTTAATTGTAGTCTTTAAAGTTAACCCTTTTTGGTCAAATGAAATCTCTTTTTAAGAAAAATTGATTATTTTTATTTGAATACGTATTAAACTTATTTCTTGATGAGAAAGTTTAATTTTTCTCTCCGTTTAAACAGTGACACTGCATGTTTTGATAATTTCCACCCCACAGTTAACATTACAGTATTTAACCTTGTTAAGAAAATGTTTAACTTAAACCTTCACTGTATTTATTATAGATAAGTAAACATTTTATCTTTAACCTATATGTAATTCAAATGATCAACTATAACTGTGACTGCTTTAACCTAGATAAGTAAATGTTTTCATGAAACACAATCAGTTTACTGTTGACTTTTATCGAGATTACACCAGTTAGTGGAATGCTGATTCAAAATATTTTATGACATTAATATGCAGAAAAGATCTCACGAAGAAGTACTTTCACCTTCAAAACGTCTACGTTTAGAAAAACCTATGGAAAATTATGAATGCCATGCATGTGCACTACGACATTCGAGCAAAAGCCTTCACCCCTGTTTCACATTTAATAATAGGGAAAAATTTAATCAATTAGGGGAAGCTTTGTTAATGCTCGTAGATTTCGATTATGTAACTTCAACGTTTCTAAACGGAGTTTATAATGTTAGTGAGCACTTTTTATGTAAGATTAATGAACAAACTATTTGTAATGAATTATTTAAGACCTGAAAATAAAATGTTTTTGATTAAGTTCTGTGTGTTTATTTTTGCAAAGTGTTTATGAGTGAATTTATTAGTTTATAATTTAGTAGAAATTTTAAGTGAAGTGATGTAATCCAATTAAAAAATAAATTAATCTATAACAAAAATTAATTGTAATAAAAATATTCACATTAAAAAAAAAGGTTAAAAAAATTAGAAGTTAATGAAATTAAAACTTATTAAAATTAAAAGTTAACAACAAAAAATAAATAATAAAATAAAATAAAGATTAACAAAAATATAGTTTTAAAATAAAAGTAAACAAAAAAAGTTATAAAGTAAAAGTTAACAAAAAGTTAAAAGTTAATAAAATATTTAAAAAAGCAAAAGAATGTATGTGTTATGAAGAGAGGGGTTTCCTTGTGGAAGTAACTTACAAAATGTATGTGTATGTATTTATTAGTTTTTCATTTAGTAGAACTTTTAAGTGAACAGTTAGAATTTATGTTTTTATATAACTTAACACAAAATAAAATTTTTAACTATTGCAAAAAGATTCAACTATTGAATGGAAATATGCATATTAGTAAAACAATCACAAGTTAATAAAATGAAAGATTTTAAATTTCATACAATTTAACAAATATATATATATATACGAAACACATTACGGATTTAAATATTATAAGAAATGTTTGATTGAAATTTTTAAGACAGATTTAATTCTTGGTTCTGTCATATATAGTTCGAACTTATTTTAGAAGATAGTTTTCAATAGTCTTGTGGTTCGAACTTGACAAAATGAAATCAAGACACAATGAATTGTATGTTATTTTAATCATTATGTCATGACTTCATACTTCTGAAAGTGTATTTAAAGGTTTCTCTAGCTTTATTCAATGTTATTAAGCGTTTGTGAAACCGAAAAGTAATGAAAAAACAGATCGCCTTCTACCAATTGCGCTAAGAATGTTTTATTCAATTATTATAAATAATAAAACCTTTTAGAATATTACTTATTTTAAATTCAAAATAATAAAAATTTAAAGTTAACAAAATAAATAATTCCTCTGTTCATTATAAATAAATAAAAGTTTACAAAATAAAAGTTTCAAAATTAAAACTTTATAAAAATTATAAGTTAACAAAAAATTAAATAAAATAAAATTTTAAAATAAAAATTATGAAAAGTAAAGTTTATAAAAATTAAAAGTTTTTAAAATTTTTAAGTTATGTTTAAAAATCTTCAAATTAATCAAAATTGACTTTTAGTTTTATGTTAATGTAAGTTTCAATGTTTTAAATATCGAGCTAACTGTTTATCCCCATAATCATTTGTTTACCCATCTTCCAACCAACCAACTGGTTGCCTAGCCAACCATATACTTTGTATCTACACATGCGCAGAAAAAAAAACACTAACTTGAGTTTTACTTTAAACCTTTGCTAGATTAGATATATTATACAAGTCGAATATCTTCCATACTTAGAAAATTTATAATTTTCAACTATTCGTCCCTATTTATCTTAAAACATTAACAAATAAATATAATTTATATACTTACAAAAACAGGCTAACTTAAAAAGGGGTCCATACATTTCAGCTTGCTAAAGTCAAGTGTCTGGTTTATAACAGAATGAGGTTAAACTATCAGTTTGCTTCCTTATCACTCACGTGATCAAGACCTTATCAGTTACATGTTCAGGCCGATAACAGCTAAAAACAGCGTGTTGGTCATTTTAACTTCTGACTTCGCATACTGTGGTTCGGTAAGTTTTCTTGTCTAACATTTCTTTCTTTTTAAGAAATAAACTAATCGGAAAAATTTCTTTTCATACCCACTTACTTTTAAATCACAATGTTAAAAGACTAAATTTTATTATCTTAAATTATTCTTTTAAATGTCAAACAAAAGATCTTACAATATATTTGCAAATAAGTTCTTATAAAACGGTTTTAATTAGTTAAAGGATGAACATTGTTAGTTTAACTATCTATTATTTTGAAAGCGAAAAAGATTAATTCACATGAAAATTAAACTTACCTTATTTATAAGCTGGGTAAGCAGGGTCTGGCTTTTGTGACGACTTGTAGAGATTTGAAAGATAGTAAAAACGTATATCAGTTAATCTCACGTGATATGATGACGTTACTAAGTGACGTCATCCACCACAGGTTAATCACGTGACTACGTGACCATAACCTTCACATTACTAGTGATGTTTAGATCACGTAGCTAATTGTAATTATCATAAAATATACTTATAATATATTTATAAAAATATATTCATAAATTAATATTTAATTAATTTATTATTTTAAAATGCTATGCTTTTCAAAATAATACGCAAATAAATTAGTTATTAATTTATGAATATATTTTTATAAATATATTATAAGTATATTTTATGATAATTACAATTAGCTACGTGATCTAAACATCACTAGTAATGTGAAGGTTATGGTCACGTAGTCACGTGATTAACCTGTGGTGGATGACGTCACTTAGTAACGTCATCATATCACGTGAGATTAACTGATATACGTTCTTTAGGTAAAACATGAATTTTTCTATGTTTCACTAAGTCAGATCTATTATTAAATGTTTCAAAACAATCGTCACATTTAGAGTGACTGGGTGACTGTCTACTTTTCCTTTGTTTTGGCTTGGAAGTGTTATGAATTTTCTCATGCTTTAATAAATCACTCTTTTGTGAAAATACTTCGCCACATAGATTACAATTATGAATCACAGGGGTCTTTGAATGAATCTTCATATGGTTTAATAAATGATACTTTCTAGCGAATGTTTTTTCACAGATTACACATACAAGAGGTATTTTCTCCAGATGACATTTCATGTGAAACGTTAAGTTAACCTTTCGGGGAAAAGCTTTGTCGCAAGTAGAACACACAAAGGGTAACTTCTGTTTCTTTAATCCTGATGAGGTGGGTTTCACTTCACAATTCGAAACGGGTTCTTCTTTAGGCTGTATTAAAAATTCCATGTCATGGTCATTTAATCCTGGTGATGAGGGTTCACTCTTCACGTTAGACATATCATTAGCACTTAACAAAGCAGAATCCATGACTCGTTCCGTAATCACTTAAATGTAAACTAACTTAAAACGGAAAACACAACCTTTCACAGCGGTAACAGGAAACAATATAATCATATTAACTCGTTTCTTGGAAGTTCATAAAATGATAGAGGGCGCTTGTTTGAAAATAATAACATTTTATTGGTTTAAAAAAGTCACGTGATTATTTTATCATACTCTGTTATAAGTTCAATAGTCACACTGTAAAAAAATTCCAACCCTTTTCCGTTTCGTAAAAGATAAATTTCCTTTACGATACGGAAAACAACCGATAAAATAATTATTCCGAATCACAACAGAAAGGTTTTCTGCAGTCATAAAAATAATCTATTTATATCGGATTAGTTTCCGAACGGATGCAAAACAGCTTTCTCCGGACTTACTGCGCAGTCTCGTTCTCTGCTGACGTATGAAAGGCGTTGCGTCACGTGATTGATAACAGAACAGAATCGAGTTTTTGGAAGAAGATGGGCGCCATGTTTTTAAATATTGGACAACTGCTCTACGTACTTCTAACTTCGCAATAGTTTTACCTCTGGTAGGAGTCTGGTTTTTGCGGAGTAAGACAGCTGTATAGGAATAAAAAGCTGCTCACCGGGCCCATGGGCCAAACCAACAACAACAACTTCGCAATGGTAAGTACTAAAATTTATGTGATTTTTAATATTTTGGATTTGATATGTACATATATTTATAGTGCATGATTATCAAATCGAATAACATGTTTAAGGAGCTGCGTAGCCTGAAATAAAATGCATGTTATCTTATTTCTCGCTCAGTTTATTTTTTATGAGAAAAATATCCCCGAAGTAAAAAATATTTTGATGTGCCAGAAATTTCTAACTTAGATATTATCTTAATGAAACTTAGTTTTTGTAGGCTGTTTTTTTAAATAGTTTTTAACTTATTCTAAATTAAATTCCTTGTTTATTTCTTTAATTCTGTAAGACATCCAGTGTTGAATTCAGGGGGTGGGGGGACAGTCCCCCGCGGAGCATTGAAATGTCCCACCGGAAGATTTCACATTTTATGCTTTTAATAATCAAAAAGTGCAATCCCCCCACCCCCCGGAACTCTATAATATCCCCCCCCCCCCGGAACCACAGAAATCCCTCCCGGAGAAAAATGTCTGAATTCAACACTGAAGACATCAATAACATACCTATGATCTTAAAATAAATTGATGATATTTTTCTATGTTCGATGCTATATCAGAATCATATTGTCTTTTTTCAGGCACTACATTATTATAGAATCAATTTTACATTTTATTATTTGTAGGGATGTAACGAATAGTGATTTGGCCGAATAGCCGAATACCGAATATTCGGCCAAGTTTTAGCCGAATACCGAATGTTCGGCGGCCGAATACTGACTTTAAAAAAAATTATTTTATTTGTTTATTTATTTTTTTTTCCAATTTTAAAATCAAAAATTAAATTAAGGACTAATTGAAATAAATTTTTTGTTTGAGTGTTCAAAAATCATGACAGCTGAATGTATGTAAGCACGGTATATAGTGAACGTTTGTTTTCTGAAGCTGGTAATATATATGAAACCAAACGAAACAGACTTCTTCCTGAAAATGCTGAAAAGTTATTTTTGCATCACAATTTCAGGCTTTACAGTGATAAATAATTTTGTTACCTCTGTATGTTATTTTGAAGTAACTCATTAAATGTTTTTTCAGTATAGGTAATAGTTTTTTTCTTTTCAATGTATCAAACTCATTAGTTCGTTTAATCAACATCTAATGTTTAATTTTTAATTAGTAAAGTAATTATATAGTCATATATTTATTATTTAAAAGTAAAACTAAAAGCTAGAAAAATGATTTAATTTGTGAAAGATTAAGCATTTTTACAAGACAGTAAAATATTTGTTTTTAATATTTATGAATTTTATTGTTTAAGAAACTTATCATCATTATAAATCAGATTAAAAAAATAGATATAAAGTTAATTTTTTTTAATTCACTGATGAGAGAGAGAGAGAGAGAGAGAGAGAGAGATTTAAACTTTAAATGCAGTATATATTTTGCATTTTAATGTAAAATAAATTAATGTTGCAATACTTACTTAAATTCATATGATGCCTAAATATGCAGCAAGAAAAATATTTTTTAATTTCATTATATACAGTTATTTATAAGTTGTCATGAAGCTTTAAAATTGAGTAAGTATTAGGATTTATTTTTCTTATAATAATTAATGTATTTAGATATCATTCTTTAATATTGTTTGTTAAAAATATTTAAAATCACATTTTTTTTTCTGGAACTTATTTAACCAAATATCTTAGAATATTCGGCCAAATAAGCAAGTATTCGACAATATATCTAAATATATTCGGCTACAGGTATTCGGCAGAATATCTGTTCAATATTCGGCAAAAGGGCCCATTAAGCCGAATACCGAATAGTGGTCGAATATTCTTTACATTCCTAATTATTTGTAGTGTATTAAAATTCAATTGAAAAGGGGAATCCTTTAAATTCTATAATGTTAATTAATAAATTGAGAACTTTATGTTAGGACGATATAATGAAATTTGTATTGGTATATGGTAAAATAAATTTCAGTATTCTTTGCATATCAGACAAAATTTTAGTTGTAACAAACGTAAAGTTGAATATGCTGAATATCTTGAGGTTGATATTATCTATATTCATGCTGTAAAAGCTTGCATGCAGAAGCTTACATCTTGGGCAGCAGAGATCAACTGCCTCGCCCTGGATATTCAAGTTTAATTGGCTAAATTTTATTTTTCTTACATTATTTTGAAAATAAAAAATGACATTTAATCTTTTCTAATAATTTAAAATAAACAGAAAAAGAAAAAAAGCAAACAGGGAATTTTTGTCAGTAGAGATGGATGGGGGAGATCTCCACTGCTGAACATCATGTCACATGTGGAAAGGAAGACAATTTTTTGTTCTGATTTTTATTTCGTGCTCATGTCTTGAAAAATTATATTGAATGGGCTTCAGGGAGAATAAACCCTCAAAAGGCTTGAATTTTTTTTACTTCAAAAATATAAAGCTTCAATTCTTCATTCATTCATTAAAAAAAAAAAAAAAAAAAAAAATGTGGTGTTCTAGCAAAAAAAAATTCTTACTTGATTTTATTTCATATTTCTGCTTTCATTTAACTAAATCTTGTCATGTATTTAAATGCACGTGTTAATACTGTTCAAATTTCAAGAAAAAAAAATGTTCAAAAGAGTCATGATGTCAACATATAAATCATAATTGTCACTAGAACCCAACTTTAAACTTCAGAGTCCTAGGCACAGCATTTTTGCGTGCCCTTCCAAGCACTACTCTTAAGTAATCTCAAAGCTTAGAATTTTTGTGATACGTCCTCATCCAATCATTTCTTCCAGGGCTGTGGAGTCTAAGTATAAATCAGGCACGTTTTTTTTTTTTTTTTTTTTTTTTTTTTTTTTTTTTGGGGGGGGGGGGGGGGGGGGAGATCGGTGTCGCTAAAAAACTGGCCGACTTGACTCAGTCTCTAGCTTGTTTTTTGGACAATTCAAAGTGAAATTAAATTAATTATATGTGATTTTAAATTTATAAACTGAATTATTATTTTTATTTTGGGACTATATACCGCATAGATGAAAACTGTTTTTAATTAAAAACTCTCGTTGATATTTTCCATTTAGTATACAGTCTTTTCACTCAGCTTTTTGGGGTTTGCAGAACCCGAGGTAAGGCAAAAATTGAAAATTCTGCTACTTTTGGAGTCTACAGAACCCGAAATATCATTGTAATAGAAACCTTTTTTAGCTCCCAGTCTGCCAAAGCCAGAAAGGGGGGCTAATTCGCCACCCCCTTAATTTAGATAAATAGGTTTTTCATACAGAGTTATCCGATTTCAATTTTTGAAATTTTGTATATAGGTTGATTCTGATAAGGCGGTTCCTTGATTAGTTATGGAGGTTCATTGGTTAAATATAAAGGAGGAGGGAACGAGGGCTGATAGCCCCCTTAATTTAGATAAACGGTTTTTTTATGCAGAATTATCCGATTTGTTTGAAATTTTGTATATAGGTTCATTCTGATAAGGCGCTTCCCTGATCAGTTTTGAGGGTTTATTGGTTAAGTATAAAGGGGAACGGGGGGCTAATTCCCCCTAATTTAGATAAAGGGGTTTTTCATGCAAAATTACCCAATTTGCTTCAAATTTTGCATAAAGCTTCATTGTGAAAAGGCGCTTCCCTCATTAGTTTTGGAGGTTCATTAGTTAAGTTTAAAGAGGGAAACGGTGGTTAATACCCTCCTCCTTAATTTAAATAATTGGGTTTTTTATGCAGAATTATCCGATTTGCTTCAAATTTTGTATATAGGTTAATTGTGATAAGGCGCTTCCCCTTATCAATTTTGGTTGTTCATTGATTAAGTATAAAGGGGGGAACGGTGTCCAATCCCCCCTTAATTTAAATAAATAGGTTTTTAATGCAGAATTATCCAATTTGCTTCAAATTTTGTATATAGGTTCATTGTTAAAAGCCGCTTCCCTGATTAGTTTTGGGGGTTCATTGGTAAGTACAAAGGGGGGAACGGGGAGATGATATCCCCTTAATTTAGATAAATGGGTTTTCCATGCGGAAATATCTGATTTGTTTCAAATTTTGCATATAGGTTCATTCTGATAAGGCGGTACCCTGCTCAGTTTTAGGGGTTCATTGGTTAAGCATAAAGGAGGGAACAAGGACTAATCCCCTCTAATTTAGGTAAATGGGTTTTTCATGCAGAATTACACAATTTTCTTCAAATTTTGTATATAGCTTCATTGTGATAAGGTGCGTCCCTCATTAATTTTGGGAGTTATTTCGTTCAGCATAAAGAGGGGAACGGGGGCTAATCCCCCCCCCCCATAATTTAGATAAATGGGGTTTTTATGCAGAATTATTGTATTTGCTAAAAATTTTGTATATAGGTTCCTTCTAATAAGTCGCTTCCCTGATTAGTTTTGAGGGTTCTTTGGTTAAAGATACAGGGGGAACTGGGGGCTAATGGGTTTTTCATGCAGAATTATCCGATTTGTTTAAAATTTTGTATATATGTTCATTCTGATAAGGCGCTTCCCTGATCAGTTTTGGGGTTCATTAGTTAAGTATAAACAGGAGAACGGTGGCTAATCCCCCCCCCCCTTAATTTAGATAAATGTGTTTTTATGTACAATTATCTGATTTGTTTCAAATTTTGTATATAGGTTAATTGTGATAAGACGTTTCCCCATATCAATTTCGGAGGTTGATTGATTAAGTATAAAGGAGGAAACGGTGTCCAATCACCCCTTTAATTTAGATAAATGGTTTTTTTTATGCAGAATTATCCGATTTGTTTCAAATTTTGTATATAGGTTCATTCTGATAAGGCGCTTCCCTGATCAGTTTTGGGGGTTCATTGGTTAAGTATAAAGGGGGAACAGGGGCTAATCACCCCTAATTTACATAAATGGGTTTTTAATGCAAAATTACCCAATTTGCTTTAAGTTTTGTATAAAGCTTCATTTTGATAAGGCGCTTCCCTCATTAGTTTTGGGGGTTCATTTGCTAAGTGTAAAGAGGGGAACGGTGGCTAATTCCCCCCCCCCCCTTAATTTAGATAAATGGGTTTTTATGCAGAATTATCCGATTTGCTTCAAATTTTGTATATAGGTTAATTGTGATAAGACGCTTCCTTATATCAGTTTTGGGGGTCCTTGATTAAGTATAAATAACAGAACGGTGTCCAATCGCCCCCTTAATTTAGATAAATGGGTTTTTAATGCAGAATTATCCAATTTGCTTCATATTTTGTACATAGGCTCATTGTGATAAGTCGCTTCCCTGATTAGTTTTGGGGTTCATTGGTTAAGTATAAAGGGGAAACCAGGGGGCCAATCCCCCCTCTTAATTTAAATAAATGTTTTTTTTAATTCAGAATTATCCGATTTGCTTCAATTTTTTTATATTGGTTAATTGTGATACGACGCT
This sequence comes from Maratus michaelseni, assembly GCA_963931845.1. Lineage (NCBI taxonomy): Eukaryota > Metazoa > Arthropoda > Arachnida > Araneae > Salticidae > Maratus > Maratus michaelseni. The sequence continues at coordinate 5,726,704 of OZ007591.1, forward strand.
TCTCTTTATCAGTTTTGGCGGTTCATTGATTAAGCATAAAGGGGGAACTGTGTCCAATCCCCCCTTAATTTAGATAAATGGGTTTTTAATGCAGAATTATCCGATTTGTGTCAAATTTTGTATATAGGTTCATTCTGATAAGGCGCTTCCCTGATCAGTTTTGGGGGTTCATTGGTTAAGTATAAAGGGTAGGGAAAGGAGGCAAATCCCCCACCTTAAATTAGATAAATGGGTATTTCATGCAGAATTATCCGATTTGCTTCAAATTTTGTAAATAGGTTCAATGTGACAATTTGCTTCTCTGTTTAGTTTTGGGGGTTCATTGGTTAAGTATAGAAAGGGGGAACAAGGTCCAATCCCTCCCTTAATTTAGATAAATATGTTTTTCACGCAGAATTATCCAATTTGCTTCACATTTTGTATATAGGTTCATTGTTATAAGGCGCTTCCTTGATTAGTTTTGGGGGTTCAATTGTAAAGTATAAAGGGGGGATCGGGAGGCTAATCTCCCCTCCTTAATTTAGATAAATGGGTTTTTCATACAGAATTATCCGATTTGTTTCAAATTTTGTATATAGGTTCAGTTTGATAAGGTGCTTCCCTGATCAGTTTTGAAGTTTAATTGGTGAAGTATAAAGAAAGGGAACGGGGCTATTCTCCACCCCCTAATTTAAAGAAATGGGTTTTCATGCAGAACCGGTAAATTTTTACTTTATAAAAAAACATGAGTTTTTTTTGTTGTTGATGCTAAATGAAATTTATTTGGATTTATTAAAGAAAGGACAAAGTGTTTTGAAAGGAATATTAAACAAAACCCTTTGAGCGATGTTCGATCACACTTACCCACTAGTTCTATTATATTACTGTGGCACGCTTTTTTTTTCATTTAATGCTGATCGTGAAATCCCATGGTAACCTATGTAAATTTTAAAGAGGTAGTAAATTCCCTTATACAATTATCAAAATATAGCTTTCACCAGCAGGAAGCAGATGTCCAATGTGCATCTTTAAATTAACATTTTTAAATTGTACATTTTAATAATTTTCCTTAATTTTTAAGTATTTTAAAAACTTATGAAATTTGAAATTTTTACTGAAAGGAAAATTTTCATGCTCTTAAAAATACTTATCGCTGAAGACAAAGAGTCCTCTTAATCATTCATTGCTGTTGTGCTGTTTTTGTCCCATTAAATATACATGATCACTAGAAATTAGTAAAATAAAAATATATTAATATTATTATTGTTATTATTGCAGGATAATACTGCAGTGATCAGTGTCGCATTCCAGCTAGAGCATATCATCCTTGCTTAATAGCGAATGATGATGTAAGAAAGAAAATCATGCTGTTCTCGAATAATATTGATGGTTTGACAGTTTTTTCGGAGAAATGTCCTAGGACAATTTTGTTTTGGTAGCATCATATTGTGTAATCAATTAAGGCCTGGAAGAATTTAAAGAATCTAGGCCTACTTTTTTACTAAGTGCAGCTATTCGAAGGCAAGAACTGTCAATGGAAGTAATATCAGTATTGCTGTAATTTTTATTCATTATAACATTTTGATTTATAGTTTTGTTGCAAATAAATGTTATTTTTCAGTATAAATGTTTGTTTTATTTTTTCTGTCTTTTGTAGTTAGCCAGAAAAAAAAATCGAGTAACTTATATATATTTTTTTAAATAATATTTTGTTAGTATGTGCAATTTAATGTTTGTGCAGATTAAATGCGATTGATTTATTTTACTAAGTTTAAGTTAAAAAAAAAACAGCACATACCACATTTGCGAAGTCAGATTTTTTATTAAATATACACTTATTTTTTATATATTTTTCCTGAATTATTTGTAATTTTTAATATTCTTCTATTAAGTGATCTGCCATTGAAGAATAAAAGACTCACAAACATTTCTTTCTTTGTCATTAATGATGATAAAATTTTGACTTTAAATATACATAAATTTTTATAGGCAACTAGACTTCATAAATATAGTAAAATGAATATAGGTCAGTCAACAGTATATTTATTGATATTTATGTAGATATCTCATGACTTCATTGTGCACATGTAAATAACAAATGGTTCAATATTCCAACGTAATTTATTTATGGAAAGATTCGGAAAATAAAGATTGCATGGTAAGTAATATACTTTGAAATGTAATATATTTTTTTTTCATACAATTTCAATTACTTGCAAATGTAAACTCATAAACAACTAAAGTTTTAAAATCTTAAAAAAAGGCCTGATTTAATTATTTTTATTTTAAATTCAAATAAATCGAACTTTAATTCACTGTAAACTCTGTAATCGCTTAGGAACTCATAAAGCTGGAAAATTGGTGTTTCTTTTCAAACATTTTAATAACAAAGAATATTTTTTTCATATCCATTGAAATTTATAAAATATAATCATAACCATCTTAAGTGTGTTTAATATATGCTCTAAATTCATTAAATGAATAAAGAAATTTGGTCAGAACAAAAAGCTTTAGCTTTTAGTAATGCAGAGTGCATATGCTTTTTATTTTATCAAAGGGGTAATTCAAGGTGGTATATGTATTTTATACAGAATAGGATATCTGTTAAATTGCAGTTTTTGTAAATAAGTGATGACACAAGACAATTTGTTTTATTTATTTCATGTTTTCAAAAGTAAAAGAGAATTCACATTTCTAAATTAAATCTTTTTCTGTAGCTCCATTTTTTTAAACTGTATATTTTTAACTATTTATATGATTAAAATATTTTAATTTAACCAAGTGAATGAGTTTCTATATATTTTTTTAATTTCAAATATATTTAAATGGACACTTCTAATTGTTAATTTTAATTATTTAGTAAAGTTTATTTTACTGTAAAATGTATAATTTTAAAATTGTATTTTGAATTAAAAAAAATAGCTGATTTAAATAATTAAAAACATATATGATTTTTTGATTAAATAAATAAGTAAAATCACGAACCCTGTTTTTAAAAAGGATTTTCATTTAGCAAGGCTTTTTGTTATATAATTTTCAGTTGAGCTTCAAGTTCAAAGTCTTGTACATTTTCAAATTGCATGGCTTCTAAAATTTGTTTATCATCAAGCTATTTATTAGGATTAGCTGAATTCTGTATATATATTCTTATAAGTTACATGGCTTCAAAAGTTTTTATATTTACTTTATTAATATTACACTGGTGTCCAGAAATTAAGGGGCAGTGACCGATTTCAGACGTTTCGTCAATTATCTTACTGAAACTCGTGAGTAAATGCCCGGAATGCCCTTAAGCTTTGAGGATGTAAAGAACATGTTTGACTTGATGTTTTTCAGTGAATATTTTATCGCGAGGACAACTATGGGGGGGGGGGATAATAACTTTAATAATAAAATAATATTTTCGATCACCCAAGTAACGAAAAATGCTAAAAATGGTCTGTCACTGTAGTAAATGACTATGTAGGTTCTGTTCAACATTTGTGTGCATTTTTTGTAAGTATAGCATGTATATTCGTGAATATATTAACGTTTCTGTGAAAAATTCAAAAGTTTTTTTTTATAACATGCAGAGTTTTCAGCCAAATTTAACACCACTTTCCAAAAACTTGACAAAGAATCGTAGAAATAGTATACTGTGATTAAAATATTAATATATTGAATATTTGATGAGATATAGGTATTTTTATGAAATTAATTTTAACTACGCATGCGCAAACTACAGCAAACATTTTTGTTATGATTTGATAGCAATACTATAGGGCAACTCATATAAAAAGACCAGTGAACTATCGTGAAAACTCAAATAGTTACAGCATTGATAAATACATTGAGAAATTGAGAAATAAGTCTCATATAATTCTATGTTTTAAGCATAACTCAAAAACTACTTACCAACTATGTGTGATTTTGGATTTGCATATTTGAAGCCTCCAGAAATCCACCTCTATTAAAAATTCATAGGTTATTTTTTTTCTTTTTTGAAATGAATTTAAAAATACATTTTTTTTTTTATATAAGAGAGAACTAAACATCATCTATACAATTTTAACAAATAGATTTTGAAAATCTTCAAATAAGCGAATCCAAAATTATTATGTCAAGTAGTTTTTGAATTACGCTTAAAAAGCTACCCGCATTGCAATTTGTTTTTCATCAATTGCAAATTAATTTCACATTAAGACTTCCAAATTTTAAACCTTCATATTTCTTAAACCACTTGACCAAGTGATTTCTTGTTTCGTATCCTTGGGAGAAATTTACAGAAAAAAAAATGTATAACGTCAAAATTAGGTGTATGTATTGAAAAGTTGGAGTTTGGTACAATTTAAGAATGATGACGACCCCCTAAGCTTATTTTTTTAAAACCTATTATTGGAAGAAGATAATTTTCAGTCAAATATGGCTATTTCTGTTTTTTAAGGAGGGGTGGGGCAATATTATGATTTAAAAAGATAGGTTTTGTATGTCCTTTGTTTTAGAAATATAGCTATAGAAATTCTTTCCAGCAACAATAAACTTCAAAGTAGTTGCATACACCTCATATGCATAGAACATGTTTCATACTTGTGCTACACCCAGTGGAATAAATTTGAGCTTTTTGAGGATACAGGCTTGTCCCTTTTTTTTAGTAATATTGAACAGTTGTTTGGCACAGTATTGAATTCAGGGGGTGGCCCGCTGGGACCCCCCTGGAACATTGAAATCCCCCCCCCCCCAGAAGATTTGAGATATTATGCTTTTAATGGTTAAAAAGTGCAATTTCCAAAAAGGAAATATATAATTACTCCCCACTCCCCGCCGGAGCCGCAGAAAAGGCTCTGAATTCAACACTGGTTTAGCATCATCTGAATATTTAGTTATATTATACCCATGAGCGCATCAGTATACTTGTAACAAATAAATAACATTTCAAGCTGATTCTGTATTGTAAAGAAACTTTTGTTATAAAGAGTAGGACCAATAACAGATGAAAATATTGCTTTTGGACACTGTTTTGATTTCCTTTTATCTCAATTAAATATTACTAAGAACTTTTTTTAATACATACACGCATTTCGTATCATAAAATGCATTTTGTTATCATAAAATGCATTACATGTAATGCATTTTATGATAACAAATACTTAAAATGTGTGTATGTATTCAAAAAAGTTCTTAATAATATTTAATTGAGATAAAAGGAAATCAAAACAGTGTCCAAAAGCAATATTTTCATCCGTTAATGTTCCTACTCTTCAAAACAAAAGTTTCTTTACAATACAGAAAATTTTCCGATCATAATGAAAAAAAATTCCGTAAAGCAAAGAAAAAGTTTCTATTCTACACAGGAATTTTTAATTTTTTCATGATTAGTTTACTGACTGATTCGGAAAAGTTTCCTTTTTAAAACGGAATACTTTCTATCTATTCTCCTATTCTTCCAAAACGTTTCTTTATGTGAATGGAAAGTTTTCCTTTTTAAAACGGAATACTTTCTATCTATTCTTCCATTCTTCCAAAACGTTTCTTTATGTGAATGGAAAGTTTTCCTTTTTTAAACGGAATACTTTCTATCTATTCTTCCATTCTTCCAAAACGTTTCTTTATGTGAATGGAAAGATTTCCGTAAGACCCAGGAATTTATTCTGTGTCTAAAGATTAGTTTCTGAATCAAACGGGAAAAGTTTCCTGACGGAAAGAAAAAACTTTCGTTTTTTTCAGTTTTTTTTTCCGTGTTGTTTCGGAAAAGTTTCCTGTACTATACGGGCAACTGGAAATCCTATTCCTACCGGAAACTTTTCCGAATTTTTTTTTACAGTGCAGTTAATTCTTACACATTGATTCAGAAAGGGTTACATATCAGAAGTTCGTACAATTGTAAGTCAAAAATGCTTTTCTAAATAATATTTTACTGGTCGAATCACTTGTGTATCAGAAGTTCATATGTTTGTAAGTTAAAAATTCTTATTAATCTCGTATTTAGTGCTTTTATAAATAATATTTTACTGATCGAATCACTTACGTGTTATAAATCTAACTAGAAAAAGTGAATATTTCAAATAAGTCATGTTAGAAAAAACTAGATTCGATTATCTTTTTTTTAAATGTTGGTTGTATAAAGTCAATCGTTTAACAGTTGTTATTATTTTTTAAATAGTTTTTATTATTTTTGAACAGTTGTTATTATTATTTGAACATTTTTTATTATTTTTGATCATTTGTTTAGTTGTTATTATATTTTTGAACAGTTGTTGTTATTATTTTTTAATACTTTTATTTTTTTCCCTGTGCTTTTTTTTCCAAACAGGCGAAAATTTCAAAATTGTAGTTTACAATTCTAAAATACACTTTTAATGAAAGCAGTCTGTTACAAGATAATCACAAAAAGTTAACATTATCGTCCAAAAATAAATCCTCATTTCACAATATAATTGAAACTGAATAGGCAAAATTAAAAAATCCCTGACGGCTCGGCCTACAGGCACAGGTAGATTTCGAAGACGCAGACCGTGGGGCGCCTGTTTGTAGGGAATTGCGGAAGAAATGACCTTTTTACGATGATGCGGCAGTTGGAACCGCCTACTTCGAAACCTAACTTGTTTGCAGGCGGATTCGGCAGGGATTTTTTTTTTTTTTTTTTTTTTTTTTTTTTTTTTTTTTTTTGCTATAACGGTTGGTCCTATAAAAAACTTGTAAATGTAAAAGTTTTAAATAATATTAAGAGGATTAATAATAAATTTAAGCGGATTTGAAATCTTGAGAATTGGCGAAGTTATGAATTTTTTTCTTCTAAACCCCCCCCCCCCCCTTAAGGCAATTTTTAATTATATCAAAAATCTGTCATACATAAATTTTCGGCCCTTCTCCTAGAAGTAATAATAACTTCAAACGGATTCGATTCGTATCATAAGTAAGAAATTATGGGTTTTTTTCTGTTTTCACAAAAAGCCCCCCCCCACCCCCCTTGGTTCGATTTTGTCCATTAACGAACTTGACCGAGATTTTATGCCCCTTGATTTTATGTATCAGTTTCGAAAAGATGCGGGAGTTGGAACCGCCTACTTCGAAAAATAACTTGTTTGCTGGCGGAGCCGGCAGGGATTTTTTTTGTTTTAAATTTTTTTTTTTTGCTATAACGGTTGGTCCTATAAAAAACTTGTCAATATAAAAGTTTTAGATAATATTAAGAGGATTAATAATAAATTTACGCGAATTTGATATCTTGTGAATTGACGAAGCTATGATTTTTTTTCTCTTAAAACCCCCCTTTCCCCCCCCCCCCTTGGGGCCATTTTTAATTATATCAAAAATCTGTCATACATACATTTTCGACCCTTCTCCTAGAAGTAATAATAACTTTAAACGGATTCGATACGTATCATAATTAAGAAATTATGGGTTTTTTTCTGTTTTCACAAAAAGCCCCCCCACCCTCCCCCCCTTGGTTCGATTTTGCCCATTAACGAACTTGACCGAGATTTTATGCCCCTTGATTTTATGTATCAGTTTGTAAAAGATTAATGCAGAATTTTTCCAGTTATCGTGGTCAGAAAAAAGTGACATAGATAGATAGATAGATAGATAGATAGATAGATAGATAGATAGATAGATAGATAGATAGATATATAAAGTTTTGAACTGGGGGTGGTTTTGGGTTCTGGGAGTCATGATCGGCGTAGATCTGCAAAAATTTTTCAAAATTGCCAACTTAGGTGAGAATGTAATAGGTAGTATTTCTTACGAAATCTACCTAAAATCACGTTATTCCAAACACAAATATCCGTAATCTGATGATCTGTATCCACCATGATATCATAACTTGAACATATAAAGCAATCCTAAATTATCAAAGCATTAGTTCAGTTTGTCATGGCACGTCCAAGAAAATTTCGATAGGATAAAAATTTGACTGTAAGTTTCGAAGGAAAACCTATCCCCGAATCGAACTTGGCAGATTTATTTAATCTTTTGTTTTCTGTGAATAAAAGAAAACCGATCAAGGCACAGAAAGAATTATTAGAAACATTAAACGAAATGAATGTCCCGCGAAATTTTATTAAAAATAAATATTTGTCAACAAACATTAAACAAGATTCTGTATTAGATTTGTCAAAACCCACTAAAAAACGAAAAGTGGGTCCACATGTATTGCATTGGGAAAATTATTAATAAAATTGATTTTTTTTTTTTTTTTTTTTTTTAAACTATGCCTCTTTCCTATGTTTTCTACACCAAACACAGTAATTACCCCTAAAGATGTCTTCTTTTTACCATTGCTTCCACTATACATTTTAAAATAAATATGTTAATATTCAATCCAATCAGATTGAAAAAGATAAATTTCCGGTTTCATTTAAATTCCGTATAAAATAAACCTTAAACTTTTCACTTCCGGTACCGCGATACCTCTCTTTAAACACACTGCGACCCCTGCTTGCAGATAATACGGCATATATTTTTTAATAAAACCCTCTAAGCACTTATTCAAAACAAGTTTAATTAAATAAAATTATTTTTGACCAAGTTAAATTGGAAGAAATATTGTACAGTACATTTTAGATGGTGTACAAAAAACGCTCAGAGGGTTAATATATGTCGGGGGGCCCTTAGTCAGTATAAAAAACAATCAATGTTGTTATTTTTTTTTTAATTCTAGATACAGTTTAACATAGATTCCATTGTGAGCAGTTTGGTAAGAAATTTAAATTTTTTTCCATTAAACAGTGAACAATATGGTAAGTTTAAAATATTAATCTTTTTTTTTTTTTTTCACCGTACTCTAACAGTACATTCATAGTCTAAATCAATCAAAAAAAAAATTAAGCCCTCCTCAAAAATAAGCCCACCTTAAAAAAAGTTAACCGTCTTTTCAAAAATACGCCCCACTTCTATAGCAGACTTCAAACTAACATTTAAATTTGATCCTAAAAAAAAAAAAAAAAAAAAAAAAAAAAAAAAAAAAAACGAACCAAGAAAAAAACTTTGTTTAACCTTCAAACTGAAAGTCAATTCTAAAATTAAAAAAAAAAAAAAAAAAAAAAAAAAAAAAAAAGCCTCCCTTCAAAAATAAGCCCCCCTTAAAAATAAGCCCCCCTCAAAAATAAGCCCCCCTCAAAAATAAGCCCCCCCTCAAAAATAAGCCCCCTTCCACCGCCGCCACCGCCGCAACCACCACCACCACCACCTCCACAATCGAACTCTCCTTTTCCCACTACTTTTATTTATTTATTTATTTATTTATTTATTTTTTCTTTTAAATGGGTATTTAACAGTGCCCAAAATGGATACACAGTGGTAACCAAAACAGGCATGGCCCAATTTGGGCACATACCTAAGAATCTTTCGACCCAAATTGGGTTTTATTTTTTTCTGTGTGTAAGGTAATTTTTTTTTCCTTCTTTAGTTTAGTGATTAGCTAAGTAAAAAAATCCTCCAGTAGAAAGTTTGAATACTGTTCTTTTTTAGCGAAAGAAAAAAAAAACTTTTTCCCATCTGCTACAATGGGTGGTATAGCAATTGCATCTCTGCAGCAACACTGTTCTAATAAATTAGTTCCACCACTCTGATAGGCATACTCCGAAACCTTCACGGTTCTGCTTTCCGCAAACACCGATGCAACGCTGAAAACCTCTTCCTCCTAAAAAGAAATAATATGTCGGAAACATTGGAGAAAAAAAGTTATTCTTGCAAAAAAGAAAAAAAAAAAAGAAAAAAAAATCAAAGGTAGATAGATTTGTTCCACCGTTTTGAATATTTCATCTAAATGAGAAATAATAAAGGAAATGTCTGCTCATCTGAAAAGAAGCTACGAAGTTATTAAAAATGAATGTGATTGGGGGGAGGGGGGGGAAGCAGAAGAAATAATGGGCCACCCACAATAATTTCGAATTTCAGAAGTTGATGTTTGGTGAAAAAAACTTGATATGCTTTATGTTGTACCTATTACGTAGTTTTGAAGAACAGTGGCGCCAACTTATATGGGCTCGAGCCCGCCCAGTAATTTGTTATTTCAGCCTACCAAATTTCCATTGTTCTATTTCATTATTTATTATTATTTATTTTTTTTTTACTCTGAAACAAAATTTATTTTACCATTTATCGGTAGGGATGAGTCAATGACCATCTATTTTGATACCTGATTGGAGGTGGGCTGCTGCACCAGAATTTCGGTTCAAAATTCCAACTTTGGCAGTATTTTCTGAAAGATCTTCTGCCTTCACCAAAAAATGGAAAACGTTTTTTGATTGCAAAGTTTCTAAATAAGAACACCTGTTAATTTCATTCATGCGTTTCCGAAAAAAAAAAAAATGAATTAAAAAATATATGATAAAGTAGCCAGTTTGGATTTGAAAACAGCCTATTAAGAAAATATTGGCAAGCCGGTTTTTGAATCATCACCTACAGTGGGGCCGAAGCTACAAAAATAACCAAAAGTGAATATTTTATTTAAGATTGCTTTCTAGCGGTTTTCTGTGCTTTGATAGATGAAAAATAAAGCCGTGCTTAAATTTTTCCAAAAAAAAAAAAAAAAGAAAGAACAGAAAAAGAAAAAAACAATATCTTTTCCTGCCCGTACAGAGAGGTCTAAAAGCGGACTTTTTTTTAGACTTTTGGAAATTGGTCAGTTTTAGTGGAATTTTGTTCCTCTTCGTGTACCTTTATTTTCAAAGATAAAATTTTGAAGGTGTTTACCTCCTATATAGATGGCCAGTAACCACAATTAACCCGCATTTAAATATAGCATTACTATATAGAGAATTAAGGTATACAATATCAACTTTTTTCCCAAATGAAAAAAGGTATATAATATCTAAAATGATGAAACTTGCTGACATATTTTCTGACTCATTTTTAAACGCAAAGACATAAAATTGGCAGGCCTGACGGAAGCGATTTGGAATCGAAATAAGTTTTCCATTTTTTGATAAATAAATTACTTGTCGAGTTATTAGCGATTCGTGTCACGTGACACATTTTTTCACTTTCTCGTGCTGGTGAATCGGGAATTCGGTTCAAAATGCCGACTTTGATAGTGTTCTGAAAGATCTTCTGCCTTTACCAAAATAAAAATGGAAAACGTGTTTCGATTACAAAGTTTCTGAATAAGTACACTTGCTAATTTCATGCGTTTTCAAACAAAAAATGAATTCTGAAGTGTGTCATAAAGTAGCCATTTTGGATTTGAGAACAACCTTAAGAGGCATAGCTGCATAAATGATAACCAATGATAACCTCTTCGAGATGTTTCATCACATTTCAATAAAATAGTACAACGAGAATAAACTTTTTTTTTTGTAATTTAAAGGAAAATGGGGAAAAAATTTCTGAATCTCCAAACTTTTTTCACGATTTAGCCAAGTATCTCTCGTTTCAACAGAGTCTGCAGTGTGTTTTTATACTGCGAATACTTTGAAATCGAAACCTGTGATCATAAAATGCTGTTTTAAAAAGAAAAATTTGCATAGTCTCAGCGAAAAACATATAACACGATTACAACAGGTGATACACCTGCGAAAAATCCGTCTAAAGAGAAAAATCCGAAAGAGAAAAATCCGTTTAAAACGGAAGTTTTCCCTCTCTCTTCCCATTCTGTCTTAACCAGTGGCGCCAACTTATATGGGTCATGGGGGACCCGAACGTTCACAAAATTATTTTGGTTGAAAATACGATAAGGATAACAATAACAGACACAGATAATCTTAAAACACAACCTTGCGATGCATTTATTGGAGGATATACAGTTAGGAGATCATATTTGCGAATGTCGTGCTACATAATAAGTGGGTTCATTTTATTAATAAACTTCGTTCAGTACTTACAAATATTGAAGGAGCGCTTTTAGTGCCAGAAAACACTGAAAAATCATAAAATTTACAGTATCATAACTGAATATATTTTGTCACTAAAATATTTTTTTTTTAATGTTCTTCGTAGGACATCCTTTTAATGTCCTTCCTTTTCTTAATATAAGTTATACGAAAAGGAGGTCGCATAAAAGTTAAATTTTGTAATTTAATATGCATGGAGCTTCTTTTCAAACAAATGTCATATCTGAAGATGTACTTGATTTCGTAAAGTTTTGTAATTTGAAGTATTTTTATGTTATCAGCGGTTCGTGAAATTGTACCTCTTTTGAATCACCCAGTATATAGTTTAAGTAAATAATACTATTAATACAAGCATTTCTGTGTATTATTTTCATTAATTGCCCATTTAAATTTTTTTTAGTCCTTTGCATTTTAATTTGTAAGACAAATTCATGGCATAATAGTAAATATTAGAATCCTTAAAATGAAGACCCCCATGAGAATATAATTGAATAAAATTGCAACTTTATAGTCTACTCTAAAAAATTCTAACTTGAATTATCATAACTTGAAATATCATCTTTTTCCAACTTTCAATGAAAACCAAATGGCAGTGTCATTTTATCCTAAAATGGCTTTGAGCAAACCGAGTATTTTTCAAAAATTGGTGACCCTGGTCTTAGCAGGTTTTTGCTATATTTTTCTTTTTGTTCGTTAAAGGTGGATTTCTCATAACATCCGAATTGGCAAAAACGATTTCGTTTCACACTAAACTAGTCGTTGGGGGCCACGGCCACCGTAATACTTACCCATCATGGATATACATAATATAAAATATGAAACTAAAACATGTGTAAACTACTTATAAAATGCATCGCGATTCGAATAAAATCGGGCTTGATGACGTCATAAACTTTAAAGGCTCTATTACTGAATTGCGTAAAAGAAACATCCTTATAACTCCAAAAATTTTAATCCTATTAACTAACGGTTTATTGCGTCGGATTAAGCGTCTCATTTCCAATTAAAATATATATCTGAATTGAAATTTGGATGAAATGCAGAGTCATGAAAAATCGAAGAGTGTGGGAAATAGTATTACAAATACCTCGTCAACACATTATCCGATCGCCTTTATTCTTTATGCAAAATTTATGTTTTTTTATTGTCTTTTATATTCACTCCTTAAAATAAAAAAATTTCGAAAAATTTTATACACCTTTTATTAGAACGAATATTTCGAGAGTCCGAAAAAAATAGTTCCGGATAATCGAGGTTACTGAAATTCAATAAGCTTCTTCTCATTATTACTACCAATTTTCAAGTCTCTATCTCAATTTGTTCGAGAGATAGAGCGTTTACAGACACACACACACAGACAGACGGACGGCAATTTTTTTTTTCTAAAAATATGTTTTTCGGAATCTCCAATGTCTGAAACATGTAAATCCATCAATTTTTTTTTTCGATTTTTAAAACGATTATAAGACTTACCCTATACTACGTATGATGGGTAAGTAAAATGAGCTAAATCATTTTATTCAGAAGTATGTTTTCATAATACCCCTCCCCCCCCCCTTCCTTAAATGACCTATATGGCGACAGTTCTTGCTAGACGTTCATGAACCCTATTTCTTTATAATTCAGATTTGTCGGCTCGCTTCTTTTAACGAAAAAAAAAATTAGATTGAGATGTTTTTATTTATTACCTTTTCTCTATATTTTCCATTTATTTAACCACAATTCCGTTGGAAGCAATTAGAATTCTCTTATTCAGTTGATCTGACATTTTCTTTTTTACTGCCATTATTTGCGTAACAGTGCAGTCATATAAATCTGTAAAAACGATTTTTTTTCTTTTTTCTTCTTTTTCGAGAAAAAGAAAACTCTTAAAAGAACTCATTTCATCATAATTTCTTTCAGTTAATTAAAGTTTCCCATTTGTTGATTAAAACTGGCATCTATTGTGTTTCCTGCTCAAAAGCAAGTTTTGTGACCCAGTTGTGGTCACATAGGTGTTCTGATTTTTTTTTTTTTTTTTTTATATTTCGCCTCTCCACAACGCGATTTTTCCGACACAATTACAAATTCGACGTTTGCCAACACAAAAATCTCAACTCTATTCCAAAGCACTTGAATAAGAATGTGCCCTATTTAGGCTACATAGGCTGCATAGGCTATGCACTAGGCTTATTAGCCCTATTTAGGCTATTTATACACTATTTAGGCTATTTATACCCTATTATGCCCTATTTATGTCCTATTTAGGCTACATAGGCTGTATAGGCTATGCACTAGGCTTATTAGTCCTATTTAGGCTTATTAGTCCTATTTAGGCTTATTAGCCCAATTTATGCTATTTATACCCTGTTTAGGCTATTTATACCCTATTTAGGCTATTTATACCCTATTTAGGCTATTTAAACCTATTATACCCTGTTTAGGCTATTTAAATTCTATTTAGGCTACATTAGGCTACAGACTATGTAGCCTAAATAGGGTATAAATAGCCTAAACAGGGTATAATAGGGTATAAATAGCCTAAATAGGGCTAATAAGCCTAAATAGGGCCAATAAGCCTAGTGCATAGCCTATGCAGCCCATGTAGCCTAAATAGGGTATAAATAGACTAAATAGGGCTAATATGCCTAGTGCACAGCCTATGCAGCCTATGTAGCCTAAATAGAGTATAAATAGCCTAAATAGGGTATAAATAGCCTAAATAGGGTATAAATAGCCTAAATAGGGCTAACGCTGTTGCGTATAAAAATGTAGGTCTTTATTTTATAATCTTACAATTGCTTAATACTGATCTCCAATGAAAACTGGCTATTTTCAGACACATTTTTTTAATTATTTTTTGTTCGCAAAAACATGAAATTTGAAAGTGTGCTTATTCAGAAACTATGTAATCAAAACACATTTTCCCTTTTTTGTTTAAGGCAAAAGACCTTTGAGAAAATGCTGTCAAAGTCGGCGTGTTGAACCGAATTTTCGGACCGTGAACGCGAGAAGAGAGAAAAATCGGTCACCACGTGACACGAATAGTTTATAACTCGATAAGTAATTTATTTATCAAAAAATGGAAAACTTATTTCGATTTCAAATCGCTTCGCTAGCCAGGCCTGCCAATTGCATCCCATTTGTGTTTAAAAATGAGTCAGAAAATGTGTCAAGAAGTTTCGCGTTGTTGGGCGGGTCATTTGAGAACCACCTTAAAATGAAGTTATTAATTTACAATTAAGTTCTAAAAATATTAAAATGTTGTATTGTCATCGGAAAAACACCTGCGAGCATAATTTTTATATTTCTAGCGCATGAGGAAGTGAGTAAAAAATCGATTATAATATTCCATCTTTACACACACACAAAAAGAACATGTTGAGTTAAATAAAAGAACGAAAACTGTTGTATCAGGCATTGATTATGAAACTCTTTCCAACACCGGCAAAATATTATTAAGAAATTTCATTTTTTCATAACATGAAATCGATCATTAGTCTGCCCTGTAACGGAATTCTTTTGAGCGTCTCTGTAAAAGAACGATAAATGCTACGCACTCTTTAATTGCTGAAACGTCAGTTGAGGCTCACTGTGGAGACGCGAAAAGTTTTTGGTTTCCGTCTGTCTGTCTGTCTGTTCCGCAATAACTGCCGTAAAAATCGTCCTATTAGGTTGACTTTTGGTGAGGTGCCTGGAATGAGCTGTATAGTTTTTGGTTACATTTGGTTCATTCATTCGAAAGATATAGAACATTTCTTTTTAGGTCATAATGCTTTCCTAGGGAATGCAGACGATTTTCAAATTTCATTTTTAACTGAAATGAAAATCGCATATTTGAATAATAGATTTTAAAGGAAAATTATT
Organism: Maratus michaelseni; assembly: GCA_963931845.1. NCBI lineage: Eukaryota > Metazoa > Arthropoda > Arachnida > Araneae > Salticidae > Maratus > Maratus michaelseni. Next base: position 5,742,339 of record OZ007591.1, read on the forward strand.
AATGCTAAAGTTCCGATATGGAGGTTTTAAATATATCCAATTAGCTTTGAAAATAACGTCTCTAATTTCTGAAACCTTCGAAGTACTTTATATGTCTATAAATATGTATGTAATGTAAAAAAAATAAATTGCGGATTGTAAGATGCTAAATAATATGAAAAGTGAGATTAAAAATCAATGACTTTTAGAGTTGACGTTGAGGCTCCTGATCTGCAGATTTACTAGTCTATAGAATAATGCTGTAGTACACCTCAGTGTTCCTTTTTAATGTTACTATGTTTGAAGTATCAGAACATCATTAACATTGATCGCAAACGATTTTTCCCCATAGATCATAATGTAATGGAATTCTTTTGTGCGTCCCTGTAAACGAACTATAAATGCTACTTATTCTATACTCCCGAGAAAGCACTTTTCAGTCCACCTCAGAGATGCATATCAATTTCATTATGTTTCAAGGCCTGTTTGTAGCCTCATTAAAATGCGTCGAACAGGAGATTTCTCCCATAGACCATAATGTAATGCAATTATTTTGTGTGTCCCAATAAACGAAATATAAACGCTAGACACTTCATTTTCAATACCGAACATTCTATAGAAAACATCAAGATAATAAAAAAAATTAATGGCAATCAGAGTATATTAACGAGAGTAAGAGCATGGACAGACAGACAAACTTAATTCATAAACGCTTTTCAATTATATTGGAAAGTGTTAAGGCTGTTCTCAAATCCAAAACAGCTACTTTCTGACACATTTCTGAATTCCATTTTGTTCGAAAACGCATGAAATTGTCAGGTGTTCTTATCCAGAAAGTATGAAATCAAAATACGTTTTACAATTTTTGGTAAAGGCAGAAGATCTTATAGAAAATACGGCCAAAGTCGGTGTTTTGAATCGAATTCCCGATGCTGCTGCATCGCCAGAAAGGGGAAAACGGGTCGTCCCGTGATGGATCGCTTATAACTCGATATATAATTTACTTATTAAAAAAGGAAAGAAAGAAAACTCATTTCGATTCCAAATCTTTTCCATAATCAGGCCTGCCCGTTTTATTATGCCTTTGTGTTTAAAAATGAGTCAGAAAGTTTTGCATTGTTGAGCAGGTCATTTGAGAACCACCTTAAAAAGTGTGTTAAAAAGGATACACTAGACAGAAAAAAGGAAAATAGCTTTCGATTTCTTAGTACCAGAATGAAAAAAAAAAACTAACAATTTTACGCATTTAGGAATAAAATTGACACTTTCATGAATGAATCAGAAAGTTATGAGTTTGTTTTTGAGAAAAGCATTCATAGCGGACAAGTTTTTTGTCAACCTCTTTTGCACCTAATATTTAGAGATAATTAAGAAAGAGTTAATTTAGTTGATGATTCACTTAACTTATCTGTACTTTTCCATTCAAACGCAACCAAAGCCATTTCACGTCATTCATCAGTCTGTTATTATTTTCTGGACCGTCATTATGTTTGAGCCAGCACAATGCTCTGTCATTATAATGAGCTTACCAATCCATCAGTCTTTTATTTTCCGCTGTTTTTTTTGAGGAAACAAATGCGTTTTTTTTTTTCAGTGGAATTTCTTTGAAATGGGTAATTATTAAAAGATGTGACAAGTTGGAAATTGTATGTTAAACGTGACAAATGAGGTGCGTTCGTATTATAACTAGTTTTACAATGTAAAAAAAAAAATATATATATATCCTTATTATTTCAGTGAAATGAATTATAGAGTCTGCTATGAACGAAATGAGCATGCCTTTTTTTTTTCTTATTACGTATGCCACGTTTACAGATGCGATTTTTTTTTCGGCACCAGACAGCATACAAAATTCAGCATGCATGGAGTATGAAGTTCTTGCTTTGCGAATGATTACCTCAATGGTTTAATATTTTTATGACTCATAATAAACGAATCTCTTGTGTTTATTTTCTTTAATGAATTGAGATATTCGTTCTTTCAACCCTAATTTCAACTGGTTATCTCAGGTTGGTGTAATTATGACTGCTGATTATCTGCACAAGGGATATAGGCCCGAGGGAGGGGTGGAGGTTGCCCTTCGTGGGGGTCTTTCTAAGGGAACCTAATCCGTATTTACGCAAGGAAATCCAAGGTTCGAGAAAAATGACGAAAACTCCGTACGATTAGGCCGACGGGCGCGATTGAGTTTGAACCCAGCTTTGAGAGCAGAATATCTCGGCCATTGGCTGAGCGAAGTTATCTATACATTTTTGAATGTAAGTCATCTCTCAAACAAACAATTTTTAAATTCCTACTATTAGCTCACTCTATATATATCTTGTTTGAATTTTCAATCGTTAATAAAATATTTTCGATTCATCCATTCAAATTTTTTTAAACTTGTACTGGATGACAATTGATGTTAATACAGTTTTTTCAAATATTAATTCATTCATTAAATTTAATTTTTATATGGGAGAAAAAAATTTCTCCCATTGTTTTCATAGATGAAATGAAAGATGTATCTCAAATTAATGATGCCAACAAAAAATAAAATACCGCAACGATGGTTATAAAATAATGTTCAATAAAGATAACGTGGGACATTAATGCTGCACGGGTTTATTTTATATATTTATGATTAAAAAGTAGGAATTGATTTAAAAAAATAAAAAATTATATTACTTGTTTTGAATGATCTTTCTAAAAATGTAACTTCTATGCAATTTTATTCGAAAAAATAGTTTTGAATAAAAATGGTCTCCTGGCATATGAAAAAAGAAATGGTCAAGCCCATATTTGTTTTCCTCAGTCACATGATTTGCGTTTTGATTATTCTATAGATTACGTATGATAAGATTTAATATTTAAAATTTAATTATATTTAGAATGAAGAAAACTTTTATTAATATCTTTTTAAGTTTTACTTCGACTTTCATAAAATTTCAAATGATTCGACAAAAGTCTGCAACGATTATATGTATATTAAATTTCAAACCATTCGGTTGGGTAGTTTTTGAGCTGTTATATGCGAACGGACGGACGGACCAAACGACGACTATAGGTACTGACGTATATTTATATAATTACGAACGCACCTAAAAAACTCAATGGGTATTAGATTAATTTTAACACAAATTATTCAAATTGGTAAAGAAATCATATAAGTTGTAATTTTCCAACTGGGCGAAAAATGTCCGTGCCAGGAATCGAGCCTGGGATATTTTGGCTGAAGCTGCCATACTCTACCAACTGAGCTATCCCGGTCGAATGTACGTCCTGGTCAATAAGGTTAACTGGATGAATTAAGTCCTCCACATTCGACGGGATGGCTCAGTTGGTAGAGCATAGCAGCTTCAGCCAAAATATCCCAGGTTCGAATCCTGGCACGGACATTTTTCATCCAGTTGGAAAATTACAACTTATATCAAGGGATATTATCAGGGGTGAGTCCAGACTTTACTCCCAGGGTCCTGTTTTTGTGAAAGTGTGGACTGCTTTTTACATTTGTGAAAAATCTAGTCATAATTTTGTGAATTTAAAATGATCATTATATTCAGGGTTTTTTTTTTTTACACATTTTGAAGAAGATATTATGTAAAATACACATATTTTCTTTATATATGTAGAACTAGGGGGCCTACCCCCTGCGAGCTACGCTCGCCAACCCCCGCTAAGACTTCGAAGCCTCTAAAAACATGACAGCGTGCTTTGTTTTAAAAATATTGGTAAATCTGTAATTGGGTTGCCATGCTTTTAACGTTTTAATGGGGCATTTTTCGATTACCATGGCCTCATACACAGCTGTTGCGACAACTGACGACTGTTTTCGGGATTGATAAGTAAAATCAATTACAACTTGAAAACCAGCTTGTATAAAATGGTTAGGTTTAAATTGTGGCTACCTCTCGGATTTTTATAACAACGATCTGTATTCTATTCTTCCTTTGCGTTTAAGGATGAAAAAAAAACCATCTGCTTGTGAATAACATTAAAAACCACGGTATTGAAAAGTACTGTTATAGACATTTTCAGTAACAGGTTTTAATTTTCTCTCTATTTTAGTGCACCATCATGCATATTTTCATGTTATTTTAAATATGTCAATTATTTATTTTAATTAATATGTATATACGAATTTTCTAATAATTATTTATCATACAAAATTAATTAAATATTTTGTGCATGCATGCCTGCATTTATTCGGTATCAATTGATGACATATTTAAACAAATTTGCTATCCGCGATAATTTTACACCATGTTATGTCACTTGAATATTGTCCATAAGAAAATCGGGTACTTTTCCAGTATAGGATCCTTTGCTTTTAGGTTTGGCGTAATTCGAGCTACGAAAAGTGATAGATTCGTTAATATAAATAGATTTGTTGTCAAAAGTTATGAAAACAAACCCAATGAGCTTTTGGTGCTTTTCTATTATAGGGGTCTTGACGCTTTTTTAAAAAGCTTGGCGCAATTCGGGCATCAGAAAGTGAGATTTGGTGCCAAATGACATAAACAGCCATGGAAACAAATTCGACGATTTTTTTGTTTATATGCGTATTTTAATTATACGTATATTATTATTGTTTTTTCTATACAAATTACTTCTGATTATATATAAAATAGGATAAATGACATTTTACGCTAAACAAATTGTATAAATATTTTTTTGCTCCTTTCTTTTGCGTTTACATAAATGACGTCATTTGGACGAATTTATTCAAAATATTTTCAGTTTATAAATTAAATTAAATGCTGACAGACGATTGAATCCTGACGATAGAAATGTGATTTTTATTTTCAAATTTTCCTTAAAAACATAATTTAATCACAATCTTGTCTTCATTATCGATTGAAATAAAAGATAAATTCAATTTCAATTTGAAAATGACGAATAAAAATAAATCAATAATCCCTATAGGGATCGTTTTCAATTTTTTTTCCCTTTTTTGTCACAAAAAAACTGAGTAATTAGTTGCCATCATTACAGAAATGTCATTAAAATTAGAAAAAAAAATTAATATCTCGAAAACTAATTACAATTTCAAAATTCTATTACCAGTTTTGACATCCGCGGATTTTTATGGACAATTGGTATTAATTTCACTATCAAGCGTTTAATATTTTATTAAAAATAGCCCTGAAACATAATCAGACGTTTAATCAGTCGTTTCATAAAATCGTTTCAAAAATTCGTTTCATAAAATCGTTTCACAAATTCGTTTCATTAGGATTTTATATATATAGGGTAGATTTGGTAGTCAGATTTTACTTTTAATTGAATAAATTTGTAAAAGGGTTCAGTTTGAAACGAGAAAAGTTTTGGGAATAAAAGTCTATTTTTAAGACAAAAAATTCTGTGAAGGGTGCTGTTGCAAGGTGAAAAGTTTTGTGAAGGATCCAGTTTTGTGATGAAAAATTTTATGGAAAGTCTATTTTTAAGACAAAGAATTCTGTGAAGGGTGCTGTTTTAAGGTGAAAAGTTTTGTGAACGATCCAGTTTTGTGATGAAAAATTTTGTGAAGGATCCAGTTTTGTGATGAAAAGTTTTGTGAGGGATCCAGTTTTGTGATGAAAAATTTTGTGAAGGATCCAGTTTTGTGATGAAAAGTTTTGTGAGGTATCCAGTTTTGTGATGAAAAATTTTATGGAAAGTCTATTTTTAAGACAAAGAATTCTGTGAAGGGTGCTGTTTTAAGGTGAAAAGTTTTGTGAACGATCCAGTTTTGTGATGAAAAATTTTGTGAAGGATCCAGTTTTGTGATGAAAAGTTTTGTGAGGGATCCAGTTTTGTGATGAAAAATTTTGTGAAGGATCCAGTTTTGTGATGAAAAGTTTTGTGAGGGATCCAGTTTTGTGATGAAAAATTTTATGGAAAGTCTATTTTTAAGACAAAGAATTCTGTGAAGGGTGCTGTTTTAAGGTGAAAAGTTTTGTGAACGATCCAGTTTTGTGATGAAAAATTTTGTGAAGGATCCAGTTTTGTGATGAAAAGTTTTGTGAGGTATCCAATTTTGTGATGAAAAATTTTGTGAAGGATCCAGTTTTGTGATGAAAAGTTTGTGAGGGATCCAGTTTTGTGATGAAAAATTTTATGGAAAGTCTATTTTTAAGACAAAGAATTCTGTGAAGGGTGCTGTTTTAAGGTGAAAAGTTTTGTGATGAAAAATTTTGTGAAGGATCCAGTTTTGTGATGAAAAGTTTTGTGAGGGATCCAGTTTTGTGATGAAAAATTTTGTGAAGGATCCAGTTTTGTGATGAAAAGTTTTGTGAGGGATCCAGTTTTGTGATGAAAAGTTTTGTGAAGGTGATCCTCAAATGATCTGCTGATCAACGCAAAACTTTCTGACTCATTTTTGAATGCAAGCAAAGTCATAAAATTGGCAGACCTGACTATTGAAGCTATTTGGAATAGAAATGAGTTACATTGTTTGATAAATAAATTATTTATCGAGTTATAAGTGATCCGTGTCACGTGACAACACTTTTTTCTCCTTTCAGGCGCTGAAGCATCGTGAATTCAGTTCAAAACGCCGACTTTGACAGTATTTTCTGAAAGGTCTTCTGCCTTTACCAAAAAGGAAAACCTTTTTTCGATTACAAAGTTTCTGAATAAAAACACCTGCTTATTTCATGCGTTTCTAAACAAAAATGAATTAAAAAATGTGTCCGAAAGTAGCCCCTTTGGATTTGAGAACAGTCTGAAGAGTCCTGTTTAGTGATGAAAATTTTTTTGAAGGGTTCTGTTTTGAAGTGAAAAAAATTGTGAAGGATCCTTTAAAGGACCCAATTTCTAACTAAACGGATACCTGATTATATAAACCTTTTTCCATTTATTCTAGAAGTTTTCATCGGCAAAACAATATCAAAATAGTGAATGTACAGTTGAGAAGTCGCTTTCAGTTATTACAGTAAAACCGAGGAAAAACGGAGCCAGTTTATGACGGAATCCTGCTTTAAACGAAAACTTTCACAGTTCCCGCGGCGAAAAAAATAAAATACAATTATGACATATACAATACAACATTGTTTGTTTAAATCACCTTTAGTTTTGTAATTTTAAAAATATGTCTAGTCTACAATTACTCCTGGGGACACGACATCGCCACTTTTCTGAACCAACGAGGGTATATGAGAAAATCGTTTAAAGACCATTCAGCGATGATCGATAAAGACTGAAGATAGCGCCAAAATAGTATACGAAGAGGGCCAGATTAAGACATCCCTGGGCCCAGTGGCGTAGCTAAGGGGATGGAGGGGCGCGGGAGGCGGTCCGCCCCGGGTGTCACCCTCTAAGGGGTGACATACGATCTTTATTTGCCAAAAAATATGTATAATCTTATTTATAAATATTGTTATAAATAAGTTACATTACTATGTAGTATTAATTATTGAAGGCTAATGTACAACAGATAAATTTTGACTGTATATGAAATATAAAAAATAATTCTTTTTTTTCTACTCATATTGGTGGTGGTGTGTAAGGGGTGACACCATTTGCATCCGCCCCGGGTGTCACCCATCGGAGCTACGACACTACCTGGGCCTGCCCTGGCACAGGTACCACTATTTTCGAAAAATAATTGCCGCCTTATTTAAACGCAGAATTTCTGTGATAAATAAGGCGAAGTACCACTATGTGAAAATAGTGGTGAATCTCTGCGCCGATTCCTAAAAGTGCTTAATCGGTCCATGGATATGAGTAAAATGCAACAGCCGTAACCGAATTAAATATATATTATCTTTTTTTATTTTTCGCAATTACACTTCATTACTTTTAGGAAAATCTTTCGTGCAGTGTTGCTTATCTAACAAAGTTTTAATCTAATCGCTAACCAGATACTCTCCTTGTAACGAAGTTATATATAAATATGTAACTTGATTGTTCCATGTTTTAAAATTCAAATTTATTGGAAAAATCTGTTCTCAAATCCAAAGCAGCTACTTTCTAACACATTTCTGAATTCATTTCTGTTCGGAAACGCGTGAATTTGATAGGTGTTCAGAAATTATGTAATCAAATGGTGTTTTCCATTTTTTTTGGTAAAGACAGAAGATTTATCAGAAAATACTTATCAGAAGATTTATCAGAAAAGCCAACGGGGCATCGGCCAGAAAGAGGAAAAACATGTCGTCAAGTGACCAGAATCGCTTATAACTGTGGATAAATAATCTATTTATCAAAAAATGGAAAACTCATTTCGATTCGAAATCGCTTCCACAGTCAGGTCTGCCAATTTTTTGACTTTGCGTTTATAAATGAGTCAGAAAATGTGTCAGAAAATTTCTTGTTGCATTAGGTCATTTGAGAACCACATTAATAGTGACATGCACTTGCGAGTCCCTAAATGTTTTGGAAAGTTTCATGTTGCTGAGAGAATATTTTCTTTTCTTTTCTCTCTCTCTCTCTCTCTCCCTCTCTCTCTCTCTCTCTCTTTTTTTTTTTTTTTTTTTTTTTAAGAACTGCCTTTAAAAAGGCTAAGAGATTCCGGAATTTCGCATCAGTTAAACGGCTGTCAATCCTCTTCCCTTTGACAGATTATCTGTATCTCATTACATCATCCTTGTTCTAAATGCGACAAAAAATGAGGAAGGCCCTGTCGATTGTCTCGCGTCGCCGATCGTCAGAGCAAAGAACCTATACTCCAAACATGGGTCAGTCTCCGGACCGTGAGGGTCAGTGGTCCGGTAGTGGTCTGACGGTTTTTTCCCTTTTCCCTGTTGGAGCAAGAGAATCTACGTAGTCAGGGAGCCATTGAAGGAAATCCTGCGTTATTCAGTTCATGTCTGAATCGAACAAGAAATTTTTATTTGAAGTCAATTTGTGGCTCGATTAAGGTTGTAAATTTTAAAATTGTTGCTGTATTTTCGAAAAAAAAAAAAAAAAAAAAAAAAAAAAAAGCATTTTTACAGGCCTTTTTTTATTCACCAAAAACAAAATATTTTAAGTCAATTTGTGAATCTATTAAAGTTTTCAATTTTATAATTGTTGTTTTATTTTCGAAACAAAAAATTTTGCATTTTGAGAAACCTTTTTCGATTTACCAAAAGCAACAGCAAAAAAAGAAGTCCAACAATTTTTAAATTGCATTTTGAGAGGCCTTTTTCAATTCACAAAAAAAAAAAAAATCTAAAAACTAGAGTTTGGAAGAAAACTTTCATCAGAAATTCAATGAAGAGGTGGCAGACGACAGTGAAAATGAATCTGATGAGGATTGTCTATCAAGTACCAAAGATTGTATTTTGCGATGAAAAGAGGAATTATAGTCAGCAAAATAATGTTCCGAAAACATTTCATTCAATTTGTTTTAAAAAATGAATTGTCAACTTCAGTGCAGAAAAAAACTTCTGATTTTTTACTTACCCATCATACGTAGTATAGGAATAGGATAAGTCTTGTAATCGTTTTGAAAATCGAAAAAAATTTTTTGACGCATTTGCATGTTTCAGACACTGGATATTCCGAAAAACATATTTTTAGAAAAAAAAAAATTGCCGTCCGTCTGTCTGTCTGTGTGTCCGTAAACGCTCTATCTCCCGAACAAATTGAGATAGAGACTTGAAATTTGGTGTATACTTAGTATGTAATAATGGGAAGAAGTTTATTGAATTTCAATAACCTCGATTATCCGGAACTATTTTTTTCGGACTCTCGAAATATTCGTTCGGAAAAAAGGTATATAAAATTTTTCGAAAGTGTTTATTTTAAGACGTGAATATAAAAGACAATAAAAAAACATAAATTTTGCATAAAGAATGAAGTTGATCGCATAAATAGTTGCTGAGATATTTGTAATCCTATTTCCCACACTCTTCGATTTTTCCTGACCCTGTATTTCATTCAAATTTCAATTCAAATATATATTTTCATTGGAAATGAGACGCTTCATCCGACGCAGTAAACCGTTAGTTAATATGATTATCAATTTTGGAGTAATAGAGCATTTAAAGTTTATGACGTCATCAAGCCAGTATTTTATTCGAATTGCAATGTGTGTAAATAGTTTGCACATGTTTTATTTTCATATTTTATGTTATGCATTATCCATGATGGCATGTATTACGTATTATCATGTATTACGATGGCCCCCAACGACTAGTTTTGTTAAGAAATAAAATTGCATTAACAGTGGATGTCAGTGAGGTTTTTTAATCCGTCAGGTATGCAAGGTAAATTATAATTTCTGTATAATTGTTACAATTAAAATATTGAAACTTAATGAACATAATATCTTATTTTTAAATAGTAAGTTCAAAATATTAATACACTATATATATATATTATTTACTGATATGTTTGCATATCAGCCGAAATTGAATATACGTGTAGTAATAATACATTTTTATTCAGTGTCCCTTTTATTAACAAATTTTCTTTAAAAAAAAAAAAAAAAAACAAAAAAAAAAAAAACACGCCGTGTTAAAATTTAACAGTATAAGGTGGACCTGCTCAAAAACGCAAAATTTTATGACTCATTTTATGACTCATTTTTAAACGCAAAGGCATAAAATTGGCAGGATTGACTATATTGAAGCGATTTGGAATCGAAATGAGTTTTCCATTTTTGGATAAATAAATTCCTTATTGAGTTATAAATGTTTCTGGTAACGTGACGACTCGTTTTTCTCGCTTCTCAGGTTGCCGCATCGGGATTCCGGTTCAAAACGCCGACTCTGACAGTATTTTCTGAAAGATCTTCTGCCTTTACCAAAAAAATGAAAAACTCATTTCGATGACATAGCTTCTGAATAAGAACACCTGCCAGTTGCATGCGTTTACGAACAAAAATGAACTATAAAATGTGTCATAAAGTAGCCAGTTTGGATTTGAGAACAACCTTAACGGATATTTCAGTATAACGAATTTAATCGGTGGTCTTCAGAAATTCGTTATTCTGAGATTTTACTGTATCTATATATTTAAAACGAAAAGCGCATTCTGTCAAATTCACACTGTCTTTTTCACACGAAAATCGTCTCTTTGCGATTGCTTCAACTTTTTTTAAGACTTCTACCCTCAAAAACGGGAAAGCTGATTGATTAACCCTCACCTGTTGAGACTGGGGGATTGAAATAGGTTTATTGAAAGAAGCCGTACTATTGCATCGAAAGCATAGAACTTCTAATATATTTTTGCTCTCAGATTGAAAGCTAAAGCTTTTTTTTTAAAGAACTCATGTTTTTACTACTAAATATGCAAATTTTTTTCGCAAAATTTTAAAGAGAGCTTGGATACAGTTATATTTATAACCGATTTAAATCTCAGAGAGTTCGGAAGATGAGAACTATTCATTAAAGTAGCCGACGCGAAAACAAACAAACAAACAAAAGAGCGAGAAGATAACATTTCTTTTACAACTAGACAACAATATTTTTTCACTAAATTTTTACACGGGCTGTAAAACCGTTTTATTTATCACCATTACCATTAAAGATTTCAAAGTGTTCGGACAGAAAAAACTTTTTTTTTTAAACTATAAAACAACCCTAGTTAAAAAAAAAAAAAAAAAAAAAAAAAAGAAAGAAAGAAAATGAGCGCTTTTATCATTTAATATCAATATTATTTCGGGAATTTTTCATTTTAAAATACAATTTAATACAAAATCGGGTTAAAGGTATAAAATAATAAAAACTTGATTTTATTGTTATTATTATTTATCTATTATCACGGGCAACGCCGGACGTGTGTCAGCTAGTAGTGTAATACATTTAAAAATTCAGTGTGGGGTCTTTCTTTGCTCCCCTTGAATTCAAATAATAAAAAAAAATGACGCACTTTTTTATCCTCGAAAGTAGTGTGGCGCTGAACGAGAGAGGAGAGCGCCGAAGAACCGAAACTGAAAGAAGCTGAGTGAGCGGTTGCCCTTGGACGCGTGCAGTCACCAGTGGTGGCGCTTGTACGCGTACACGCCACTTCTTGGCTGGCCGACGAACGCCAGAAGGAGGCTAATGCTCTGCGGCCCGACTACGCAGTCGAGATAGCCGACCTTCGGCTGGATCAAATCCCGAAGTTTCACTTTTTTCTTTCCCGCCACTGAGAAATTGCACGGCTGTTTTTTTTTTTTTTCCCCTTCCTTCTTTCGGCAAACATAGCTAGAAACATGTAATAAAAAGTATTTAGTCATTGGTATAATTTTACATTTAGTATTTGGCGGAGTTTCAGATTCAGTGTCTGTACTTGGAGAAAGAGCTCCAAATGCCGATTTTTAGGTAGATTTCGTAAGAAATACTACCTATTACATTCTCCCCTAAGTTGGAATTTTTAAAAAAAATTTTGCAGATCTACGCCGATCATGACTCTCAGAACCCAAAACCACCCTCCAGTTCAAAACTTTATCTATCTATCTATCTGTCACTTTTTTATGGACACGATAACTGCAATAATTCTGCACAAATTTCTTCCAAACGGATATATAAAATCAAGGGACATTAAATCTATGTCAAGTTCGTTAATGGGCAAAATCGAACCAAGTGTGGGGGGGGGGGGGCTTTTTGTGAAAACAGAACAAAAAACATAATTTCTTAATTATGATACGTATCGAATCCGTGTAAAGTTATTATTACTTCTAGGAAAAGGGCCGAAAATTTATGTATGACAGATATTCGATATCATTAAAAATGTCCTTAAGGGGAGGGGGAGAAATAGTGGTTTAAAAAGAAAAAAATCCTCATACCTTCATCAATTCACAATATATCAAATCCTTAAATTTATTGTAAATCTTCTTAATATTATCTATAACTTTTATATTGACAAGTTTTTGATAAGACCAACTCTTATAGCAGAAAAAAAAAATTGCCGGCTCCGCCTATTCGACACAGGTAGACCTCGAAGTGGGCGGTTCCAACTACCGCATCATGGCAAAATGGTAATTTCTTCTGTAATTCTCAATAAACAGGCGCCCCACGGTGTGCGTCTTCGAAATCTACCTATGCCTGTAGGCCGAGCCGTGAGGGATTTTTTTTTAAGGTGGGTGTGGTAAAAGTAGGGTTCAAAAGTAGGGACTACGATATAAACAATTACACATCCATCACAGTGTGATGGGTAGCGAGTGATATGCAGTCGTCTTCATTTAAGTTAAAAAAAGAACTTTATTACTTGAACTTGAATGAAATATTGTCAAGAGTTCTAGGGAATGGATTCCATATCTCTGATCTAGAACTGTGGAATAGAACACTTTCAACCATAGCCAATGTCCAGGCAACTGAACCCTGGAAAGCGCGGAAAGGGGGAAAAGCCCATAAAAAAATACTTATTTCAGGCACCATATATTTTATATAAAATTCATTATAAATAAACATTTAGAAAATTAAGAGTAATAATAGTATAGAAATAAAAAGAAAATACAAAGAGAAAAATTTACAATAATATAATTACAAAAAATATACAATATTTAGAGTAGAAGTATAAGTGAGCGACCAGAAAAATAGCCCTGTCATATAGCAATAAGGAGGAGAGAAACCATCCCGGGTCGATATTTTCAGCAAGATGAAGAGTTGCCCTTTGTCTTCTCCAGCGAGCCCTCTCATCGTAGTTAGAAATATTATGTAGAGCAGGATTTTGAATAGTAGAAATATTTTCGGAAAATTTAGTGGCTTGATTTTTAATGATAGCTGTGATTGGTTCAATATGGAGGTCGTGATGGATGGCCGTATTCCTATACGGTACCATGAGATCGAGTAATTCATCTAAAAGTTTTATTCTGGACAACCTGAACCTGAATTTTTTGGAGATCAGTTTTGGCCGCAGAGCCCCAGATCTGCGCACAATAGAGTAGTAATGGGTCGGGTACTGTCTTAAATAGCAGTATTTTATTTTCCATACTCATCTCATTGCTGTACAAGAGATGGGCAAGATCGCGTTTAGCTTTATAGAACTTTTAAGAACAAATTTAGCCTTGATTATATAAATGAAATTATAACAAAAATATTCCGTGAGTTTCTTTGACTATTATGGATAGTTCGTTAAAGAATCAAAAAGTTCTTGGATGCAGGACATTGTCTTGGGGCTTTATCACAATATTCTCCAGTTATTGAGAAAATGTTCGAACAAAAACTCACTGACATACAGGTATATAGTTTTCCTGACGATCACTAAAGTTCAGCATAGATTTTCACTAAGTTCAGATATTGTTGATCTCCCGCTGTTTTTTCTCAACTCACGTATCCAGTGACTTTGTTGAGCGAGAATGATTGAGAGACCTTCTCAACCACGCAACGTTTCCGTATAAAATATCTGCAAGAGTTCTCAATCCAGAACACTCTCTTAGATCTTTACCGAGCCAATACGTTATTCCAGAATGTCTCCGGAAAAAATAAACCCAGCTCCTCACTGAGCTCTTCCTCCTTACCAGGCTTCTCTCTGTCTGAAACTCCTCGATGCCCTAATTCACTTCTCGGGGATAATTATAGGAGGTCCTAAACCCGACCTATCTGAAGGCGAGAAAATAATATCATTCGCAAACTCTATCATCATTGGTTGAAAAAAAAAAGGGGGGGGGGAGATTAAACTCCGTCATTTGAGAGAGTTCCACCTTCTCGAACGCCCGAAACCAGGCTTCTAGAACAATCTATCTCACACGTAGAGTTCGGCGACTTTAATCTGTCAAAAACCTTTTAAATGGAAGATTGGTTATGATAGATTATGATCATAAAAGGTTCCCCTCCATGGGAACACATCACTTGGACCACCTAGCTCTAACAACTCTCAGTGCTCTACCAACTGAGCCATCCCGTTCGAATCTGGAGCACTGGCAGCTTCAGCCAAGAGATCCGAGCTTCGAATCCTGGCCCGGACATTTTTCGCCCAGTTGAAAAATTACAACTCATATAATAAAATACAAGCGTTGAGAATTCATTTGAAATTAACGATATTATTCATAATTAAAATGAGTTATCATCTCAAACGCTTTTGATTCCGCACACGTTATTTTATTTTTAATTATTTTCTAGTTTGAGTTTCACTCGTTTCACTGCTCTTTCACTGGTCGCCATATTGGGAGATTCTGGAAACTACGCTTGTTGCTTGTTGCCAAACGATAATATAGAAATTCAGCCCTTTTTCCGCGCCACGTAAGACTAATATATATACAGATGTTTGAATATGCATCATTGAAGGGGATGGCAAGATGCTTTATATTAGAGCATAGAATAAGTAGCAATTATAATTCGTTTACGTTTACAGAGACGCATAAACGTATTCCATTGCATTGTTATGTATGGGGAAAAATCGTTTGCAGTGTATTTTAATGGTGTTACTCTATTTCAGTGTAATTGATACATTATTGAGGTGCACTGCAGCATGTTTTCTATGGATTATAGAATACGTAAAATTTATCGTTTATTTACAGAGACATTCAAAAGACTTCCGTTACAGGACTGTCTAATGGGCCATAACTGCTGTATGTACGATTTCAGCTGTCATATGCATTTAAAAATATAACTAATTTTTAGTGTATTACGACTTACGATGTGGATAGATCCTATACAGGGTTGCACAAAAGAATTCGCACACAATTACCGGCTATGAACGGTAATTGCTGAAAATGAATTTTTACTGCGTTGTGTTTTTTTTTATATATATTTTTTTTATATATATATTTTTTTCTTTAGATCTTTTAGATTTAGATTCATTTTATTGAATGGACAAAAAAGCAATTGCACAGTATTCCGATAATATTTCATAATCTATTCCGCGATGCATGATTTTTCGTTCTTTTTTTTTTTTTTTTCTATTTTTCCGTTCCTAGGAGGAACATAACCTGGCATATCACTCTGAAACCTAACAGCTTTTCAGTTCTAGTTGCCACATAAACAATGTGTAAAGGAATAATACTAGAAAATATCCGAATACAGATGAAACCGATGCTGATTTATCTGTGGCATCTTCTTTTATTTTGTTGCTATGGGCTCTTTCTATCATTTGCGTTTTCTCTCGTATTTAGTATTTGTTTTCTTCTTTTTCTCGCTTCATTTTTAAAATGCTTGCTTCTTCGCCCGCCTGGTTTTTCCTCTCTCTCTTATATAATCGGTATTTCCGCTCGGGCGGGTGTTTTTCGAGAAGTTGACGGGGCGATGATACCACCGCAGTGCAACGACGACGATGATGGTTGAACAACCGATTATTGAGTATTTCATGTAGAAGTGCTTCCGTTTTTACAAGCCGCTTTTCACGAAAATGAATGGATAATGATTAACAACTGTTATGCAATAACAGAATAACTCAAAAAGAATTTAAAATGGAATGACATAGTCACCTTGTAGTTAAAATAGATAAAATACTTATTAAAATTACTTAAAAGGTGCTAAAGTAAGACATATGTTATGATATAGAATCATTTATACATACCTTTATTCTAAATTATTATCTTCCTAACTTCATTTTTAATATATTAATTAATATTCTCTTCGCTAAAATATCTCTTATTCTAAAACCTCAAATGTTATATCCTTTCTCATATAAAAGACTATCTTTATTAAAAGCAGCATGTACGTTAAAAATCTGTTTTTGATTCCAATGGCGGTTATATCAGTAGATGTAATGTAATGTGTTCCAGACATTCATTTACAGCTGCATGGGCACCCAACCTTTTTCTGTCCATAAACAAATTGTGCAAACCAATGCAATTTCATAGAGACAAGTTTAACTCCTTCCTTTGACTGAAATTCCATTCCCACTGGGTTGCCCGCATGTGTCCGCTAAAATTCACTAAAATTGCCATTTTGCCAAATGTGGTAGCCATTTCATTCCATACGCCCAAAACATTTATATTAATTACCCGTAACGTACAAATAAATTCTTCTGCACGTCTGCGATCTGTTGGCTCAATGTATATCGAAACTTGGCGAGACAATCTATTACCCAAGATCAGATCATCTCTGTCTTTTGATCTGTAAGTATCTAATTATTTCTTTAAACTAAGGGAGGCCTCGTTCCATCGTATATCATGAGTAGAGTTGCAAAATACCGGTTTATTCCCAGGTTTATTTCCAATAGACCCGGTTTATTCCCAGGTTTATTCCCAAACGACCTGGTTTATTCCCAAAAAACCTGGTTTATTCCCAAAAAATCCGGTTTATACCCAGGTTTAAACCGGGTTTTTTCTAGCCTTTGCAACTCTAATCATGAGCAATAAAAATGTTTTTCATGGAATTGACTTCTCTTCAGTACTCCTTGTCTTTAACTTTTATCATCTTCCGGATGAGAACGCTGGTGTTCTTGCTTATGCCAACGCATGCTAATATTACTGTGGACTGCTTTACGATCTCGGATATAATAATAGATCGGACAGAAAAAAAAAAAAAAATCTAATTTCCAGAAACTCAACGATTTCCGTTTCTCCTGCTGAGATCGTCAGTCACCTTTTTCTCAACTTACTAGTAAAATTTCACCTTTATATATGTACAGGGTACAGGGATTAAAGTATGTTATAACATCTTGGTGGGTGAGCCAAAGGTGGCCAGTGTCCCTAAGGTAGTCCAACCTTCAAAAGTAGAATTAATTTAATTTTTTATCACAAAATGGTGCTACTGTATTTTCAATCATGTATCTGTAGTGCACGCGGCTGAATTTAAAGAGATCACCTTGATCCTTCGTCATTGTATGCAGTGATTTCACTTTTGCGGAATAGTCGTTATAATTTCCAAGGTAAGAAGATATTTTAATTTACACGCGTTTAAATTCTTAGGACATTGAGTTATGATACGTTTTCTGAAAGCTTACTTTTTCTCTTTAACCACATTTACTTCAATTCTGAGAAATTTATCAGATTAATATTTTTAAGTCGTGCAAATGGCGACCGTACGCATGTTCCCAAGGGGGTCACCTTAGAAAACAAATGTGTAAATCAATGTAGTAAGGATGATTTTCAAAATTTCTAAATAGCTATCTGAAAAAACTTATTACCATTTATTGTTAACACCAGAGATCACTCAAAAGAAGTCAGTAACTTCCAGAAGAAAATTCCTGAACTCATGTGCACAAAAAGTGCTTCAATGTATTTTTCGTGTCATAAGATAAGAAGATTAAGAAGAAAAACTCGAAAGATATAAAAAAAAGGAAAGGATCATCAGAGCAGAATAGTGAACAAAACAGTTTGCGAGTATTTTTTTCTCATTTTAAAAGTGATTTTAATACATGGTCTACCTTTAGATATAGCCTATGCGATGCGCCAAAGGTGGTCCAAAAGCTACAATTTTGAAATTGTATTATAAAAGTAATTACATTTTATTTTACAAAGAAAAGTGTATTTGCTGTTAGAGATTAGTGTAAAATTTTACAAACAAAAATTCAGTCACATACACACCCAACCAGAAAATTATAAAAAAATCCTTAAAGCTTAACTATGGCCACCTTTGGGTCACCTATCTTATGACTTATTTAAATAATTTGAATACGTAGTTTACCTAACTGTTGTGCAATTTATTGATCATTATCCATTATTTCTGTTCCGATCATATATTATTTCCGTTGTCAACATCCCTTTTTTTTATACATTTACAAGTCACACAACAATGAATGAGGTATATCATTCGAAAGGATTTTGAACCGGCTTCTGACTTAGTACACTCACATTTCGTTAAAAGATGTTTTTCAATTAAAAATTGCAGTTAATTAAAAATTAAATCGGCATTGTTTTCATAAATGTAAAAGAAAAGTTTTTCTCAAATCAATGTTGCCACAAAAAATAAAATACCGCATTATATCGTGCTCAAACAATGATCATAAATAAAAATAAATAGTACAGAAAAGATAAAGTGGGACGTTTCTGCACGATATTATTTTATATTAATGATTAAAACGCAAAATTCAAATTCAAATGTTTAGAAGAGAAATACACCATCGATCGTTCGAAGCAGTGGTATTTCATGTATACCCTAAAAGGCATGCTTTATTACATTAGATTAAATTGTATTTTATATGTAATCAATTTATTTTTCTTTATCCCATGTTTTTTCCCGGATGCAGATGACGTCATCCTCCAATGCAGTTAAAATACGATTGTTAAGTTTTTTTTCTCGCGCATGACTTTTGCTACATTCGATCAGTTTTTACTGTAACATTTATGGAATAAATGAGACGATATTCTTGCTTTACCAATGTTGCTTCCAGATATTTTTATCCTTAATTTTTCTTTAGAAGTTTTAACCTGCATCTAAAAAATATTAGACTGCAGCGCGAAATCCTCAACATGCTGGGTCCACCGGTCCATTATATTATTATCTACAAAAACAACTTTTCAAAAGTAAAAAAAAAAAAAAAAAAAAAAAAAAAAGTTGTGGCTAAAAATGGTGTGATATCAAATTTCCAAGCTATTATATTGCTTATTTAACTTTTTTCCATTAAATAAGTTATCATATATATAAGTCGAGTGCCTACGTATATGTTAATAGAAATCGTTTTCTCCTGTACTAAATAGATCCTAACGAGTTTCTGAAAATTCAATTTTTTTCAAATTATGCATGATGGGCTTGGCGGCCATCTTTGCATATTATTCACAAAATTCTAACCACCCAAATCCGTAGTTAAAATCCGAAGTTCAAAATTGTTATTTAAGCAAATATTTAAGAGTTTCATTTATAGACTTGTATATGCTCTGAAAATTGTGTCTTAAGATAATGATGACTTATCTTAAAGATTCATCTTATGATTTATTTTTTAGAGTAATTATTAATTTCAAACTAGTAAAAATCAATTTATCAAAATATCAGTCTTATCTAATTTATCTGTCCGTAGTTAGAATCTGAAGTTCGAAATTTTTATAAACATATTACATTGCAAACATATTACGCTTTTATTTTAGAAATTTGGGTGCTTAGAAATATGGAAAGATAGCCGCCAAGCCCATCATGCATAATTTGAAAAAAATTGAATTTTCAGAAACTCGTTAGGATGTATTTAGTACAGGAGAAAACGATTTCTATTAACATATACGTAGGCACTCGACTTATATATATGATAACTTATTTAATGGAAAAAAGTTAAATAAGCAATATAATAGCTTGGAAATTTGATATCACACCTTTTTAGCCACATTTTTTTTTTTTTTTTTTTTTTTTTTACTTTTGAAAAGTTGTTTTTGTAGATATCATTTCTTTTTTTTTTAAATATATTGAACATAATTTAAATAATCTAAACATGAGAAATAATTTAAAATTACATTTTACTTTCAGTCATTGTTTAAAGGGTTAACTAGAAATAGCAGTAGATTTTTCAATTAAATTAATTACACTCTTAAAAACAACATACTAAATGTGGCTTGTTATAATACTTGTTATCCTCCGTTAAAAAATATCACTGACTAATCCATTAAATGAATAAAAATGGAATACGCACATAGCATGTCAGCGCTGCATTTGAAATCAAACGTGATATCACGCTCTTTTATTATTAGCACTAGCTGGCTTCGCCCGCTAGCGGGCCCCTAATTTACACCGGGACCTCAATCCTTTTAAAACCTCGAATAAGATAAACCACGAACCTCCGACCTGGTTCCACGCTGCTTTCGGCACCGGATAATCCCTTAATTTGCACATCGAATTGTATAAACATCTAAACAAACGAACTTCCGACACGGGTCCCGGCTGCCTTCGGCACCGTATAGCAGTCGTGCTGCGCACGCTCAAGTTCTATCTTCCACCACCAGGTAGCGCAATCTGTTCTATACAAACCTCGGGCACTGAAATCGTTAAGGCTATAGATGTCGAGTCGAATGAGCTATACCCCGTCGTGATCTAGCCCATAGAACCAGAGATAGGAAAGTGCCCCTTGGTGGTGAAAAACCGAACTAAAATCGGAAAGCTCTATAGATGTCGAGTCGAATGAGCCATACCCCGTCGTGATCCGACCCATAGAAACAGAGATAGCAAAGCGCCCACTTGTGGTGAAAGCTAATCGCGTTTGGGGGGCAAAGTGGGGGATGAACACCGGAGATGCGTAATAAGATTAGGCGGTCACAGACTTTTCCAACGATGTATCACATGAGGGATATGTGCAAAATTCAGAAAATACCCCCCCCCCACCTGCATGATTAATCGTTCACAGACCTTTCCAACGATATATCACATGAGAGGTGCCGGCAAAATTTAGAAAAGTGCCCTCTTTGGGGGGGGGGGGGGGGTGAAAGTGGGAGGATGGACCCCGAAGATATATAATAGGAATAAGCGGTCACAGGCCTTTCGAACAATATATCACATGAGTAGTGTCGGGGGGGGGCGCAAAATGTGGGGGTTTCACCTGTGGTGCATAACATGAATAAGTGGTCACAGTCCTTTGTAACGATATGTGACATGACGGATATCGTTAGAATTTAGAAAAGTGTCACCCCCCCTTGTGTAGGCAAAACGCGCTCCGCCCCTCCCTATAATTTTTAACGCAGCTTTATTTTTAAAATTTATGTTATGTGTTATAAAATATCGTAAAGTTTCAAACAGATAGCCTTATTATACTTCCTAATTTTGTTCACGCTCCTCCCCATCCTCTCCCCGAACTGTGACGCGCCATTCTTTTTTATAAATTTTTATCATGTGTTATAAACTATCTTAAAGTTTAAAACAGATCGCATTGGAATTTAATATATTTGCTGAAATTACTATTATATGTAGAATAATATAAAAATAAACCCTCCTTTAGATTGTAATTGAGATATATGAACAATTTTTAGAATTTATGAAAGCTGATTTTTATTTATTTATTTATTTATTTATCTATTTATTTATTTTTTGTTTATTTATTTGTTATTATTATTATTTTTTTTTTGCATTGTCCTGTGCATGTTTGGAATTTCTTAGCAATTTCTTAGACTTACATTATTTTATTCAATTAAACATTGTACTGTTACAATAAATTTAAATGGAAACTTCACTTCTAAAACAAAAATAATTTAACAACTGGATTTCATTAATTTATAGAAAAATGACGTGAAAGGTATTCCTGCGAACGAAATGCCTGTCCTTTACCGTGTTTTTTTTTTTTTTTTTTTTTTTTTTTTTTTTTTTTTTAGAAATAAATGAATCACATTTAATTATTTTGTTTACGTTTGGAAAGAAATTTTAAATGCCGATAACTCTTAATGTATACATTTTAGAAGGTACATCTTCCCTCAAAAACTAATTTGTTTTTAAAGATGTTTCAAAAACGTATATTATATATTTAAAATATTTTTTAAAGCATAAACACTACGTCTGATTACTTTATTTTACAATATTTTAAGAACACGCATTTTATCAGACAATTAAATGCACTAAACAAACACGAGTGAAAAATTGACCTGGGCCAGGACTCGAACCTGGGACCTTACGCATACCGTGCCGACGCTCTGAGACTGAGCCACCCAGATCGATACGCTTGACGGGAATTTCTCATACTTATTCTTGTTGGAAACAGTCATCTGCCACAGTTTGCAGTCATATTTATTTGTTTGATAAAATGTGTGTTCTTATAATTATGAAGTTTTATTTTTTTTTTAAATATCTTCAGAAGAAAATGGCTGACTTGCAGATGAAATTTGATGTTGTTATAACTTGTAACTGATTTGTGCTATTATAATACAGACTAGCCGCCACTGGCGACCAGTTTGGTCTCCCTTAAATGTATGTTAAGCACTGTAACACGTTACTTTTATTCATAATTTATTCTTTTCCGTAATCCTTCGCCAAACCGGAAGATTCTAATAGACAAATCAGAAACTTTTGCGATCATGGTAGCATTTCGCATATTTTTTGTTGTTATGTATTTCGTCTTTCTTGACAAAAACCGCTTAACCAACTTAAGCGTTTATGCTTTATATCCGTTTGCTTATCAGTCGCAATATGTTTGCTAATGAGGAGATTCTTAAACATATTTAGTAGTTTTCCGTAATTGGATCCATTGCCAAATTGCGTATTTTAGTTAATACGATTTGGTGCATTGAAGTCTATTTTGTGAAAGTCTTTAATGATATCCACATTTACACTGAACCATATTGTTGCCAATATTCTTTTGTTTGTTTGTTTGTTTCTCGCTAACTTTGGCTGTAGACTTGATTACGGAAGATTAGAAAATCTATCATTATTCTTATTTAAAACGTCTTGAATAATGTGACATAATCGGGGTGCATATTATAACACGTAATTTTCGAGTATGGTTTGGTGAAACATTGAACTTTTGGAAGCCAGTTTTGATAATCACATTCCTTTTAAACCATATTTGCTATCAGCACTTTTGAGCCGTGGCGTAGAATCTGATTAAAATTCACGAACTTCCTTCTAGATGCCGGTCTCTGTTCGACTCTGTTTTTCTCTGCTCTCCTATTTTGATATAGTTCAGGAGTTTTCATAACTGCATAATTCCCTTACTTTGGCATTTCTGCTTAATGTCTACTGACTATTAAGATCCGTAACTTGTAAATACGCCACGCCAACATTACCGCCTATAATTCTAATTACAGCAACCCGTTTTTTCTCTCTATATTGCAACTCTATAGTTAATATAGTGCCTCGGTGCGTCTACGACAGCTGTTCCATCAGAACATTTGATTTCAAAATCAAAGTATCGTTTCTAATTTGCACACGCGAAAAATAAAAGCTGGTATTGGCGATTTTAAATATGCTATTGGCGAGATTTGCGCCCAAATAACACAAAAGTACTTAATGATGTTATGTATTTTGTAAATGTATATTAAATTACTGTTTTGAAAGCGATTGGTCATTAATAATGGTAAATATGATTGGTGATTAACAATCATTTTCAGTGGTCTCTCTTCCTTGCACGTATAATACATAAATACCAAATTAACTGACAATTTGTTTCGAAATTTGATTCATTAAATATCATTACAGGAGTTGTATTTGTTTACATTCAGCTTACATCAAGAAAAGATAAAGAATGAAGTTGAGTTGTATAGCACATAATTATGGTAAACTTTGATTGTGTCACTGGTACGAATTATTTTTTTGAAACCAGGCAGCGCTCCAAAAATTTTTTCACGGAAAACTTACTTTACGAACGATTATCTCCATGGTTTAATGGTTTAATGTTTTAAACCTTCACAACGAATGAATCTTTTTTTTTTTTTTTTTTTTTTTTTTGTTTATTTTCATGGATAGAGAATTTGAACTGCGAGGCTAATTTCAACTGAAGTTATTGAAGAATATATACATAATTGAACGTAAGTCATCTCTCAAATATTAATTTATTTTGAACGATCTTTCTAAAAATGTAACATTTATTAAGTTTTATTCGAAAAAATAATTTTGAATAAAAATGGCCGCCTGGCATATGAAAAAGTGAAGCGGGCATTCCGGAATTGTTGATGACAGTCACATGACTTACGGTTTTATTATAGAGATGGTACATGGTCGTTGGCGGGTTTTGTATCTGTTTTGGCATAATTTTTTAATCGCCAAGTTAATTAACAGTTTTTTGCTAATTAAGGATAGAAAATAATATTTTTTTACACTGAATTTTATAAAAGCACATAGATTACGTAATTACTTGTCCAAAAATGCAATTCTTTTTTTATTCTGCCGAATATTAAGGTCTGTAGGTTGTTTGAAAAAAAAAAGTTTGACGAAGAAAAAAGTGATCATTTTAAGTAACTCGACGTTTTTAAAAAAAATCTATATCTCTGTTTATAAATCACTTATGAAGATGAGTTTGGTCTTAAATTGAAGAAATTCTTCATTAGATTCTTCTAGTTTTCGTTTTTTATTTCTGCGACGCTTGGTTTATTATATATCTGATATTTTAATCTGGCATGTTTTGTCGATTTAACATTGCGAAGTTGATTCCTGTAAATAAGCAGTAGCGGTCTAGTTCAGTTCTTGGCATTGTTTGTGTGGCGTTTTTTTTTAAAGCTTGGCTTGGCAGAGCGACCGCCCTGCTTGATAAAGAGATTCTACTATGAGTTGCAAACAGCATTGCTAAACGTCTCGATTTTTAGACTACGCGGTAAAAAAAGACATACAGTGTGTCCGAAAAGTCTGGAAGCGGTCAAGTAACTCGAGAAATATATCGGATTGAAAAACGGAAAAATGCGTGTTCAATATTTTAGAAAAATCTATTTAAGGATATCAAAATCGTCATTTTTCTAAAATATTGAACACGTATTTTCCCGTTTTTCAATCCGATATATTTGTTTCCAGACTTTTCCATGCAAACGATTCTCACTGTATTTTACTCGATTACAGCGCCATCTATACGACTTTCCGAAGAAAATGTTAAATTCAAAAGTAGTAAGTAAGGATAACTGCAAGGATAAACTAGGCAATTGCCCCGGGCATCCACTTTAAAGAGGGCCACAAAGTTAAAAAACTGTAGTGCTTAAGATGTTTTCTAATTAATCTTACTCTAATCTTACTTAACTGACCTACTGAAAAACGCGAAACTTTCTAACACATTTTAAACGCAAAGGCATAAAATTCGCATCCCTGACTTATTGGTTGAAGCGATTCGAAATCGAAGTGAGTTTTCAATTTTTGATAAATTAGATTACTTAGACACGGATCGTGTCACGTGATGACACGTTTTTTCCTTTTCTCGTAATGCAGCGTCCAGAATTCCGTTCAAAACGCCGACTTTGACAGTATTTACTGAAAAATCTTCTGTCTTTACCAAAAAATAGAAAACATATTTCGATTACATAGTTTCAAAATAAGAACGCCTGCCAGTTTCATGCGTTTCCGAACAAAAATGAATTCAGAAATGTGTCAGAGTAGAACATTTGGATTCGAAAACAGCTCCAAATAAACATAAATTGAAGTTTGAAAAATTTCTTAGGGACCTCCAATGTGAACCTTTGCCCAGGTGCCTTAACTGACCGGGCTCTGTCTAAAGTGCTTTGCCAGAGAAATTGATTCTAAAAAGGACTCCGCAAATCAAAAAACGGTTGGGAACTATTAGTCTTATAACGATACATTTTTATATCCTGTGTTTTTTTAAGTTATAGTCAAAATTTTCATTTTATAAGTAAAATATTTTTGACGCAAAGATATTCACATCCGCTAATAACATCTGCTTGACCCATATACATTTTTTTTTCGCATTGAAAATTGCTTTCTGATGTAACAATGTTATGTCTATACGCGCACAGATGGGGCTGTTATTAGGCAATGATAATTTACTGAGCTTTACTGTAAATATCCTGATATTCATGGACAATATAATATATTTCTTTTTCCTATTCCTGTCTCTCGGCGTACGTTAGCAGACGCCATTTAGTTTATTATAGTTGTCTGTTTCAGCAATTTGTGTGGTGCTACTGGTGCAATGATTACGTGATTAAACGTAATTAATTAACTGCTTCTGGTTATCATGATTAGTAGGATGATTCATAAATATGTTCAAAGAAGGCAATTGAAGAGTTTTCAAATCGTTCATATTCTCCAACTCGATAACACATTTACTTTTTCAAACATAAATTATTTTCATTATTTAAATTTCAAATATTGTAACTCGGGAATCGAATGCCATATTTAGTCGCATAATTTATTTGTAGCAGTATGCAACGGTTATGATAACTGCGGCGATGGTTCAGAGGAAATAATTTTGTTCGTCGTTGTTACATATTATTACGTATCGCGCGCGCAACGTTTATCGTTAGCTGGTTGAAACATCTGCGACATCGACATGCGACAAATGACGATTTTTTTTTTAAGCTTTTGGAACATTTTTCCAATGGTTATTATAATTTGTTAAATTACAATTTTTTGTTTTTCTTTTTGTTTTTTTTGTTTTTCAGTTCAACAGCTCAAATTCACAATCTTGTTTTTGTGCGAAAATTGCGTGGAATTTGCTGACATTACTATTTAAGGTGGTTCTCAAAATGACCTGCTCAACACTGCGAAACTTTCTGTCTCATTTTTAAACGCCTGACTATGGAAGCATTTTGGAATCGAAATGAGTTTTTCATTTTTTCATAAATCAATTACTTATCGAGTTATAAGTTATTCGTGTCACATGATGGCCGATTTTTCTCTTTTCTCGCGTTCACGCTTCGGAAATTTGGTTCAAAACGCCGTCTTTGACAGTTTTTTCTGAAAGATCTTCTGCCTTTACAAAATAAAATAAATTCCGTAACATTCCTTTACAAAATAACAAATAAATAAATGGAAAGCTTGTTTTGATGACATAGTTCCTGAATAAGAACACCGGCCAATTTCATGTGTTTCGGAACAAAAATGAGTTAAAAAAATGTGTATGAAAGAATCCCTTTTGGATTTGATAACATCTTTAAGGGATTAATAATAGAAGAGCGTTATTTCATTTCAATCATAACGTTTGTTCACCGTTTTTACGTTTACGAATTTAGTTCGAATAGAACTAAATTTGCAATCGTGCTAAACCGATTTATTATTACTAAGGTTTCTAACTAGAATTAATTTTTAATGTAAAGCTTTCTTAAGGGTGAGCTAAAATAATAATAATAATACTAATAACTACTTGGAATTCCAGAAATGTTTATTTCATTTTTCGTCATGTCTTGAGCGCTCTATCTTATTTTATGGACCTTGTCCTTTCTGGGTATTTGAGTAATGGTCGTCATACCATGACGCGCTATCCGGAAACGAGTGTGTCCGTAAAGTTTTCTCTGATTTCCGTCCGGACGTGGACGTGCAAAAGATGCGCGCTTCCGTAATTCTGATTTCGTGGCCTTCAAAAGGACGTCGTCGTCGCTGATACAGATAGGAAAAAGACGTATTAGAACTTTTCCTAACAGTAATAATTATAACAATAATTTTTCTTTCTTACACGATGTTATATCTATATATTTAAAACGAAAAGCGCATTGTGTCAAATTCCAACATTATTTTTCTACACGAAAAGGGTCTCTTTGCGCATGCTTCAACGTTTTTTTGAAGGCTTCTCTCCTCAGAAACAGGAAACCTGATTGACTAGCACTCACATGTTTAGCCTAGGGGGATTGAAATGGGTTGATTGAAAACGGATTTAGTCGTATCATTGCATTGAAAGCATATACCTTCTAATATTTTTGCTCTGAGGTTGAAAGCTAAAGCTTTTTTTTTTTAAGAACTCATGTTTTCACTACTAAATACATGCATATTTTTTCGCAAAATTTTAAAGAAAGATTGGATACAGTTATATTTATAACTTATAGAAATCTCAGAGAGTTCGGAAGATGAGAACTATTTTTTTTATTGCTATGTTAAAGGAGCCGACGCTAAAACAAACAAACAAACAAAAAGCGAGAAGAAAACAATACAACTACAACTAGACTCATACAACTAGACAAACTAGACTCAACTCTTACAACTAGATAACAATATTTTTTCACGAAAATTTTACACGGACTGTAAAACCGTTTTATTTAACTATAAAACGACCCTACGTAAGAAAAAAAGAAAATGAGCGTTTTTATCTCTAAATA
The DNA here is from genome assembly GCA_963931845.1 of Maratus michaelseni. NCBI lineage: Eukaryota > Metazoa > Arthropoda > Arachnida > Araneae > Salticidae > Maratus > Maratus michaelseni. Next base: position 5,770,663 of record OZ007591.1, read on the forward strand.
TCAATATTTTTATTCCAATATTTGATTTTAAAATATAATTTCATATAAAATCGAGTTAAAGATATAAAAAATTGATATATTTTTTAAATTTATTATCACGGGCCCAAGCTGGGTCAGCTAGTTTTTTTTTTTTTTTTTTTTTTTTTTTTTTTTTTGTTGGCATTCTTATTAATTTTTGGATTTTGCTGAATCACGTAAAACTGATTTTCTCATTTTAGACTCAAGGAAAATATCTTCTATGCCTGCATCTTCTTAAGGTGGTTCTCAAAAGACCTGCTCAACAACGCACAACTTTCTGACTCATTTTTAAACGCAAAGGCATAATAAAATTGGCAGGCGTGACTATGGAAGCGATTTGGAATCGAAATGAGTTTTCCATTTTTCGATCAATAAATTAATTATCGAGTTATAAGCGATTCGTGTCATCTGACGACACGTTTTCCCCTTTCACGTGCTACGGGCTGCGGCGTTGGAAATCCGGTTCAAAACGCTGACTTTGACAGCATTTTCTGAAAGATCTTCTGCCTTAAAAAAAAAAAAAAATGGAAAGCTTGTTTTGATTACATCGTTCCTGATTAAGAACACTTGACTTGCCAAATTCATGCGTTTCGGAACGAAAATGAATTCAGAAATGTGTTCGCAAGTAGCTCGTTTGGATTTAAGAACAGCCTTAAATATTTTTTTCTTTCCCAATTCCACAACTCTCCAAATCGCTTGAATAATAAATGTGTGCAAACTTCATGTATTTCCGTACAAATATGAACGTATATGTGAATGTGTTCCCACATGGGTGATTTCTTTTCTTTTTAAGAACTGACTATTAAATGTCGCATGCTCTCTTTTATTCTTTCCTTTTACGCATAGTTTGTTTGGTGTTTGGTATATGAAAAAACAACATTTAAGATTGTCTTTTCAAATAACAGACGAATTCAAGTCAGGGTTGAATTCAAGGGGTGTCGTTTCCACCCAACAACTTTGGTTTTTCTCCTTATTAAACACCTACAAAAAAAACCCTCAATTTCCCCCCCCCCCCGGCCCATCTTCTGGCCCGAATATATATAATCCCCTCCAGGCATGAAATTTTTTTTCCCGCAGAAACATGCTATAATTCGAAATTGATTCAAGTTAAAAATTTTACGAACTGTGCAAACGAAAAAGTGAATAACCGAGATAAATTCCATCTGCTGAATAAAAGAATAAGCAGCTGTACAATTGAAACAAGTTATCTAAAATGATCGACTCGAAAAATGTATTTACGTCTGCGATCTGCGCATTCGAAAAAGATGAAAAATAAAAAACGACGAATTTCCATGATGAATAAGCGGCCGATTTCGACTACTCGATGCAAAAAGAAGACCTTTCCGACTTCGGTAGATGATTCACAAACCGAGCCTGAAAATCTTTTATTTTCGTCCATGTGCAAAAAAAAGGGGAAAAAAAAAAACCTGTTCTTGTTGAATATGAATTGATCATGGTAATTTTATAATCTTATATAATTTTTGCTTGTTTATATTGTACAACTTATTACTTTTCGTAACAAAAAAATGAAAAATTGAATCTTGGTGGAATATTGAGTCAGTATTCCGAATACTGCATCACAGAATTCTGCAATTAAATAGGTGTTAGCCAAGTCCGGTCGGTCAGAACTTTAAAGTTGGCAACCTTTCCTCTACACTAGGTCCAAACAGGCTACCTTTAATCATCATCAAATACAGAGGAAAAAACAAATGCACCTCTAGAAAACCACCACCTAAGCCTTTAAGAACTGCATTTAGCCAAAAAACAGAAACAAAAACAAACCAACAATGATCCAACTTGGAACGTTACCTAACACGAAACGAAAACTACCGAAGTTTGTTTCCGTTTCGGCAAGGGTGCAGTTCTTGAGAAACAGGAACCAGAAAAAAAAAAAAATAAATAAAAGGTAAACACAGCTTTTTACCCTCCCCCCACCGCCGTGAGGCGTGACAGTGACACTTCGGAACAATTATGAAGGGGAAACAAGAAGAAAATATCTGTCTACCACCAACTCGTCAAAATCACGGAGCGTTTCCGGTTTACTACAGGGTGGCGTTTCCGGCGAAATGTGTTTCATTACCTCCACGTTTGTTGGCGCACAACTAGTGTTTTATTAATGTAATCTTTTTTTTTATTATTATTTATTAAATAGATTTTGCAGTTTTTTCTTCTTCTTTTCATCTCCTCTGCCTGGAGGTATAAGATTTCTGATGCTATCCCACGATCGCTGTGTCAGCGGATATGAAGAAATTAAAAACAGATGATAGTGGTAGAGAACGATGAAAAACGGCAATTAAACGAATTTATAAGACATGTTATTGCTTTGCTTCTGCCTGTTTTGGAAGCACCGAGAACAGGAAAAATAATAAAAAAAGACTATTTCCTAATGAGACTCTTTGCAATGTAGTAGTCTCTAAATATTAAGTTGCTATTAGGTGATATTAAGGTGATTATGTATTACAATTAGGGATTGCAATTAGAGTCCCGCATCGTGTCGGACAACCCGTGTCGGGTTCGGGTAAAATCGGGTTGACATTAAATGTTTTGGGTTGTGGTCGGTTTCGGGTTTGGTTTTGATTTTTTCGGGTCGCATTTGGGTTGACCGAATTTTTCATTAGAAAATCCCGAAAATGTTTCATATAAAATAACTTTATATTTGAATGCTACGTAATGAATGTATATGTGTTCATTTTTATAAAAAAAAAAAGGAAAAAAATGATATTATAGATATAATTTTTATTGTAGACTACTTTTCCATAATTTTATTAAAATATAGATTAATTTTCTTGTACTTTGTGTCCGGGTGAAGTGTATCGGGTTTCGGGTTGACGAATTTTTGAAGTGAAAACTTCTTTAGGCGCGTTCGGCATTTTTTGAGATGTGAAAAAAACCATTGAACTCGCGACACTGTTACTGTAACCGATACCTCTGTATATAAGTATGTACATGTATTGTGTATAGTTCGGTATGAGGTAGGGCAGGGCGGGCGCGTCGTGCGCCGCATGCTTGCCGTGCGCTATTGGTTATTTCTGGAATAGTTGGGTTCTGGTTTGAGTGGGGATTTCAACATCAACTTTGCGGATGATAAAAATCTACCATTAATTGAATTTTTACATAGAGAATTTCATTTAACGATGACCAATGATCGCAATCTTAGCACAATGAGATATAAAACTACAATTGATGCAGTCTTTATAAGATATTTAAGTAGATTCGAATTACAATTGTTTGTTTCCTATTTTAGTTACCATAAACCTTTAGTATCAGTTCTGGAATATAATGATAATAATGATGATGGAAGAGTTGTTGAAATTGTGGATGAAAATTCATGTATTTGTAAATTTACGTTTTAAGCAATAGATTGCAATTTTTGTATGTAAAATAATATGCATTATTTTTCATGTATAATAGCGCATTACATGAAAATTGTAATATAATTGTTGTAGTAGTAGTTTATAATAATGAATAAAAAGAACACTTCATTTAAAAGTATTTCCTGCACAATAAAACGTTTCCTGACGATTCAAAAAATACACTCGTAATTGTTCAAGTTTTCACTTCTGTCGGCACTTCCCTCGGGTTTCGGGTTGACATTAAGCCGAAAATTCGTGTAACCCGACCCGTGCAGGGGATCTATAATTCCCTCTGGGATTCTAGCGGGATCCCGCTGGATTCCCCACATTGCTCTTTTTTTCGAAACTTAGTTGTAAAACACGGCAATTTTAAAGAGTTTTGTAAAATTTCTGTCAATTAAATAAATAAATAAAAAAAGATGATCTAATATTTTAGTAGTAGGATAGTGGGGGTTCAACGGCCACAGGAAGAGCGAAGAGATGCGCAATTGCGCAAATGCGCAATCAACGCTCAATCTATGATTAAAGTCACTCTTCGCTTTACTGCACGGTTCTGTTAATCACATTTTGCTGATATATCCGATATTTCGTTAGAAAAATTTGTATATAAGAATATGTTTTGAGAAGTATATAGATAATACATTTTATCATATGTAATTTTCTTTGTGTGTAATGTCTGTCTGTCGGTTTAGAACTATGTTTATATGTATTTGTGTATGTTTATGCATAAAATTTATAAGTTTTTATAAAAAATGTGTGATAATTTAAAAAAAAAATAAAACTTAAATTTATAAAAAAGCAAAAAAAAAAAATTAAAATTAAAATTAAGAATTAAAAAGTTAAAAAAATAATAATAAAAAGTAAAGTTTAAAAAAAAAAAATTTTAATTAAAAATTAAAAAGTAAAAAAAAAGTTTTGCAATATTTAAAAAATAATAATAAAAAATAAAAAATAAAAATGTTTTTATTCATTCTCGAACTAACAGAAAAAAAAAAAAGTTTTAAGAAAGTTATAAGTTAACAAAAATGTTCTAATCTATTAAAATTATTACTTTAATGTATTTCATAACTTATAAAAAAAATTTACTAAGCTTTTTGCACATGATTAACGCTTTAGATCGATTTAAAATCATTTTGTAATACTTTTAAACAAGATAAACTGTTTTTAAAACATGGTAAACCGTGTAAACCTCATTAGACGGTGTGTGTGTATGTGTGTGTGTGCGTGCATGCATACATACGTGTACGTGCATATAGATAATGTTTTATCAGAAATGATTGTATAAAAGTTTTAAATAAGTACACAAAAATATAATTAACGCTTTTTATTAAAACAAAGTAATTTACAGAAAAGGTTTATATACAGAAAGATATTTACAAATCAGCAATTTTCTTCTTCATTACAATCTTGGTTAATTTCATAATGTCCATACGCTAAGCTGGATATTCCATTTTCTAAAATGTATCTCTTGTCATCAAAAGGACTTAGACTAATTTTATTTTGGGTTAATGTATATAAATTATGAGAATCCTGAGCGATCCTTATCTGTTTCTCCATGCTTGTTTTTTGCTGTTGGAGACACTCTAAGTAGTCTTCATGCTTGATTTTCTGTCGAACAATCTGCGTAGACACACCCTTTGCACGCTTTTTCTCGTCTTTAAAGGATTTTAGCGAGTACATTTTTGATTTCAGTCCGACAAACTCAAGGGCTAATTCACCATTGAGTTCATCCTTGAACTTACCGAGAACTTTCTTCTTATCCTCAGAGTATAAATCATGTGATTTCGGATACTCGGAGAAGTCAAACAAATTACGGTATTGTTCCATATCCTTATAAATATTGTTTGTTTGAATATGGTAAGTTAAGGAATCTGTATCAGTGAATAATAGGGCTGACCGATCTTTATATGTTTTCTTTATGAAGTTATAATGAAAATCATACATAACTAATTTAGATAGTTCCAAAATAGTGAACCCAACATAGATAGGCCGATTCATTAAAATACTAGTTTTCAGTCGTTCTACAGCGGTTAAGTCTTCATCAAAGGTTTTAAATGATTTAAAAGTAGGCGAAGCTACTAATTTTTTGGCTCTTTTTTCACCATTACAAAGCACAATGTTTCTCCTTTTTCGAAGATTCTCCATTGTCTTCCCAAAAACAGAATTATTCATTAACTTAAAAAAGTCCTTTTCAAAAGAAGATTTAGCCTCTTTACGTTTCTCAGTATTGAAATTAATATATTTCTGAAGCCAGGGTGTCTGTTTAAATTTTAGGGCTTTATGTACAGCTGTAATTTTTAAACCAAGTTCTAAATAAAATTTAAGATTACGATATTGAGTTATATAATTTCGTTTATTATTTAAATTAGGTATAAGTTTAGGGGTACCCACGAATTTTCTATTGTTAAGTAAGTTTCTTGCATGAGAAGACAACATAGATTCTTCTACTGTGATCCTCTCGGGAGCAACAGGATATTCATTGTGCAGAGGGTGTAAATGTTTTGGGTATACCAAGTCTACCTCGAAAAGGTACCCAATTTCAGAGCTATCAGATAACGATAGAATCCACTCTTCTGTGATATGACTTGTTTCACTCCATTCAAAACCACCACAAGGTAAAAATTGGCTCATAGCCCACACTGTAAAAACAAACTCCTGTAAAAAAACGGAAAAGGTACTGGCAGCAGAGTTGCCGTAACTTTTCCGTTTTTTCACAGAAATTCACTTTTGTGGTTTTTTTCCGTTTTCAAAACTGAGAAGTTCCGTTTTCGAAACTGAAAAGTTCTGTTTTAGAAATTGAAAAGTTCCGTTTTAGGAACTGAAATGTTTTGTTTTAGAAACTGACATTTTCAGTTTTCAGGACGGTTATTTTCCGTTTTACAAGCTGATAGTTTTAGTTTTTATTATCTGTTCGATATTTCTCCCATAAAGGGGAAAGTGAGATCTCAAATTCCCCATACTTATATTAAACTTATCTGTGGCGGTTATAACTGTTTTTTTTTTCTTGTTTTTTGTATTTTTATTATTAGGAATTAAATATTTTTAACTTTTTTTTTCTTTGTACTCTTCTGAAAGGATGTCTCTTTTGTAGGGGTCAAAATATTTCTGAAATATATACTTTATTTATAATTTTATGTATTAAAATCCTAGCAAAACCAAGTAATATTTTAAAACTTCAGAAAAAAATTTAATGTATATTTTAGAAATATTTTGACAACAAAAAGAAAAGAGACATTCTGTAAGAATTGTACACAGAAAACAGAAGTTAAAAATGTTAATTTCTTAAGAGATATTATTAGGATACTTATACTTAATATACAAAATTTTATAAAAGGCAATAAATGTGATTTAATTTAGAAAGAAAAAAAAGTCTGTATTAAGGAATTAAATATATTTATATGAAAAACTATTTTTAGAAAAAATCGTAAGCTTAATTATAACAATATTGTAATTTTTCCATAAAGTATGCTAAAATTTGCAATTTTTAGCACTACCCCCCCCCCCCCCCACCTCACTGTTTATGTATTTTTTTTCTCTTATTTCATACTGAGACATATTTTAAAGACTTGGGGCACTAAGTGTTAGCTCTTATTTATTTATATCGTTGTTTTAATATCATTAGTATGTATAATCAATTCTGTTATACATATGTAAGATAGAAATCTCATTTTTTGAAGACAAAAATTGGACTCATTTGCCTAGAGAGAGAGAAAATCTATTTCAGTAAATCCTAAAAGGAAAATTTTACTTATTTTCTAGCTTTTAATTCGTTTATCCATTAGTTTGTATTCGAAATTACTTGCTATTTTAAATCATATGTATATATTTATATATGTTATAAATTATTTTCTTTATCTATTTACAGTTTTTGTTTATTCAATGTAGTCGTTATCCGACACCCTTACGCGGATGTAAACACTTTCTGGTATTTAAACCATCAAATATAAATAATTAATAACGAGGCCTTATTGTACTCAAATTGTTCATATCGAAACTATTTTTATATAAAAAAAATTATGCTACAATAATTTTACAAGTCAACCTATAACTCTATAAATATTGCTAGGTGCTATTGAAAAACAAACGTGAGAAAAAGAAAAAAAATAACACTTACAAGATCAAACAACTATCAGCATTCTCTAATCATAAAGAGAATAAATAGTAATAATAATAATAATTTGCTCCCATAAAAGCAACTTTAAAATTAAGAGTTAAAAAAAAAAAAAAAAAAAAAAAAAAAAATTGACAAAAGCAATATACGAACTGCTGCTAGTTAATACTGTGATAATATAAACATACTCTTGAAATATTTTATAAATAAAACAGTGCATCCAGATTACTTATAGTAAATGATTAGAAACTGTGAGAAAGTAAAATAATTATATGATTTAAAAAGTATATTCGAATACAAACGCATAAGCTGTAATTTTGAAAAATATATAATAACGAAATAAAGCATAGCTAAAGAACGGGGATCTTTTTTCTTTTTTAAGTCTGCATGAATAAAGATTATCTTTAGACACATATTACACATAACTTAATAACAAAGTCCGGTGAGGAAATAGTGAGTTGAATTAAATTAATAATCAGATAAAATGCAAAATCATCCCTTTTTTATGACTTAAAACAAAATATTTATTCTAGGCAAATGATTGAAAGCTATTGTCTTAATATACACGTGGTTTAAAAACTAAATTTATATCTTACAAACACTTTCTTCTTATCCTCAGAGTATAAATCATGTGATTTCGGATACTCGGAGAAGTCAAACAAATTACGGTATTGTTCCATATCCTTATAAATATTGTTTGTTTGAATATGGTAAGTTAAGGAATCTGTATCAGTGAATAATAGGGCTGACCGATCTTTATATGTTTTCTTTATGAAGTTATAATGAAAATCATACATAACTAATTTAGATAGTTCCAAAATAGTGAACCCAACATAGATAGGCCGATTCATTAAAATACTAGTTTTCAGTCGTTCTACAGCGGTTAAGTCTTCATCAAAGGTTTTAAATGATTTAAAAGTAGGCGAAGCTACTAATTTTTTGGCTCTTTTTTCACCATTACAAAGCACAATGTTTCTCCTTTTTCGAAGATTCTCCATTGTCTTCCCAAAAACAGAATTATTCATTAACTTAAAAAAGTCCTTTTCAAAAGAAGATTTAGCCTCTTTACGTTTCTCAGTATTGAAATTAATATATTTCTGAAGCCAGGGTGTCTGTTTAAATTTTAGGGCTTTATGTACAGCTGTAATTTTTAAACCAAGTTCTAAATAAAATTTAAGATTACGATATTGAGTTATATAATTTCGTTTATTATTTAAATTAGGTATAAGTTTAGGGGTACCCACGAATTTTCTATTGTTAAGTAAGTTTCTTGCATGAGAAGACAACATAGATTCTTCTACTGTGATCCTCTCGGGAGCAACAGGATATTCATTGTGCAGAGGGTGTAAATGTTTTGGGTATACCAAGTCTACCTCGAAAAGGTACCCAATTTCAGAGCTATCAGATAACGATAGAATCCACTCTTCTGTGATATGACTTGTTTCACTCCATTCAAAACCACCACAAGGTAAAAATTGGCTCATAGCCCACACTGTAAAAACAAACTCCTGTAAAAAAACGGAAAAGGTACTGGCAGCAGAGTTGCCGTAACTTTTCCGTTTTTTCACAGAAATTCACTTTTGTGGTTTTTTTCCGTTTTCAAAACTGAGAAGTTCCGTTTTCGAAACTGAAAAGTTCTGTTTTAGAAATTGAAAAGTTCCGTTTTAGGAACTGAAATGTTTTGTTTTAGAAACTGACATTTTCAGTTTTCAGGACGGTTATTTTCCGTTTTACAAGCTGATAGTTTTAGTTTTTATTATCTGTTCGATATTTCTCCCATAAAGGGGAAAGTGAGATCTCAAATTCCCCATACTTATATTAAACTTATCTGTGGCGGTTATAACTGTTTTTTTTTTCTTGTTTTTTGTATTTTTATTATTAGGAATTAAATATTTTTAACTTTTTTTTTCTTTGTACTCTTCTGAAAGGATGTCTCTTTTGTAGGGGTCAAAATATTTCTGAAATATATACTTTATTTATAATTTTATGTATTAAAATCCTAGCAAAACCAAGTAATATTTTAAAACTTCAGAAAAAAATTTAATGTATATTTTAGAAATATTTTGACAACAAAAAGAAAAGAGACATTCTGTAAGAATTGTACACAGAAAACAGAAGTTAAAAATGTTAATTTCTTAAGAGATATTATTAGGATACTTATACTTAATATACAAAATTTTATAAAAGGCAATAAATGTGATTTAATTTAGAAAGAAAAAAAAGTCTGTATTAAGGAATTAAATATATTTATATGAAAAACTATTTTTAGAAAAAATCGTAAGCTTAATTATAACAATATTGTAATTTTTCCATAAAGTATGCTAAAATTTGCAATTTTTAGCACTACCCCCCCCCCCCCCCCACCTCACTGTTTATGTATTTTTTTTCTCTTATTTCATACTGAGACATATTTTAAAGACTTGGGGCACTAAGTGTTAGCTCTTATTTATTTATATCGTTGTTTTAATATCATTAGTATGTATAATCAATTCTGTTATACATATGTAAGATAGAAATCTCATTTTTTGAAGACAAAAATTGGACTCATTTGCCTAGAGAGAGAGAAAATCTATTTCAGTAAATCCTAAAAGGAAAATTTTACTTATTTTCTAGCTTTTAATTCGTTTATCCATTAGTTTGTATTCGAAATTACTTGCTATTTTAAATCATATGTATATATTTATATATGTTATAAATTATTTTCTTTATCTATTTACAGTTTTTGTTTATTCAATGTAGTCGTTATCCGACACCCTTACGCGGATGTAAACACTTTCTGGTATTTAAACCATCAAATATAAATAATTAATAACGAGGCCTTATTGTACTCAAATTGTTCATATCGAAACTATTTTTATATAAAAAAAATTATGCTACAATAATTTTACAAGTCAACCTATAACTCTATAAATATTGCTAGGTGCTATTGAAAAACAAACGTGAGAAAAAGAAAAAAAATAACACTTACAAGATCAAACAACTATCAGCATTCTCTAATCATAAAGAGAATAAATAGTAATAATAATAATAATTTGCTCCCATAAAAGCAACTTTAAAATTAAGAGTTAAAAAAAAAAAAAAAAAAAAAAAAAAAATTGACAAAAGCAATATACGAACTGCTGCTAGTTAATACTGTGATAATATAAACATACTCTTGAAATATTTTATAAATAAAACAGTGCATCCAGATTACTTATAGTAAATGATTAGAAACTGTGAGAAAGTAAAATAATTATATGATTTAAAAAGTATATTCGAATACAAACGCATAAGCTGTAATTTTGAAAAATATATAATAACGAAATAAAGCATAGCTAAAGAACGGGGATCTTTTTTCTTTTTTAAGTCTGCATGAATAAAGATTATCTTTAGACACATATTACACATAACTTAATAACAAAGTCCGGTGAGGAAATAGTGAGTTGAATTAAATTAATAATCAGATAAAATGCAAAATCATCCCTTTTTTATGACTTAAAACAAAATATTTATTCTAGGCAAATGATTGAAAGCTATTGTCTTAATATACACGTGGTTTAAAAACTAAATTTATATCTTACAAACATATAAAGAAATTATACATATAATATTATTAAAACAATGATATAAAAAACAAAGATAAAACTCACTTTTATTCTGTAAAATATGTCTATATCCAAAGTTGTACGTATTATTACAATTGTAAATTCTAAAAAGCACGTGCTACTGGGCAGGTGAAGTTACTTCGGACTGCCGTATCGGCCATATTGCCTCTTCCGGAGGAGGCTTTGATCATAGGGTGTGTTGACACAGGACACAGACTGACAAACTAATATATCCTCCAATCAGCGTCGGAACAGAACGTGTCTTGCCGGAAAAGTTCCGTTATCCGAGACTTTACTGTCGCTTACGGAAACTTTCAGTTATATCTCTAGCAGTAAATTGAAAACTTCCGTTAATTCCAGGAAAAGTTATACTTTTCTCCCAAAACGGAATTTTTCAGGTAAAAAAAGGAAAATTCACAGAATAACACCTGTTAATTTCAGGACATATTTTTACAGTGCACCCATATAAGTTATTAGCATCCCAGTACATGATGTAGCTGGGTGCCTCATTTTTCCTATAATCGGGTGTATCAGGTATGTTTGCTCGAGCGTATCTTTGACTAATCATACTGATACCCCCTCGTATACCATTTTCAACCATAAGCAGCATATCTATATCACTGAGTAACTCTAATGATGTTTCAGACATCTTCAAACAAGCTTGCCATGCGAGTGAAGGTGCTGTGAACAGGTGAGCAGGGTCAATTTCATAATACTGCTGACATAATTTCCTAAAGTTTTGAAATATATCAGCAAGTAGTAGAACATCTGTCTTAACATAAAGGTTATGGTAATCACCGAGAGTCTTGATGTCAAATGTTTTCCATACATTTTGGGCACGTTCATAATCTTTTTCATCTATTGGCTCATTGGTCAAACTATTAAAAATGAAGAAGGTGGGGGAAGCTGTTTATCATTAAATTTATCGAAAAAAGTAAAATAATCATAGGGGTAAACCCCTTTACGTATAAGTAAAGATAAATTATTATTTTCTGGGAAATTTTCTTCAAGTATTGTGAATTGCTCAGGTTGAAGGTTCTTAACAAGTTTTTCCAATGACGTGGGCAAAAATTGAAAAGAATCGATAAAAATCATCTGAATAGAAGATGTAGGCTTTCTGATTTTAAAAGTGATATAGTTTTCCATAGAAGTAGCAATCACATCGATTTCATGATCTTTAAATTTTCCAAGCTTTGTCATAATATGATGACCATCATAGTTTTTCAAGTTATGGAATATAACAGGAATTGTTTTACACTGCTTATAATTCAAGTTACATTCCACGTGTGCAGCTCCTCTGAACGCACCTGACAGGTGATCATGATCACGTGTGCGTTTCTCATCTAAAGTTTTCTTGCAAATATGACAAAACTCTGCTTCTCGAAATGCCTTTTCTTCCTCGGTAGAAAGCTTCATAGGTTTAATATTTAGTAACTTTTGTCCTAAAATTTCCTTCTCTTGCATCATTCTGTTTAAAAAATGTTCAACGCAGTTTCTACCACGATATACCTGTGCTTTCTTCACACATGTTCCATCGGGTCCGATAACCACACAGGCATATCCACACGGTAAGTGGTAGGTTGTTTTCTCGGTATAGGATGCTTTAGAAGAGGGCGGGGCTGATGAAATAGGTATAAGTAAACTCTCAAAGTCCGCATAAATCGTATAGGCAACAGGATGTTGTAGATGAATACCAGAAAACTTTAATATATTATCATTTTCATTAGGCATCTTGATAGCTTGCGCAACATGTCGAGAACAATATTCATTATGCCTATCCAATAGATCTTGTCTTGAAAATCGATGTAAACATCGATAACAATAGTAGGCAGCGGCTTTATGTTTGGTAAGATCACCTAAAAGTCTTGAAAAGCTTCTTATCAAACAATAGTGTTGCTTTTCACCATCACCAACCAATAACAAATTAATCACATCTTGATCCTTCTTTTCGGATATATACAGGGGGTAAACTTCATCCTCTTCATATCCGAACACATTAACCCGTAAATTGTTGAGTTGTTCAATAATAGATATCTTCTGAAGGGGTACAGGACATTCTACATTTCCTAATTTAATATCATGTTCATAAGGTCGATAATGTGAAACACGTTCAGGCTTTTTTGTAAAATCTAAGTTCAGTTTAAAAGCCAAAAGGCACCACACCAAACATTTATTGTCTTCGTTTTTTATATTCAACACTGCTTTTTTATCATCCAGTTTTTTAGATAGAGGGATGTAAGAACTCGCAGCAAGGGGATGATATTTAGCAATCTTGAGTTCTAAATAATGAATTTTCCTCAGTTTCCACCCAGAGCCTCTTTGTACAAATTCTTCAAAGGATTTAATAATCTTCGAAAATCCTTCTTCAATATGTTGTGAGATAGTATCTTCTGTAAGTTCTATCATACACGAACATCGAAAATAAGATTGAATTTCTTCAAACTCCTCATTATCAGTCAGACGCTCAAGTGCTATTTTCTCTATCATATACCATTTAATTGAACCTTTTTCATGAATTTCACTTATTTAACGTTCCTGTATTTCTGTTCGTAAATGTCTATGAAATACCTCTAAATCACTTTCCTCACGTTCATCTGGATGCAAAATCACTGTTTTAAACACATTAAGTGCATCAGAATGCTTTGTGGTTTTCGACTTTACATTAGATAAACTCATTTTACGTTTTACACTCGCAAGAGGTGTGTGAGAGTGCTGGGTGCGTACATGTTGTCTCAGTTCATAATTTCGTCCGAACACTTTATCACAATCACGGCAAGAGAATGTTGAATTCTGATGTGACTTTAGATGATTCTTCAAATTATCCTTTCGTGTAAAAACTTGGTTACACATGTTGCACTTTAATGTAGACTGTCCATCAGTATTATGAGTTTTCAAGTGTCTTATCAAGTTTGATTTCTGTCCAAATACCTTCTGACATATATTGCAAACATATAGCTTCTCTTGTGAATGTATCTTCATATGTCGCTTTAAGTTAAAAATATTTGTTAAGACTTTGCCACAGGTGGAACAAACATGCTTCTTCTCAACATTCGCAGAGCTCACAGTCCTTTGAGAAATATCTTCTTCAGGTAATATCTCAAACTTCAAAGGACTTTGAGATAAATTATCCTTTTCTGTAAAAACTTCAGTGAATCCATCATGCTCTGATGGTCTAACACTATCATGTATCTTTAAATGTCTCTTCAAGTCAGATCTTCGTGCGAAAGACTTCAGGCAAATGACACAAGTATATAATTTCTCCCCAGAATGAGTTTTCATATGTTGGTTCAAATTAGAAATAGATGAAAATGTCTTATTACAACTAAGACAGGTAAACATCTTCTTAACAGGTGCAGAACCTACCACAGACATGGCTTCATCGTTAGGTATGAAAATATCCATAATATAGAAACAATTAAAAATTTTAACTCTTAAAAGCAAACAACAATCTTCTCAAACGAATCACACTGATAAAAAGCGGGAGCACTTTAAAACACGTCTAATCACTAGCAATATGTATCATCAAATGATGAAAATCATAATTTTCCCCCTCTATTTATACCAAACCATACACCCCCACGACTCGAAGTCAAAGTTGTAGTATTGTTTGATACGGCTGTTATCAAAACCTAACATATTATGTCATGCTCTACATGCTTTCTTCTAATTTTTGAAATATAACATAATTATTGCATAACCTCCAATGTATAAAAATTTAAATTATTTAAATTAAAATGATTTAATCTCACATAAACAGAAAAGACTTAATGTATAGTTCTGGGTCTTTTAAGGTCACTCCTTATCAACACTAACTAAACGAACCCACACTTCAGTGACGTCACAAGTCTTGTATAAACTCCCAATCAGGATAAAATTAGCTGATAAGCATTCGTATTAATCAGGCATTGCTCTTCAAGACATCGCATGATACGGTTGTGTGTTCAAGAAGCTGCTGTGTAAGGTAGGAACAGTTTATTTATTATAATATGATTTTAAATTTCTTGGGTAGATGTTAGAATTTGAGTATCTTAAAATGTTCATACTAAACGATGTGATTATGATATAATTATACTCATGTTTGTAGTAAATGCAAGTGTGATAACTTGTTTATACTACTAAATCTATAAGAATGGTTAATCTAAAATAGTAATACTGCAACTTACAAAAATCATAATCTAAAATGAATTGACGAGAATTTATATAATTTTAATATTAAACTATAAAAATTTCTAAAGTGATTCAATAAAATACAAGTGAATTATCGAGGAAAAGTGCAAAGTTTATCAATTTACATGGGTGTTAAATACGTTTTCAAGCCTTATCATAAGTAGCAGTTTAATTCATGTGGCCTATCTGATTTGTTATAGACTTAACTGATCAAGATGATTACACACGATTTAAGATATTTGTGAAAGGAATCACATGATTTTTAATTTTGTCTGTTCAGTTTCAATCATATAGAGAGAGATAATGTTAACTTTTTGTGATTATCTTGAAATAGACAGCTTTCATTAAAAGGGATTTTCGATAATTTTAGAATTTTAATCTGCCAGGACACAAAGTCTATGTTGGAATTTTTCTGAGAACATGTCTGTGTTTGTATTTTTATGCCATTTTGAACTAGACGAACTTTTGCTAAGTATGTGTTTCGATTTCAATGAAGAAATAAGTGATCAATCAACTTTTTTGAGGGTGTGTTGAGGCAATCATGTGACTTTTTAAGTCAATAAATGTTAATATTTTAAGACGAATGCCCCCTTGTCATTAAATATTCTATTAATACCATACTTCGCTATCGTTGTGAAAGGTTATGTTTTTCGGTTAAGTTAGCTTACATTTAACTAATTATGGAACAAACCATACACTCTCATGCCTTAAGTGTTGGTGATGAAACCAGCTTAACGTGTCAAACTATAAAATAAACATATTCTTAATATTATTTTTATTCAAAATTAATATAATATATCATTCTTATACGAAATATCTTGTATTCTTAATACTATTTTCATTTTTAAAAAATCCATACTTCTATTCAAAAATAAAATAATCGATCATTCTTATACAAAATATATTGAATAATATCACTTATTAAAAAGTTAAATCCGTACGGGCTTTTGTAAAACACAATTTTTTATCCCAAGAAATATCTTTATATTTCTTCATTTAGCAATCAGATAAAAAAATATAGCTAATCCACATAATTAAACCAAATATGGTATAACAAAAGAATCTTACAGAAATTCCAGAAAATTCTATACTTCTACATTAGAAAATCGTCAATATTCAAATCTTAATACTATAAAACATACAAAAATCCTTATCGGAGAGTATTTCCGGTAAAAATATCATATCAGGAAGACTCAAGTTAGAAACTTTACATCTGAGATCATTACCAACTGCCGACCGCAGAATGATGAAACTAAGAATTTTAATTTAAAAAGTTACTTCTAAAACATCTCATAGATGGAGTTGTTGAAAAAAATTAATTCAAAACTTGTTTAAAACACTTTAAAAATTTTAATCAAACTTCGAACTAACACCAACTAGTAGAACATTCACTTACAAATATTTTAAGATATTGGTTACTTCTAAAAAAATCTCATAGATGGCGCTGCTAAATAATATTTTAAAACCTTTTTTAAAACACTTTAAAAAATTTAAATCTAACTTTAAATTAAATCCGAGTACTAAAACAATCACCTACAGTTATAAATAATTTAATATATTAGATAGTTCTAAAAAAATCTCATAGATGGCGCTGTTGAAAAATTTATTCAAAAAATTTTCTAAAACAGTTTATAAAATTTAAATCTAACTTCAAACTATTACCAAGTACTAAAACAATCATTTACAGTTATGAGTAATTTAATATATTTTTTACTTCTAAAACAGCTCACAGATGGCGCTACGGAGAAAAAAATTAATCGAAACTTATAAAAAATTAATTTAAAACTTGTTTAATACACGTGTACAAAAAAATTGAGTCAAAATACCAACTAACACGTAGTAGAGGGAAAAAGACAGTTCAACCTCAGTAGGATCATTGATCCTCCGAGGGACGGACTCACTCCCTCCACCTCCACCACATCATTGATCCTTACTGGTGCTGAACTCTCCTTTTCCCTCTACTACGTGTTAGTTGGTATTTTGACTCAATTTTTTTGTACACGTGTATTAAACAAGTTTTAAATTAATTTTTTATAAGTTTCGATTAATTTTTTTCTCCGTAGCGCCATCTGTGAGCTGTTTTAGAAGTAAAACATATATTAAATTACTCATAACTGTAAATGATTGTTTTAGTACTTGGTAATAGTTTGAAGTTAGATTTAAATTTTATAAACTGTTTTAGAAAATTTTTTGAATAAATTTTTCAACAGCGCCATCTATGAGATTTTTTTAGAACTATCTAATATATTAAATTATTTATAACTGTAGGTGATTGTTTTAGTACTCGGATTTAATTTAAAGTTAGATTTAAATTTTTTAAAGTGTTTTAAAAAAGGTTTTAAAATATTATTTAGCAGCGCCATCTATGAGATTTTTTTAGAAGTAACCAATATCTTAAAATATTTGTAAGTGAATGTTCTACTAGTTGGTGTTAGTTCGAAGTTTGATTAAAATTTTTAAAGTGTTTTAAACAAGTTTTGAATTAATTTTTTTCAACAACTCCATCTATGAGATGTTTTAGAAGTAACTTTTTAAATTAAAATTCTTAGTTTCATCATTCTGCGGTCGGCAGTTGGTAATGATCTCAGATGTAAAGTTTCTAACTTGAGTCTTCCTGATATGATATTTTTACCGGAAATACTCTCCGATAAGGATTTTTGTATGTTTTATAGTATTAAGATTTGAATATTGACGATTTTCTAATGTAGAAGTATAGAATTTTCTGGAATTTCTGTAAGATTCTTTTGTTATACCATATTTGGTTTAATTATGTGGATTAGCTATATTTTTTTATCTGATTGCTAAATGAAGAAATATAAAGATATTTCTTGGGATAAAAAATTGTGTTTTACAAAAGCCCGTACGGATTTAACTTTTTAATAAGTGATATTATTCAATATATTTTGTATAAGAATGATCGATTATTTTATTTTTGAATAGAAGTATGGATTTTTTAAAAATGAAAATAGTATTAAGAATACAAGATATTTCGTATAAGAATGATATATTATATTAATTTTGAATAAAAATAATATTAAGAATATGTTTATTTTATAGTTTGACACGTTAAGCTGGTTTCATCACCAACACTTAAGGCATGAGAGTGTATGGTTTGTTCCATAATTAGTTAAATGTAAGCTAACTTAACCGAAAAACATAACCTTTCACAACGATAGCGAAGTATGGTATTAATAGAATATTTAATGACAAGGGGGCATTCGTCTTAAAATATTAACATTTATTGACTTAAAAAGTCACATGATTGCCTCAACACACCCTCAAAAAAGTTGATTGATCACTTATTTCTTCATTGAAATCGAAACACATACTTAGCAAAAGTTCGTCTAGTTCAAAATGGCATAAAAATACAAACACAGACATGTTCTCAGAAAAATTCCAACATAGACTTTGTGTCCTGGCAGATTAAAATTCTAAAATTATCGAAAATCCCTTTTAATGAAAGCTGTCTATTTCAAGATAATCACAAAAAGTTAACATTATCTCTCTCTATATGATTGAAACTGAACAGACAAAATTAAAAATCATGTGATTCCTTTCACAAATATCTTAAATCGTGTGTAATCATCTTGATCAGTTAAGTCTATAACAAATCAGATAGGCCACATGAATTAAACTGCTACTTATGATAAGGCTTGAAAACGTATTTAACACCCATGTAAATTGATAAACTTTGCACTTTTCCTCGATAATTCACTTGTATTTTATTGAATCACTTTAGAAATTTTTATAGTTTAATATTAAAATTATATAAATTCTCGTCAATTCATTTTAGATTATGATTTTTGTAAGTTGCAGTATTACTATTTTAGATTAACCATTCTTATAGATTTAGTAGTATAAACAAGTTATCACACTTGCATTTACTACAAACATGAGTATAATTATATCATAATCACATCGTTTAGTATGAACATTTTAAGATACTCAAATTCTAACATCTACCCAAGAAATTTAAAATCATATTATAATAAATAAACTGTTCCTACCTTACACAGCAGCTTCTTGAACACACAACCGTATCATGCGATGTCTTGAAGAGCAATGCCTGATTAATACGAATGCTTATCAGCTAATTTTATCCTGATTGGGAGTTTATACAAGACTTGTGACGTCACTGAAGTGTGGGTTCGTTTAGTTAGTGTTGATAAGGAGTGACCTTAAAAGACCCAGAACTATACATTAAGTCTTTTCTGTTTATGTGAGATTAAATCATTTTAATTTAAATAATTTAAATTTTTATACATTGGAGGTTATGCAATAATTATGTTATATTTCAAAAATTAGAAGAAAGCATGTAGAGCATGACATAATATGTTAGGTTTTGATAACAGCCGTATCAAACAATACTACAACTTTGACTTCGAGTCGTGGGGGTGTATGGTTTGGTATAAATAGAGGGGGAAAATTATGATTTTCATCATTTGATGATACATATTGCTAGTGATTAGACGTGTTTTAAAGTGCTCCCGCTTTTTATCAGTGTGATTCGTTTGAGAAGATTGTTGTTTGCTTTTAAGAGTTAAAATTTTTAATTGTTTCTATATTATGGATATTTTCATACCTAACGATGAAGCCATGTCTGTGGTAGGTTCTGCACCTGTTAAGAAGATGTTTACCTGTCTTAGTTGTAATAAGACATTTTCATCTATTTCTAATTTGAACCAACATATGAAAACTCATTCTGGGGAGAAATTATATACTTGTGTCATTTGCCTGAAGTCTTTCGCACGAAGATCTGACTTGAAGAGACATTTAAAGATACATGATAGTGTTAGACCATCAGAGCATGATGGATTCACTGAAGTTTTTACAGAAAAGGATAATTTATCTCAAAGTCCTTTGAAGTTTGAGATATTACCTGAAGAAGATATTTCTCAAAGGACTGTGAGCTCTGCGAATGTTGAGAAGAAGCATGTTTGTTCCACCTGTGGCAAAGTCTTAACAAATATTTTTAACTTAAAGCGACATATGAAGATACATTCACAAGAGAAGCTATATGTTTGCAATATATGTCAGAAGGTATTTGGACAGAAATCAAACTTGATAAGACACTTGAAAACTCATAATACTGATGGACAGTCTACATTAAAGTGCAACATGTGTAACCAAGTTTTTACACGAAAGGATAATTTGAAGAATCATCTAAAGTCACATCAGAATTCAACATTCTCTTGCCGTGATTGTGATAAAGTGTTCGGACGAAATTATGAACTGAGACAACATGTACGCACCCAGCACTCTCACACACCTCTTGCGAGTGTAAAACGTAAAATGAGTTTATCTAATGTAAAGTCGAAAACCACAAAGCATTCTGATGCACTTAATGTGTTTAAAACAGTGATTTTGCATCCAGATGAACGTGAGGAAAGTGATTTAGAGGTATTTCATAGACATTTACGAACAGAAATACAGGAACGTTAAATAAGTGAAATTCATGAAAAAGGTTCAATTAAATGGTATATGATAGAGAAAATAGCACTTGAGCGTCTGACTGATAATGAGGAGTTTGAAGAAATTCAATCTTATTTTCGATGTTCGTGTATGATAGAACTTACAGAAGATACTATCTCACAACATATTGAAGAAGGATTTTCGAAGATTATTAAATCCTTTGAAGAATTTGTACAAAGAGGCTCTGGGTGGAAACTGAGGAAAATTCATTATTTAGAACTCAAGATTGCTAAATATCATCCCCTTGCTGCGAGTTCTTACATCCCTCTATCTAAAAAACTGGATGATAAAAAAGCAGTGTTGAATATAAAAAACGAAGACAATAAATGTTTGGTGTGGTGCCTTTTGGCTTTTAAACTGAACTTAGATTTTACAAAAAAGCCTGAACGTGTTTCACATTATCGACCTTATGAACATGATATTAAATTAGGAAATGTAGAATGTCCTGTACCCCTTCAGAAGATATCTATTATTGAACAACTCAACAATTTACGGGTTAATGTGTTCGGATATGAAGAGGATGAAGTTTACCCCCTGTATATATCCGAAAAGAAGGATCAAGATGTGATTAATTTGTTATTGGTTGGTGATGGTGAAAAGCAACACTATTGTTTGATAAGAAGCTTTTCAAGACTTTTAGGTGATCTTACCAAACATAAAGCCGCTGCCTACTATTGTTATCGATGTTTACATCGATTTTCAAGACAAGATCTATTGGATAGGCATAATGAATATTGTTCTCGACATGTTGCGCAAGCTATCAAGATGCCTAATGAAAATGATAATATATTAAAGTTTTCTGGTATTCATCTACAACATCCTGTTGCCTATACGATTTATGCGGACTTTGAGAGTTTACTTATACCTATTTCATCAGCCCCGCCCTCTTCTAAAGCATCGTATACCGAGAAAACAACCTACCACTTACCGTGTGGATATGCCTATGTGGTTATCGGACCCGATGGAACATGTGTGAAGAAAGCACAGGTATATCATGGTAGAAACTGCGTTGAACATTTTTTAAACAGAATGATGCAAGAGAAGGAAATTTTAGGACAAAAGTTACTAAATATTAAACCTATGAAGCTTTCTACCGAGGAAGAAAAGGCATTTCGAGAAGCAGAGTTTTGTCATATTTGCAAGAAAACTTTAGATGAGAAACGCACACGTGATCATGATCACCTGTCAGGTGCGTTCAGAGGAGCTGCACACGTGGAATGTAACTTGAATTATAAGCAGTGTAAAACAATTCCTGTTATATTCCATAACTTGAAAAACTATGATGGTCATCATATTATGACAAAGCTTGGAAAATTTAAAGATCATGAAATCGATGTGATTGCTACTTCTATGGAAAACTATATCACTTTTAAAATCAGAAAGCCTACATCTTCTATTCAGATGGTTTTTATCGATTCTTTTCAATTTTTGCCCACGTCATTGGAAAAACTTGTTAAAAACCTTCAACCTGAGCAATTCACAATACTTGAAGAAAATTTCCCAGAAAATAATAATTTATCTTTACTTATACGTAAAGGGGTTTACCCCTATGATTATTTTACTTCTTTCGATAAATTTAATGATAAACAGCTTCCCCCACCTTCTTCATTTTTTAATAGTTTGACCAATGAGCCAATAGATGAAAAAGATTATGAACATGCCCAAAATGTATGGAAAACATTTGACATCAAGACTCTCGGTGATTACCATAACCTTTATGTTAAGACAGATGTTCTACTACTTGCTGATATATTTCAAAACATTAGGAAATTATGTCAGCAGTATTATGAAATTGACCCTGCTCACCTGTTCACAGCACCTTCACTCGCATGGCAAGCTTGTTTGAAGATGTCTGAAACATCATTAGATTTACTCAGTGATATAGATATGCTGCTTATGGTTGAAAATGGTATACGAGGGGGTATCAGTATGATTAGTCAAAGATACGCTCGAGCAAACATACCTGATACACCCGATTATAGGAAAAATGAGGCACCCAGCTACATCATGTACTGGGATGCTAATAACTTATATGGGTGGGCTATGAGCCAATTTTTACCTTGTGGTGGTTTTGAATGGAGTGAAACAAGTCATATCACAGAAGAGTGGATTCTATTGTTATCTGATAGCTCTGAAATTGGGTACCTTTTCGAGGTAGACTTGGTATACCCAAAACATTTACACCCTCTGCACAATGAATATCCTGTTGCTCCCGAGAGGATCACAGTAGAAGAATCTATGTTGTCTTCTCATGCAAGAAACTTACTTAACAATAGAAAATTCGTGGGTACCCCTAAACTTATACCTAATTTAAATAATAAACGAAATTATATAACTCATTATCGTAATCTTAAATTTTATTTAGAACTTGGTTTAAAAATTACAGCTGTACATAAAGCCCTAAAATTTAAACAGACACCCTGGCTTCAGAAATATATTAATTTCAATACTGAGAAACGTAAAGAGGCTAAATCTTCTTTTGAAAAGGACTTTTTTAAGTTAATGAATAATTCTGTTTTTGGGAAGACAATGGAGAATCTTCGAAAAAGGAGAAACATTGTGCTTTGTAATGGTGAAAAAAGAGCCAAAAAATTAGTAGCTTCGCCTACTTTTAAATCATTTAAAACCTTTGATGAAGACTTAACCGCTGTAGAACGACTGAAAACTAGTATTTTAATGAATCGGCCTATCTATGTTGGGTTCACTATTTTGGAACTATCTAAATTAGTTATGTATGATTTTCATTATAACTTCATAAAGAAAACATATAAAGATCGGTCAGCCCTATTATTCACTGATACAGATTCCTTAACTTACCATATTCAAACAAACAATATTTATAAGGATATGGAACAATACCGTAATTTGTTTGACTTCTCCGAGTATCCGAAATCACATGATTTATACTCTGAGGATAATAAGAAAGTTCTCGGTAAGTTCAAGGATGAACTCAATGGTGAATTAGCCCTTGAGTTTGTCGGACTGAAATCAAAAATGTACTCCCTAAAATCCTTTAAAGACGAGAAAAAGCGTGCAAAGGGTGTGTCTACGCAGATTGTTCGACAGAAAATCAAGCATGAAGACTACTTAGAGTGTCTCCAACAGCAAAAAACAAGCATGGAGAAACAGATAAGGATCGCTCAGGATTCTCATAATTTATATACATTAACCCAAAATAAAATTAGTCTAAGTCCTTTTGATGACAAGAGATACATTTTAGAAAATGGAATATCCAGCTTAGCGTATGGACATTATGAAATTAACCAAGATTGTAATGAAGAAGAAAATTGCTGATTTGTAAATATCTTTCTGTATATAAACCTTTTCTGTAAATTACTTTGTTTTAATAAAAAGCGTTAATTATATTTTTGTGTACTTATTTAAAACTTTTATACAATCATTTCTGATAAAACATTATCTATATGCACGTACACGTATGTATGCATGCACGCACACACACACATACACACACACCGTCTAATGAGGTTTACACGGTTTACCATGTTTTAAAAACAGTTTATCTTGTTTAAAAGTATTACAAAATGATTTTAAATCGATCTAAAGCGTTAATCATGTGCAAAAAGCTTAGTAAATTTTTTTTATAAGTTATGAAATACATTAAAGTAATAATTTTAATAGATTAGAACATTTTTGTTAACTTATAACTTTCTTAAAACTTTTTTTTTTCTGTTAGTTCGAGAATGAATAAAAACATTTTTATTTTTTATTTTTTATTATTATTTTTTAAATATTGCAAAACTTTTTTTTTACTTTTTAATTTTTAATTAAAATTTTTTTTTTTTAAACTTTACTTTTTATTATTATTTTTTTAACTTTTTAATTCTTAATTTTAATTTTAATTTTTTTTTTTGCTTTTTTATAAATATAAGTTTTATTTTTTTTTTAAATTATCACACATTTTTTATAAAAACTTATAAATTTTATGCATAAACATACACAAATACATATAAACATAGTTCTAAACCGACAGACAGACATTACACACAAAGAAAATTACATATGATAAAATGTATTATCTATATACTTCTCAAAACATATTCTTATATACAAATTTATCTAACGAAATATCGGATATATCAGCAAAATGTGATTAACAGAACCGTGCAGTAAAGCGAAGAGTGACTTTAATCATAGATTGAGCGTTGATTGCGCATTTGCGCAATTGCGCATATCTTCGCTCTTCCTGTGGCCGTTGAACCCCCACTATCCTACTACTTATTTTCGAAACTATTTTAATTATTAAAGAAAATTTTATAAATCTTCATTTTTTTTTTTTTCAATCAAAATTCCTTTGGATCTGATTTGGTTTCTACATTGGTTGGTAATTGGTACTTTCAAATTATGTGATCATACATGATAAAAAATTAAAAACATTTTATTCTACTACATTAGAATTATGTTATTTGTTTTGTTTTTTTATATCTTATTCAAATCTCATTTATTTTTATTCCTGTAAGAAGTCAGTATGCACGACTTTTACGCTTTTCATCACTAGATCTTCTTGAGTTGATAAAGGAAAGAAAATATGTTTGTGAATGTGTTAGGGAAATTCCCGTGTTTCAGTGGAGAAAATTACAAAAGTAACAAGAATAAAAAATCATGAGTCAAGCATAGATTATGTAACACTTTCCAACACTTGCAAAATGATTTTACAAATCTTTACCGTTTAATTAGGTGAAAGATGATATCTAAGTAAGCAATTTGAAAAAAGCATAACACATTTAAACGCCTAAAAAACCCAATTTAAGGAATTATCAACAACATTCGGAAAGATATCCGAACTCTTTTGTGAGTCCTGTAAATTTCAGTTCAAGTAGGAAACGCGCAGCACAGTTTAAAATTCTCCTTCTGGAATTTCCGTCAATAAACGGAAATGTACTCGAGAACTTTTGAGCTGCCCTGTATAAGATCTATAGAATTTATACACACCAAGTGACAACACATGAGTTTAATTTAAAAACGCTTTCAGCAACTGAAAACGGACATTCTTTGATGTGTCCCTGTAAATGAACGATGAATGCTATACACACGATATTCTATAGTAAGCGTCTTGTAATGCACCTTAGTGTTATATATCTATTTCAACATGTTTGAAATAGTGAAACATTATTAAAATAAACCGCAAACGATTTTTCTCCATATACTGTAATGTAACGGAATTTCTTTGAGTGTCCCTGTAAAGGAACTATAAGTCCTATCTATGCACACCCTATTCCATATTAAGCTTCTTGTAGTGCACCTCAGTGATATATATCAAATTCAATGTGTTCGAAATTGTGTAACATCATTAAAATAAACCGCAAATATTTTTTCTCCCAGACAGTAATGTAATCGAATTCATTTGAGTGTCCCTATAAAAAAACTATAAGTGCTACACACTTCATTTTCAATACCGAACATGCCATAGTAAACCTCAATAACATATATCCATTGCATGACAATCGTAGTATAGTTACGTGAGTTAAAGCACGGACAGACAAACCGAATTCATAAACACTTTTCAACTATGTTGGAAAGTGTTAAAAACATCCTTGAAGGTGGTCTCAAAAACACCTAAGCATTCATATATATTCACACTAAACATTCATTTTTTATAAGAGCCAACACAGATGAGCTTTTGAAATAATGGGATATTCAAAGTTCGCCGTAAACCATTATTATGATTTGCGGTAATTTTTTTCTAGAAATATCCATAAAAGAACCCACATGTCCTTTGTATTTATAGCGCCATTGTCTCTTTTTCCCTGAATTTTCTCTTTATTTAACTGGAGTAAACTGCTTTTAAAGTCATTCGTAATTATTAAGAAGAATAAATAAATAAATAAATAAGCAAATAACATTCTAAAACCACTTTGGATGAAAAATAAATCCACAGAAAAATGAAAATTGAATAATAAAAGAACCGCAACTCTTTACAAGGACTCCATCAAATGAAAAAAAAAAAAAAAAAAAAAGTTATATATCCCGTAAAATACTGGACGTTTTTAGGTGCGTTCGTAATTATATAAATACGTAAGCACCTATAGTCGTCGTCTGGTCCGTCCGTCGGTCCGCATATAACAGCGCAAAATCTCCCCAACCGAATGGTTTGAAATTTAATGTATATAATTGTTGCAGAATTTTGTCGTGTGATTTCAAATTTTATGAAAATCGAATCAAAACTTAAAAAGATATTAATAAAAGTTTTCTTCATTCTATTAAATCCGATCATACGTAATTAATTCAATGATATCCCATGATAGCTAATGATTCTAGGTTGCCATGGTGATGACGTCCTATTTAAAATGGAATCTTATTATTTCCGTATTACTGAATTTAAAAACCAAATTTGTATATTAAAATTGTTTAATTATAACAATCCTATAACCTACCGACAGCTTTTTGGATAGATGTTTCCGGAGAAATAGATATTAAATGGGAAAAGAGTCTCAATATGGATTTCAAGTTCTGAATTTTTCAAAGCTAGGCTTCAGTTTCCCATTGGAATTTTCAGTCAATGTGAACAAAAGATAAAATGTTGCCAACTTAAAATGTACTTATTTTATTACGGAAATAAATCATGTCATAATAACAGAGATATAATTAATTGTTTCAGTGAAATAATAACGATGATTTTTTACTTTGCCTTTTATTGGATATTGAAACTTAATTTCATAAAATAAAATTAATATCTATAATATGAAAATCTGCGCATAAAATAAATTGTGTATTCATGCATTTTTGCATAAGAGTGCAACAGCAATTGCACCAATATGAATATTTATTAAACTAGTTATAGTACGAACGAACCCCATTTGTCACGTTTGACACACAATTTCCAACTTGTTTTATTTATTTATTTATTTATTTATTTATTTATTTATTTTAAACTAGATTAGAAAAACATCAGTTTATGTCTTCTCTGAAATCTGAGCCTGCTGCTACCTTGGTAGCATTAAGTTCGAACATTTAAGATTAAGAATTAATCGCATAATCAACCTACCTACAGTATAGTAAACATCGCAGTGTAACTTTGAAAATCAATGTGACGTTATGAAGTTATGAACAAATATGCAAAATAGGCAATCTTACACTGTTAAAAAAATACAAATGTCTATTAAGGCCGTTCTCAAATGAAAACTGGCTACTTTATGACACATATTGTTTAGTTTATGTCTTCTCTGATATCTAAAAGCCTGCTTCTACCTTGGTAGCATTAAGTTCGAACATTTTAGATTAAGAATTAATCGCATAATCAACCTACCTACAGTATAGTAAACATCGCAATGTATAACTTTGAAAATCAATGTGATGTTATGAAGTTATGAACAAATATGCAAAATTGACAATCTGACATTGTTAAAAAATATACAAATGTTTAATTAAGGCCGTTCTCAAATGAAAACTGGCTACTTTATGACACATTTTTTAATTCCTTTTTGTTCGGAAACCAGGGCCGTACAGAAAGACCGCGGTTCCCAGTAATACTTCCATTGCGGGCCCCCCACCATAAGCCTAATAAAATAAAACCTGCTTAGACGAAAACGTACAGGAAATTCCGTTCTAAACAGTTTTTTCGTCTTAAAAGGTATGACATTTTTTTGGCTAGACCATGATTTTTTCTCCATTTACAGCAGAATTCCGTTATAAACAGCCAATACTGTATTAGAAAATAAATATGTTGGATAGTACGTTTTTAGAAAATCTATATAGTATTTTCTTGCAATTTAATTATTTTTCTTTTACAGAATTTTACAGTAGCATTATAGTTTATGATGATTGGTAACACCTTTTCATACATGGATTTTAAATAGAAATTTAAAATATTGAAAATATAATTAAATTTTAATTCAATTCATCAGTTAAGGCGCCGATTGCCTGGCGCTATTACAACTTTTGTTTCTTGTGGTTTACAATTTAGAAAACATTTGTTCTATAAAACATAAATAAAAAAATGCCTGCATCTTTGCTATGTGCGTTCTGCTGATTTTTAATAAAAGCTGGATTTTGTTTTGTAAGTTATTTTAATTAAAATTTTTATGTAAAAAATACCAGTCTACTTTTTCTGGTATATATTTACAAACCGTAACGAAGTCGGGCCTCCTAGGAGACCCGGGACCTGGTAATTTTTACCGGCTCTACCCCCCCCCCCCCCCCCCCCCACACACACACACCCTCTATACGGGCCTGTCGGAAACGCATGAAATTGACAGGTGTTCTTATTCAAAAACTTTGTAATCGAAAGGTGTTTTCCATTTTTTGGTATAAGCAGAAGATCGTTCAGAAAATATTGTCGAAGTTGGCGTTTTGAACCGAATTCCGGACGCGGCAGTCAGAGAAGCGAGGGTTTGATTTTGATCTGACGTTTGACTTGTGCAAAACTAAATTTCAAGTTTGTATGTGGTTGATAAATGACTTTCACTTTTATCAAAACTAAAAATTAATTAAAAATACTCTGAAAACCGCTTCCGTTAGACGAGCAATACCACTTCCGCCGAAGATAAAGAATATAAAAAATAAAAATAAAAATACCGCAGTCTTTTCAAAGACTTCATGAAAAAAAATAAACAAAGCAGAACACTACCGTAACAGTTTTGGAGATAAGGACTAATAAGACTGTCTTTTCCACAATTTCCGCTGGATCGCTAGTCTGTTTGACCTTGCTGTGTGCGTAATCAAGCTGTCAGCGCCTTTGCGCCCTCTTCTCTTTTATCGGATCCTAATTTTTAAAATGAAATCCGCTTCATTATATAAATAAATGAATGACCGTGAAGAACATGCCCAAACATATATATATATATATTGTGACATAAGACATTTGGAGTGGTAAAAGACAGCCTGCAGAAGATCAGATATAGAAAAAATTACCGGCTACATATAAATATGTATTAAGATTCACTTTCTAATATAGTAAATATTCTAAGATTCACCTTCTAATATTAGAAGTATTCTAAGATTCACTTTCTAATATTAGAAGTATTCTAAGATTCACTTTCTAACATCAAAAATATTCTAAGATCCATTTTCTAATATCATAAATATTCTAAGATTCATTTTCTAAAATCACAACTAGTTTTAAGATTCACTTTCTATTATCATAAGTATTCTAAGATTCATTTTCGAATATTATAAGTATTCTAAAATACAGTTTCTAATATCATAAGTATTGTAGGATTAACCTTCAAATTCCACCATTCAAATTCTTAAAGTTCCGCGGGCCACCCATAATTCACTTATATAGTGCATAGACAACAAATGTATTACATGCCTTGTCAGTGTCAAGACCAGGTGCGGGATGTATGGGCACTGCAGAACTGCTTTAGTTCTTATTTTCTTCTTTTCAGAAAAAAAAACAATTTTATTTAGTTATATTTGCATGCAATATTTAACTTTAACACCAGAAATTCTGTACAGTTACTTGATTTATTATTATCATTATTTATTCGCAGGCGTTTGAGTTGATGTGAAAAAAAGTTATGTGTAGTCAAATGGCTCTTTCCCTGTTCCTTGATCATTCAACGACGCCAAACTTTTTGACTCATTTTTAAACGCAAAAGCATAAAATGGTCAGGCCTGACTATTGAAGCGATTTGGAATCGAAATGAGTTTTCCATTTTTTGATAAATAAATGACTTATCGAGTTATATGCGAAGTTTTTGTCCGTTCTGGTGCTGAAGCATCGGAAATTCGCTTGAAAACGCCAACTTTGACAGTGTTTCCTGAAAGATCTTCTAACCTTTACCAAAAAATGGGAAACGTGTTTTGATTACACAGTTTCTGAGTAATAACAACACCTGCCTATTTCATTCGTTTCTGAACAAAAATGAATTAAACATGTGTCATAAAGTAGCCAGTTTGGATTTGAGAACAGTCTTAAATAAATTTTATGCTTCAAAACCAGTGTATTTAACTCGAAAAACAGCGTAAAAGTTGGCAGCTATGGATTTTTCTTAATAATGCGCTTCGGAAATCTCACGATGTCGCTAAAAACTCTTCGTTCTCAATATTCGAAATAATAAAGCGGGCCGGTACCCTCGGCGGACCACTGCTTGAAAACTCCCAATTTAATTGAGTTGATGTATACAGGGTGTAACTGAATGGATGGTCAAAAATGTAAGGGGTGATAATACATGTCAAGACAAGCAAATTTTGTATGGGAAATCAGGGTCTGAATCTATTTATTAAATCAAAAATACAGGTTGTCTTGCACCAAGTCAGATACATATTTTCGTTCATACCTGTAACAATAATGAAAATATTTTAGCGAAATCTTCAACACAATTACGTTGCTTTATATGAAACATGATCAAAGCAAAAAAATGCTAGAAACGGCTATGTCCTTGTCCTTGGCTATTCTCCATGTCCAAATAACACTGAGCTAGATGCTTCAAAACTCTAAAGGTAGCTGACAATGCATATGATGTCATTGATCGAATTATAGTGAAATTCCAACAATCCCCTTAATGTCATGGCATGTTACAAACAATAAAGTTATTGTGTTGAAGATTTCGCTAAAATATTTTCATTATTGTTTTACATTTAAAATGTGGTGTGTGTATAAGTTTCAAACAAAAATTAAACATAAATAATACAACTTTTATATTTTATTATTTTATAACAACCAACCGTAAATCTTCATATGTTTTAACAGCACCTTTTTCATAAAGCATTCGAAACAATCTGGAGTTTCAAAGTAAAAAATTTCTATTACTGTTAAATTTGCAGCTTTTAAAGATAACGTGATAAGCGTCTTTTAAGTTTAGTCATATATTGCTTGATGTGTAATTTACACTCGTATCATGAATCCGTCATGAAGAATAATGATAAGCGGTGGGGTTCACAGCAATAAACAGGGTCTCATTTGAGCCGATACAACTCATATCAATGAGTAAAGTTGAAAATTTCCGAAAGAAGGAACGAGACTTTGAAATACAGATAGTTTCGGTCGAGTTTCGGTCAAGCCGAAATTTTGGCAGCAGTTTCGCCGAAAACGATTATTCGGCGAAACTCCGATTTTGCGCCGAAACCGAAATTTTGGTCGATCTCTAATTATCATCTCTTACATTTCTGACCATCAGTTCAGTTACACCCTGTATAGAAGAAAGTTTTGTGATGACTTACAACATACTACTTATCTTTTTGGTTCGTTTGAAACCTTGACCTTGCCCTGGCTCTGTACGCACGCTGTCAAAGTCTTTTCCGGCCTTTTCTCTTTCACCGGGACCTAATTTTTTAAAATGAAATCCGTCTCATTATATAACGGAATCACCGTGAAGAAGAGGACAAAAAAAAAAAAAATAAATATCGTGACATAAGGACATGGGGAGTGATATAAAAGATAAACTGCAGAAATCAAATATAGAAACAAAGTATAAAAGCGATTTTTTTTTTTTTTTAATAAGAACGAAAAATCATGCGTGAAGATTATGAAACATTTTCCAAACATGCCAAGAATACTTTAACAAAAACTTCACCGTTTAAAAAGGTGCAAGATGATGTCTAAGTGAACAAAGTCAAAGTCAAACCGGAACAATTTAAAACTACTCGTTGGGGGCCACCGTAATAGTTACCCATCATGGATATGCAGAATATAAAATATGAAAATAAAACATGCGTAAACTATTTATAGAATGCATTGCAATTCGATAAAATCGTGACTTGATGACGTCCTAAACTTTAAAGGCTCTATTACTGAATTGCGTAAAAGAAACATCCTTATAACTTCAAAATTGATAATCAAATTAACTAACGGCTTATTGCGTCGGATTAAGCGTCTCATTTCCAATTAAAATATATCTTTGAATAGAAATTTGAATGAAATACAGGATCATGAAAAATCGAAGAGTGTGGAAAATATAATTACAAATATCTCGACAACTCATTATCCGATCGACTTCATTGTTTATGCAAAATATATGTTTTTTTATTGTCTTTTCTATTCACTCCTTAAAACAAACAATTTAGAAAATTTTTATATACCTTTTATCAGAACGAATATTTCGAGAGTCCGAAAAAAATAGTTCCGGATAATCGAGGTTACTTAAATTTATTAAGCTTCTTCCCATTATGACATACTACGTACATAGCAAATTTCAAGTCCCTATCTCAATTTTTTTTCGGGAGATAGAGCGTTTAAAGACACACACACAGACAGACGAACGGCATTTTTTTCCCTAAAAATATGTTTTTAGGAATCTCCAGTGTCTGAAACGTGTAAATCCCACAATTTTTTCTTCTATTTTCAAAACGATTACAAGACTTACACTATACTACGTATGATAGGTAAGTAAAAACGCATAACACATTTGAAAACCCAATTTCAGGAATTAACATCAATAGTCGGGAAAATATCCGAATTCTTTTGTGCAGTCCTGTATATCATCTATGGATTTCTATATATACTAAATCGTATGCTAAAATTTAGTTCAGTTAGGAAAAGCGTAGCCCAGTTTTAAATTCCCCTTCAGCAATTTCTGTCAACTGAGGACATGGTATTCGACATATTTTCTGCTGCCCTGTATATCATCTATAGAATTTATTACACACGAGTTAATGGGCAAACATTAATTTAATTTAAAAACGTACCATAACTGAAAACGCACTTCTAGCAATTATTGTGTTATTGTTGCACATACCCTTAGGCCAGCAGGGCTAGATCAGGTCCATGATATACACCATATACCGTTTGTCCCAAAAATGACCGATGGTTTTTATAATTTAATAACTTGCAAACGGTGAGAGATATTTAAAAAATTCTTGCAGGAGGGTTATGTATAACGTCAGTAGGTGGGAAAAGAGAGTTTCACGCCATGAGGTGGTGCTGTGGTGCGGCGGTGGTGCTAAATTGTTGTAAAAGACTACGATGATAAAATTCAAACTTAAAATCGAGGGTGGGGCGAAAGGGTGTGCTATAGGAGAGGGGGTTTTAGGAGGGGGCAGCATGTTATAGTAGGGGGGTATTTTTTTTAAGGGGGGGCTTAATTTTAAAAAATTTAAAATTGTCTTATATTACGAGGTATCGGCTATGGTAGAGTACGACTACTATCCCCTTGCCCCCCCCCCCCTACCCCATGCCCCCCTTCCCCCCCCCCTTTTTTTTTAGGGAGAGAAAGTTTAAGGTGGTGTCGCCCTCTATCGTAAGGTTAAATAGTTATGAAATTCAAAAATGACTGCTTGTGTAAAAGAATTTTGTTATAGCATAGTATAAAATAAATAATTTTAAAGTTTCTTACCAAACTGCTTACAATGGAATCTGTAAAAGAATTTTGTTACAGCATAGTATAAAATAATTAATTTTAAAGTTTCTTACCAAACTGCTTACAATGGAAATTTAAGTTATAGCATGGTGTAAAATAAAGTAACTTACCACTGCTTACAATGGAAATATATAGTTATAGCATAGCACTTAATAAATAATTTTAAAATGTGTTACCATAGTGCTCGCAAAGGAATATGAAATAGAAATTTAAGTTCTATCATAAAGCTAAATAATAAATAATTTTAAAGTTTCTTAGCAAACTGCTTACAATGAAAATATTTAGTTAAAGCATAGCACTTAATAAAATATTTCAAAGTTTCTTTACCAAACTGCTTACAATGGAAATATTTAGTTATAGCGTAGGCACTTAATAAAAATTTTAAAGTGACACATGTAAATAATTATAGTTATAAACCGACATATAGGCAGGCAGGCAGGTAGGCAGACAGACAGACACACAGTGAACTATTTGTTACGTACACAAGCATGCATATACGAAGTGAACTAATTGTAATAAAATACAAGACGTGCATACGTTTTAAAACATTTTTTTTTCTTCACAGAAATTAAGAAAATATTAAATTTCGACTACAACTTTCACTTTGAAATAGCGTACTCCCTTGTTAAAAATTATTAGCTTTTATCAAACATGTAAATGAAGCGGGGTTCGAACCTCGAACCTGACAAAATGATCTCATGATGTGTTGATTTGCAGTAGGTTTAAACGAACACACCATGAGACCATGTTTATTAGACGCGATTTAAGATTATAAGAAAAGGTGTCACGTGACTGAACATATTGGATTATTACTATACAGTACTAATGATATTATAAATTTTGTAAAATAATTTAAGCTTTACGATAAACTTTAATGTTTAAACTTACAAACACATTGGAATGTATTTATAACATATAAAATAACCTTATAAAAGGTTGGTTGGTTTGTTGGTTTTATAAACTTGCAAAGCAAAGCGTATCTTACCAATTTGCATACAAGAGATTTTGCAACATAAATTATATAATACAGCAAATTTTAACTTACCAAGTGGGGTTTAAGGATACTGTAATAGAATTTTTAATTGTATACTTTAAAAAAGAAAGTTTAACTTACCATTATGTTTATGCTCGGATTCGAACTGTCAACCTTTTGGCTAGCTTTCCAATGCGCTCCCAATTACGCTACGATGGCTCCGTACAATTAATATAAATAATGAAACCTAACACAATGTTACTTTTTTTTCCTAAGATTTTCAAGTTAATAAAACAGGATATGACGACATTTATAGAATAACATCCTGTTTTACAACGATAAGAATAGCAATATAAGAAGCTTGTACACCATAATGAATTTACTGTTTAAAGTTTTGACTTAAACGATTATTCTTCTAATTACTTAAAACCTTGCTGTATATTTGCTTGATCACCTATCTGTTTACCCTGCTTTTTGGATACTTCTAAACCTGAAAATGACTATTTCGCTTAACACATCTTACTATGAAATTTCAGAAATCAGCAAATTTAGTAGAATATTTCAGTATTTTGACGTTTTTACCCCATACCATTGGGACTTAGGGGAGGATACGATTGTCGAAGTGCAAATGAATAAGGACTGTGAGTTAAACCTTCACATTCAAAAATATAAAGAATTTGAGAATAGTGGTAAAATGTACCCTACAAATGAAGGAATTACAATATCGTGCGCAACCTTTGATAAATTTGAAACGAGAATGACAAAATTTAATTTTGACTCTGCAGAAAAAGAAACATTCGTATCTAACAACGACTTACTAACGATTTATGTGGATAAGGAATCATGCATACTGCAAAAACTATTGAAACCTGATTGTTTACTACTTACAAAAGAACAATTTCTCAAACTAGAGAAAAACTGTATTGAAATTAGCGAATGTCTTATTCAAACTTTTTTAACAAAACTTTTACCTGTTTATGTTTTAAAAAACGTAAAAATATGTAAATGTTCTCACTTTACAGAGGAAGAGGCGATGGACTATTTTTTAGAATGCTTCGATCATGAATTAGAGAGATCAGTATATCGCACGTTTGACTGTTATTTATGTTCAATCGGCCAACCAGTAGAAATGGATCATGAATGTATGAGATATAATTTAAGAAAACAGTTTAACTGGTGCGCAGACAGTGCTTTGTTAAATTTCAACATTAAGGAATTTGTGAAAAACCTGCTAGAGAAATGTACATGTAATTATACTTATTTATTTTTTGAATCTATGAATGTAGACTTTTATAATAAGCATTTGAACAATGTATTTATAAATTAACGTATTTATTTAATAAATATTTGTTTAGTTTTTTATCATGTGTCTGTTTTTATTTATGTATATGGAATAAATAAGTATAGTTTTCGAAAAGTTTTACAATTTTTCTTTAGAAAATGTAGAAACTTGTTTTATTTTTCTACAAAAATTAAGGATTTTATACTATTTCATTAAACATGTGTACTATTATTATAATATAACTTACATATTGTATACAAAATACTACCCTTTACTTGATAAATTATTTAAGATTTTAAACCAAAACTGAGCGAATATTATAACGATTATCGAGTTTGAAAATAGATCTGTTGTCTAACAGACCAAAAACAGGAAACTACTTATTTGCGGATAACATCCCTATGTTTTCTTACTGATAACGTTACTTCTTTTATCTAGTTTAAGGTATAAAAATTATTTCACTAAATTGAATATTATGTTTTATTTTTCATGATATGTAACTTAATTAGCAATACCATATAATGAACGAGTATTTTCACACATTTAAATTTGCATTTTAAGCCACGATGAATACATAATAAAACATTACTTGTATACTTTTACATAAAAATTGAAAATACATTTATACTTAACGAAATCACCCACTGTATAATAAAAGATACTTTGCTAAATTACTTATGTTTAACATACAGACTAATTTCTGTATACGATATATAACACGTGACGCTATTTTTAATTATTTTAAGCATGCGCGCCCTCTACAATTAAATAAATATTCATGAAAAGTTTTATTTGAAATAATATTCATACTGTTTCTGTGCCGTTAAGACGTTCTAATTTTTTCTCCGTTTAA
This sequence comes from Maratus michaelseni, assembly GCA_963931845.1. Taxonomy (NCBI): domain Eukaryota; kingdom Metazoa; phylum Arthropoda; class Arachnida; order Araneae; family Salticidae; genus Maratus; species Maratus michaelseni. Next base: position 5,807,732 of record OZ007591.1, read on the forward strand.
GTGATCTGCGATTTTAATTGATTTAAATTAAATAAGTACAATGCAAGACATGGTGTTAGACGAACCAACCAAGATAAGAAAAGCCTTGACATCGGAGTTTAAGGAACAAATAGACTGTACTATTTTAATGAAACCTGTTTTGAATAAGGAACCGATGGCCTCTTCATCAGATCAAGTCGATCAAAAGTTACCTTTTACATGTGATACATGTAAAAAAGTATTTACTAAAAAATATATGTTATTAAGACATATGAACTTACATTTAGAAAAAAACCCTCTAAGTGGGATAATCTGTTTACTACAAAGAGCGCTTTACAGGGTGATATGCTAATTAATCCCAAGACATCTGCCACATATAAATGTGAGAAATGCAGTAAGACTTTCTCACGAAAAAATGTGTTAGTTAGACACATGAAATTTCACTTAGAAAAGAAACCTTTTAATTGTAAAATGTGTTCGAAATCATTTGTGCAGAAAAGCGACTTACAAAAGCATAACTTAGTACATTCTAAACAAGGCGTTATGCATAAATGTAATGATTGTGATAAAAAGTTTTTACGGGAAAAAAATTTAATAAATCATACTATGATTCATAACACCCCTCAGCAAAAGCAAAGGAATATTGAATCGTTTACCAGACACTATAAATGTGTCGATTGTTCTGAAATATTTAATCACAGATTTGACTTACTGAAGCATAGAAAAATTCATCTCTCGTCCAAAGAACATATATCTGAACAGCGTACTGAACTTTTAAACCATTTACAGAATTTATTACTACGTATAGACACTTTACAAAATGCTATAAAAAATGAAACTATTCCTTTTTGAAATATTGACTTCACCAATTTATTTGAACTATACATATTCTTGTATATACTAATGTATGTGTTTAAATAATTAAATAAATAATAGCTAAGTGAAAAAGCTTTTGTGTTTTATTTTTCAATATGATTATATTATATCACTATTATGTGAATGAATGGACTTGTAAATTTAAACCCTATGTATAAAAATAAATTTCTTGCACTTTTACAAGAAGTAAAAATTTAATACAAGTTACTTAAATTATATATTTTGTTGAGGTGTGTAACCCTGAAAATAACAATTCTCTCAATATATTTTAAACAAGAAACTTTTCCTTTTTCGCGTTTTGTGATGTGCACGTGTCGACAATTAACAAAGATGCATACTTGCAGTTTTTATACTCCTACGCTTACACGTGCTGTGATCGCATATACTCTGTTGTTCCGAGTTTAGACTTTGAACTTTTTCGATGTTTCTCACTCAGTTCATGTTTGTGACGTACGTACTTAAATTAAAAATAAATAATTCCAAAGGCCGGGAAAGAAAAGCAGCCGATAGTTAAAAACAGAACAAAACTTTTATTTACATGTTGATCTGAGAAGAGTTCTTAAGCGACTGTGTGGTGCGTCGACTATTGCATACAAAAGATGCGCACGCAACGAAAGGGTTACAGCGCGTGCTGGAAAAATGACCTTGACAGGAGAGGGATAATTTTCTCTCTTTCTGCAACATTCTCCCACCTTTTGAGTGGGCAGCTAAACACTCAAAATCTTTACTTATATTATGCACAAAATACACATTACATAGTACTTACATAAGAAATCACTTATACAATCAAAATACAACCTTACAAATTACAACATAAATACAGTATACAGTATATGCAAAATAACAATAAACACTGGAATACATATAAAGAAGAGAAGTGAAATTAAGTAAAATAATTACTGAAATTAAATATTCTGAATATAAAATTTACCTTACAGGTGTTTTGACAATTCTGCCACTACTGGTGGTTAAAGGCATAGCCTCATCATTTGTTTCTTGTATTGGATTTTCCAATTCTAATCTGAACAATCGCTGAACTGGCCGTAATAACTCAGAATTGTTTGTTTTTATAAGCGCAAGTCTTATTTGGCCATCTCGACCTGGTATAACTTTTAATACGCGAGCTAGGTTCCAATAAGAACGTTTTTTATTAGTATCTTCAAGTAGGACAATTTCTCCTACTTTAAGTGATTTGTTTTTATAGCATTTTATAGACTGCTGTCGTAACTGCCCTAAATACTCTGTACGAAACCTAAGCCTTAAAGTTTCTCTTATCCGCTGCAGATACTTAGTTCTTTTACTCAATTTCACTTTATCTACATTATCAATATCAGGTACACCTGACTGTGGAGTTTCATGTAAAAATTTCTCTGGTGTTATAGCAAAGTCCTCATCAATGTCCTCTGATACGTAAGTAAGTGGTCTGGAATTAACAACTCTCTCACAGTCACACAATACAGTTAGTAGTTCTTCATAATCAAGAGAAGCACGACCCAATATTTTTCTTAAGCTTTGTTTTACAATCTGAATCAAACGCTCCCACCATCCGCCCCACCAGGCTGCGGATGGAGGATTAAACTTCCACTGAATTTTTTGTTCAGCAGCTTTAAAACGGAGACCATCCCAGTCTACAGTTTGCAAAAATTTCTCCGCGCCTATGAAATTTTTTCCATTATCTGAATATATGGTAGAAGGTCGTCCACGGCGTGCGATAAAACGTCTTAAAGATTGAAAGAAGGATTCGGTCGATAAGGAAGTGATTAATTCCAAGTGGACGGCACGATAGACTGCACAAGTAAACAGTACAATATATGCTTTTCTACCATCTTTCAAATAAAGTGGTCCAGCCAGATCACATCCTATAATTTCAAATACACAAGCATCGCGGACCCTATCATTTGGTAAAATTCCTGGGATGACCTCACATTTTTTCGCTTTAAACTTTTGACATTTTAGACACTTACTAATACAATTTCTTATGGTCTTACGAGATTTTAAAATCCAATACTTTTCTCTTAAATTTGACATTAACAATGAAGTACCAGCATGTAATAAATCATTATGTACACTCATTATCAACAATTTTACAACAGAATGATCAGATGGTAATATAATAGGATATTTAAAATCGTATTTATCATCCCGATAAACAACATTTGATTTAGCTCTTATAAGGCCGTCACAATCAACTATTGGTCTAAGTTGTCTTAATTTCTCATCATTTTCTCCCTTAAAGGATTCTTTCTGAATTAGTACCATTAAAGCCTTTTCCCCTTTTTCAATTTCTTGTACAGATAAGTCCCCTGAAAGATTTTTGTCAACTTTACTTACCTTGTCGTAAAACCTAAAAATCCAAGCTAACATCCTTACAATTTTCTTAAATGAAGAAAAATATTTATAATACCACTTAGCATCTTCACCATTTTTTACTAACGTTGTTATAACTGTTTTACGAATCTCAGAATTGACTAAATCTTCATTTGGCTCATCATTCGATTTAGGCCAATTTTCTTTTTTTTCGTGCAACCAATCAGGTCCCTCCCACCATTTCCTCTCAACTAACTGTTCAGCAGAACACCCCCTTGAAAGCAAATCGGCAGGGTTAAGAGAACCTGAGATGTGATGCCACCAATGAGGCGAAGTCAATGAGTTAATTTCTGTAACCCGATTTTGAATGAATATTCCCCAATTTTGCTTTCGCTGAATCCAACATAAGGCTGTTGTAGAATCGGTCCAGCAATAAATATCAACCCCTGATAAATTTAGATCTTTAATTATGTTAGATAACAATCTAGAGCCAATATTGCAAGACAAAAGCTCTAAGCGAGGAATTGTAATGGGTTTTAAAGGAGCTACCCTAGATCTTGCTTGTACTAGATTAATTTTTACCCCATCGTCGTCTTCCGCTCTTAAGAAAACGCAGGTACCGTATGCTTTTTTACTGCCGTCGCAAAATAAATGCAAGCTTATTTCTTGATCACTTTGTTTAAGCCCAAACCATCTAGGTATATTTATCAATGAGAGTAAATTTAAGTTTTTTCTCCACGATTTAAATTTCTTTACCAAATCATCGGGTAGGTTGTCATCCCATTTTAGTTTTGAATTCCATGTTTCCTGTAAGATTAGTTTCGGAATTAGCATCACCGGAGCCGTATAACCAACAATATCAAAAACTTGGTGTGCTACTGCCAAAACTATTCTTTTTGTTACTGATTCTAATGGATTTATAGCCTGTTCTATTTTACACGATAGTGTATCCGTATGTGTATTCCATACGAGACCTAATAGGGAAACATCCTCTTTCGTGGAGGAATCCTCTTCAAATATTTCATTAATTAAATTGGATTTCCAACATCTTAGATTAAAATGACCTAAAGACATGATTAATTTTGATTCTAAGAAAAACTTTCTCATTTCTATCTCGGAGTTTAAACTTGTTACGCAGTTATCTACGTAGAAGGCTGTTTTCAAAATATCTGCAGAGTGCTTTAAATTTTCTGGAACCGTATTTAAATGATACAGTAAAGTTGCGGCCAATAAATAAGGACTGCATGTAACGCCGAAAACTACCCTTTGATGCCGATATACGTTCACCTGTTCTTGATTTTCTTTATCAAACCACAGAAACCGCAAAAAATCTCTGTCTCTTTCTTTTATCGCAATCTGCAAAAACGCCTTTTCAATATCAGCGGTGACGCCTACGTAATTCATACGAAAACGATTCAAAATTGAGGGGATCATTTCTATTAAGTTTGGACCCGTAGCCAGACAATCATTTAAAGATGGAAAACCAGGTAAATGAAAACTAGCGTTGAACACTGGCCTTATATTCGTGGTGCTGTTCTCCTTTATTACCGCCCTATGAGGTAAATAATGAACACCCTTTAGTTTCTCAGTCGATGTCTTTTCGATTATGCCGAGAGCTAACCAGTTTTCAAAAATATCACAATAATCATTAAACTTTCCGGAATTTATCAATTTTCTTTTGGTGTTTAAAACAGATTTTTCCGCATTTATTTTATTATCCGGTAAAAGAGTGTTGTCCAGAACCCAAGGCAACGCAACTTCATATCGCCCCTCACTATTTATACTTAGAGTCTCTTCAAAATATTTCTGTGTATCCTCCTGCAATTCAGCTTTCGTTTTACTTATTGGGGGTTCCTTAATTCCCAAAACATCTAACTTCCAAAGATCACTTATACACTGATTTTTAACTAAAAGAGAAGAAATAATAAGAGAAGCTGTACTCTGAGAATTTGGCTCAGTGCCAGGATTAAATTTACCCATTAATGTCCACCCTAATTTTGTATTTATCGCTGTTATGCCACATTTAAGACTTACAATGTTTCCTGTTAAAAGCTTACCTGCAACATCTGCACCAATTAACAATTTTATTTCCTTATCAACTTTAAAATGTTTGTTTTCTGAATCATTTATTTTAATTCCGTGTAACTTAAGTTCATTTAGCCAAGGGCCAGAAGGAATTTGCTTAATTTCAGAACAAATACGTTTCTGACTAAGTACTTCTAATTTACACTTATATTTATCATTTACATCACTTAATTCAATTAAATAATTTTTATATACATTTTCTGGTGTTTCAACACCACCAAATAGAGATTGCTTAATTTTCGTTTCACCAATACACCTAAATTTCATACTTTGTGCAACATCTTCACAAATATAAGACTTCATTGAACCACTGTCATAAATAGCACGAATGAACATTGTTTTAGAACCATTATGAATTTTTACAATTAAAGTTTGTAAGAGTACATCTGAAATTTTAATGTAATTATTCAGAGTGCTTGTTTTGTTTTCACTTTTATCTCCAATCGAGATATTATCAACTTTGTGAGAAACTAAATCCGGACACAAAATTACAAAGTGCCGATTTTTGCAAATTCGGCATCGATGTTTTGACTTACATTGATTAGCCTTATGATTTCGTTTTAAGCATACAAAACAAGCATTCTTTTTCTTAACTATGTCTTTTTTACAATCTAAACTCATAGCAAAAGCATCGTTACAGTTCTCTGAATTATGAAATTTACTACAAAAAATACAATCAAATTTTTTAAACTTAGAATTTTCATGAAAATTACTGCTATTGTTGCTGTTATTGGCATTAAGTAATTCATAAGCAGTTGACACACTGCTTTTAGGTTCAGAGGGCTTATTTTTCTTAACAGTTAATTTTTCAGAATTTAAGCAATCACGAGTGATTTTAAGTCTAAATTCAGTTTCTACTTCATTTTTAACAAAATCCATTAAGAGATCTAAATCGGTCTTACCTGTTTCAGCTAATGTACTTTTCTGTCGCTCCCAAATTTTAATTAAATCGGTGGGGAGTGCAGATTCTATTAATGGGAGTAACATATGCGAAAACTTATCTTGAGTAACTCCCAGAGATTCTAAGGCACGCAGCTGCGTTTGTAGTTTGTCATAGAGAGTCAGCAAATTCACTTGCGTTTTGTCCGTAATAACCAGCTTTAAAAGTTCTCGAACGTAAATCTGTATAAGGACACTTTCTTTTCCAAAACGTTCTTTTAAATAGTTCAATGCCTTTTCATAATTAGCTTCTGTAGCAGGAAAACTCTGCACGATTTGTCGAGCTACTGATTCAGGCTTAGTAGACTGTAGTAGGTACTGAAACTTGTCGCGGACATCTATTCTTGGGTCTTCGTCGATTTTGCTAAACTGCGTCCAAAAGGTGAGCCAATTTCTTGGGTTGCCGTCAAATTTAAAGAGTTCTATTTCAGGGAGTTTCTGTTTAGCAACCGGTGACGCCATAATTGAAGAAGAGGAAACAGCATTTACTGTATTGTAACTAAGCTTCGTTTTTAACCTGTTACATTTCACCTTTAACGTAGACATCTTCTTGTAATATTCCTGAGCTGCCTCATATTCCTTTTCGTAATCTTCTTGAGAGCAGCTTTGTTTTTGAAAAAATTCTAAAAATTTTTCATCTATAGTTCGGAGCATTTTATATTTTTCTTGTAGTTGATCTAGCAGTATTTCCACATCATCTAAATCCGGAGCAGCGGCACTTATTAGTTCTTGTAGCTTGTTAGACGTCTTCGTAAAAGATGATCTAGTGGCTTTTCTCTGCTGCTTTGTACTTTCTAGATCCGTCATATTTTTTTTTTCGTAAAAAATACTTAAATACTTAATTTAAACTTACTTAAACTTAACATTTAACTATCGGCAAAATAAGAATGTCATAATTAGCATTCATCCCGGCAGGGATGCCAGAATGTGACGTACGTACTTAAATTAAAAATAAATAATTCCAAAGGCCGGGAAAGAAAAGCAGCCGATAGTTAAAAACAGAACAAAACTTTTATTTACATGTTGATCTGAGAAGAGTTCTTAAGCGACTGTGTGGTGCGTCGACTATTGCATACAAAAGATGCGCACGCAACGAAAGGGTTACAGCGCGTGCTGGAAAAATGACCTTGACAGGAGAGGGATAATTTTCTCTCTTTCTGCAACAATGTTTAACTGTCTTTGCAGTAACACCTTTAAAATGCTCACCGAGAAGATATTTTATTTCTCTTGGTTTACATATTGTAATGTTAATTTAATCAAGATATAAAATTCTAGTTTTTCCAAGCAGACTCGCTGGAATATTCTAACAAGGAATTTACACTAAAATACATATTTATACAATATTAATAATATTATTTTTATTTCTTCAAGTAGTAACGTTCCATGTTTTACGTGCCTTCGATGAATAATCTTCTAAAATCTATCGTGAATATACGGTGAATGAAGGTCGCGCATCCGTTGAACGAATACCGAAGAATCGGGATTATGATGGGTCTCTGCGCTACTAAAACAGGTAAGATATTATTTTCCTGTCTCATTTTATTAAATATGAAGATAGAAAAGAGATAAATATTTGAACGCACTCACATTATAGTAAGGTATTATATATATTTATAATAGATTATGAGACTTATGTGTGCTAAAATCTTTACTTGAGTGCGAATAGAAGAATTTAACAAACATTATGCTGATATAAATATTTTGCTACACTTATATAAATAAAGGAATGAAGTAGCAATAGCAATATTTTGAATAACAGAAATAAAATAATACCACTGAATTATTATTTCATCGAATTGTCAAACATTTATATTATATTATATAAGATTTTCTGTTATCTATATAATAATAAAAATGAGTATTCTAAAGGATACTGTCATAGAAAAATTAAATTCGAATAACTATGATATTTGGAAATTTCGTGTAGAAATGTACTTGCAGAAAGAAGATCTTTACGATGTAATAATAAACGAGCCCCCAAATCCCATCACTCCCGAGTATACAACAAAAAATAGAAAAGCTAGAGCAATTATAAACTTGCTAATAGATGACGACCAAATTATACACACTAAAAACCTAGAAACTGCTAGGGAGGTGTGGAATGCGCTTAAGAATGTGCATGAAAGATCGAATTTAAGCAGTAAATTATTCCTATTAAGGAAATTATATTCTAGCAGGTTAGCCGAAAATGGCAACATGACTGAACACTTAACCAAAATTTATCAGTTACGCGACAAATTAACTGCTATTGGTGAAACTATTAATGATCAACACCTGGCGGCTTTACTGTTATGCTCTTTACCTGCTAGTTATGACACGTTGATATGTGCTCTTGAGGCACGAAATGACGATGAACTGACCCCAAATTTTATTCGGGGAAAGTTAATGGATGAATACGATAAACGACAAAATAATGTCGAAAATACGAACAGTCACTCTGCTTTAAAAGTCAAATTCCCAATGCAAAAAACAAATAAATTTTGTCGTTACTGTAAGAAAAATTCCCATAATATTGAAGAATGTTGGAAATTAAAAAATAAAACCTATGAGAAACCGAAAATGAAAAATTACGGGAATAAACATTATGGTATGCCTAATAAGTCAGCCGTATGCTTTCAAGACAATGTAGGCGCGAATAATTCTAAAATCAAAAACTTTGATAGGGAAAAGCATGCTGATAAAAATTTAACATTTTTTATAGGTAACGGTTCGAAAGACCTCTGGGTTATTGATTCAGGGTCTTCGGCCCATATTTGTAATGACAAAAGTAAATTTCATGATTTTAATTATGATACATCTAATGTAACTATCGCGAATGGTCAAGAATTAAATTCTGACGGCTACGGATCTGTAAAATTAAATACTGTTATGTCAGACAATACGAGAAAAACCATAACACTAAAAAATGTTTTATATGTACCGGAGGTAGAAACAAACTTAATTTCTATAAAACAAGCTACCGAAAATGGTTGCGTAGCTACATTCGAAAATAATATGTGCAAAATAACTCACGAAGGCGTAACATACCTTGAAGGATTTGTAAACAATAATTTGTATGAAAGTAAAGTTAAACCTGATTCAATTCAAAATGTAAATATGATTAATCACTGTGAAAAGAAAAATTGTTTACATAAGTGGCACGTAAGGTTAGGTCATAGAAATGTTAACCACATAAAAGAATTAGTTGATAAAAACATGGCATCAGGGATTCAAATTGATAAATGTAAACACAGCATTGAATGTGAAGTTTGCCTTGCGTCAAAACTTACTGATAATCCGTACCCCAAAACCGCTAGTTTTAGAGCTACGAGGGCAATTGAGCTGGTTCATAGTGACCTGTGCGGGCCCATGCAAACTGCAACGGTTGGGGGGAAATACTATTTTCTAACTTTCATTGACGATTTCAGTCGCTTTACTATTGTATATTTATTAAAAAATAAATATGAAGTTTTCTCAAAATTTAAGGAATACGTAGCGATGACTGCAAACAAATTCGGCAGAAAGGTGCAGGCAATTCGGTCCGATAACGGGGGGGAGTACACAGGGAAGGAATTCGAAGAATATTTGAAAAATGAGGGAATTGATCATCAATTTACCGTACCATACTCCTCAGCGCAAAATGGAGTCGCAGAGCGTAAAAACCGCAGTTTAGTGGAGATGGGACGCTGTCTTCTTAAGGAAAGCGGTTTACCTAATTCGTTCTGGGGGGAAGCCATTTGCACAGCGACGTACATTCAAAACAGGCTCCCAACTTCATCATGCGATCGGACTCCATATGAAAAATGGACTGGTCGTAAACCAGATCTATCTAACATTAAAACTTTTGGTTGCCGCGCTTATGCATATATTCAAAAAACCCATAGGGGAAAATTGGACGATACCGCACGACCGGGTATTTTTGTCGGCTACGACAATAGAAGTAAAGGTTATAGGATTTGTACAGATGGAAGGAAAATTGTTATAAGTCGAACAGTAAAATTTTTAGAGGATAAGGATAATGACTTAGTCAAAAATAATGAATCAAATGAAAATAAAGAAATGCAAAGCGAGAATAATCCGCAACCAAAATTACAACTAATTAATGAGGAAAATAATAGCACCGAAATTGAAATGCAAGATCAGGATGCGAACACAAACTTGACAGGCACCCCACAGGATTTACCACGTAGGTCGAACAGATCTAACAGAGGGGTTCCTCCTGATAGATTCGCATTTTTAATAAATGACGTTAGGATAAATGAGCCCAAATGCTGGGATGACATAATAAAAATGCAAAATCCCCTGGAAAAGGAAAAATGGATAAATGCTACGTTAGACGAAATAAATTCGCTTAAAGAAAACTGTACTTGGGAATTAGTTGAGGCCCCACCAGGGACAAAAGTAATTGGAAGCAAATGGGCGTTTAAATCGAAATACAATAGTCAGGGTCAAATAGAAAAGTACAAGGCGAGGTTAGTGGCTAAGGGATTCTCCCAGAAATATGGAATTGACTACGACGAGACTTTCGCCCCCGTTGCGTCTCATACTACGATAAGAAGCTTTTTGGCAATGGCATTGCATAAAAACTTAAAACTTAGGCACATCGACATTAAGACGGCTTTCTTACATGGGGAATTGCAAGAGGAAGTATATATGCGTCAACCCGAAGGGTATGTAGCTCTCGGAGAGGAACACAAAGTTTGTAAACTGAAAAAGGCGCTCTATGGTTTGAAACAAGCCGCGAGAGCTTGGAATTTAAAGATACACGATTCGTTATCAAAATTAGATTTTCACCAAAGCTCGATAGACAAATGCTTGTATAAACGAACCACAAATAACAAAACGATTTATGTAATTGTTTATGTTGATGATCTCCTCATTGCCGGAGAAAGTCAAAACATTGATAAACTTATATGTCAATTAAAGAAAGAATACCCTGTCACGGATTTAGGTGATGCTAAATATTATCTAGGCATAAACATTAATCGCCCTAACCAAAACACTATGACTCTAGATCAAATAAACAAAATTCATGAATTAATAATCAAATATGGTTTGGAAAATTCAAAACCAACAGATACACCCATGGAACCCGGATTTGTTAAATTAACCGATGATGAAAATCTCTTACCGGATAATGTAAATTATAGACAGGCGGTCGGCGCACTACTTTATATCTCGACCGTATCCAGACCGGATATTAGTGCAGCCGTTAATATCCTGTGTCGGAGAAATGAAAATCCCAGAGCAAAAGACTGGGAAGCTGTTAAAAGAATCATTAGATATTTAAAAACAACTATCGATTTAAAGTTAACATATACTAATTTTGATGAACCTGTCTTGAGGGCATACGCAGACTCTGATTGGGCAAACGACCCACTTGATAGGAAATCTACGTCAGGAAATGTGTTTCTACTTGGCTCCAATCCAATACTATGGTCATCTAAACGTCAAAAGTGTTTAGCTATGTCTTCAGCTGAATCAGAATTCATATCTGCCGCGAGTGCAGCGCAAGAAATAACATGGCTAATAAATCTACTAAACGAACTGGACATGCCGCAGCAGTGCCCAATAACATTAATGGATGACAATCAGTCTGCAATAAAACTTGCAGAATCAGACAAATTTCATCATAAAACGAAGCACATAGACTTGCGCTATCATCTCCTAAAACAATTAGTGAATGAAAATATAATAAGACTCCACTACGTCAACACTGACTTGATGACAGCCGATCTACTTACGAAACCCCTGCCAAAGCCTAAGTTTACTTTTCATCGAAAGACAATCTTGAATCTGTGAATTGTTGATTCAGGGATTAAGGTGGGGTGTTGAGGTGTGTAACCCTGAAAATAACAATTCTCTCAATATATTTTAAACAAGAAACTTTTCCTTTTTCGCGTTTTGTGATGTGCACGTGTCGACAATTAACAAAGATGCATACTTGCAGTTTTTATACTCCTACGCTTACACGTGCTGTGATCGCATATACTCTGTTGTTCCGAGTTTAGACTTTGAACTTTTTCGATGTTTCTCACTCAGTTCATGTTTAACTGTCTTTGCAGTAACACCTTTAAAATGCTCACCGAGAAGATATTTTATTTCTCTTGGTTTACATATTGTAATGTTAATTTAATCAAGATATAAAATTCTAGTTTTTCCAAGCAGACTCGCTGGAATATTCTAACAAGGAATTTACACTAAAATACATATTTATACAATATTAATAATATTATTTTTATTTCTTCAAGTAGTAACGTTCCATGTTTTACGTGCCTTCGATGAATAATCTTCTAAAATCTATCGTGAATATACGGTGAATGAAGGTCGCGCATCCGTTGAACGAATACCGAAGAATCGGGATTATGATGGGTCTCTGCGCTACTAAAACAGGTAAGATATTATTTTCCTGTCTCATTTTATTAAATATGAAGATAGAAAAGAGATAAATATTTGAACGCACTCACATTATAGTAAGGTATTATATATATTTATAATATATTTAAGAAATTTTTTTAATATATTATTGATTCACATATGATAGTTAAATTAATATGCTATTAAACATATAATTTTGTATAATCTATATTATTAATTTTCTTTAACTCATATTACTTTTTTACAATAAATCGATTTAACTAATTATACATTTGTGTAATTAAACAAACTTATTTTACTAAATATACGTATCGATAATTAATTTTTATTATTTACATACACATGATTATACTTTTTATCGTACGCGATTAACTATTTATACATTTAATAAGCGTTGCCATACCCGCTTTTATAAAGCATACGGATTTCACATAAACAAGCAATATACATTTTCGTTAAATGAACAACTTGAATCTTTAATCTATAACGTCATATTTACTTTTAAACTTGCTTTTAACTGTAACCATCACTCTTTTTTAACCTATGTTAGTAACTGTTTAGATATAATATAATCAGTTTACTGTTGACTTTTGTCGTGACTGAACCTTTTACTGTTTGTTATTTAAAAATGGCTTATGAATTAGATAGGATTAAACGGTCGTGTGAAGAAATGGCTTCTTCAACAAAGTTTCAACGTTTAGATAAACCTATGGAAAATTCTGATTTTTATAAACATGAATTTTTACTCAAACCTAATAAACAGGAGAAATATGAAACACTATCACCTACCATGGACTTGTATGCTGCAGAGCCTAAGATTGCCAAGGATTCTACAACCCCAATATTTACTAACTGTGATAATGACGAAACGTCTTTCCCTGACACCTGCTGTGAGTCTACCCCTGCTACAGGCTTTTTGGATACAATTTTTAAGGATCTAGATTTTAAAAATTTGGAAATATACCTTACCTCACCGACTACAAGCGATTTAATTTCTTCAAATGAACCATCAACTAGCATTACACATAGTAGTGAACAATTATATAACATATCCCCTCCCATCGCATGTGTGAATAACATTTCCAAAACCAAACATGGTAAATCTCGCATTTTTGTCATGTTTCGGATTAAACTTGCTGATTTTATATTTTAAACTTTAAAACGACATTATAAACAGTATTATGTGCATATTGAAGAGATCAAACACAATGTATTTACAAATGAAGAAATTTCATCAACAAATAGAATTTTTATGGATATTTCAACATGGTATGAATTCCAATATAAAATTTTTGGATTTAATTTAAAATATAAAAGTTCATCGTTTATTGCTAACAATACAGTATTAGTGTTAAATTATAATAATTGACGGAGAAACCTTTTTTATGCAGTGAATAATCTCCACGTGCAGCGAATGATCGAAATAAGAACATGTTAAAAACCAGACCCCAATTACCAATAAGTACTTCAAGTGCCGCAGCCGAAAAACATAGTGAACAAAACCAGAAACTGTCGAAACCAATTAAGTGAAAAACTCTGCAGATTTCCCTACTTAAAAACTACAGCTGTTATCACGCGCGTGTGAACTGAACTTAAAGACATTCCCTTCAGAATCTAAAATGAATCCGAGCAGTTAAAACGCTCTTGTACATATGTGTTGTAAATATATATCTCAAATATAATGTAAAATTGGAGCATCTAAAAGCAGTCTCCAAAAACGCGATTTAAATGTAAATATCTAGAAAAGAATTATAATATTATACTCAAAATGGATCTACTTCTTATTTCGTGCATCTCTACTTACTAATAATAATAGTTCTTATTACTTCCATATAGCGAATACTTCAATCAAACGATAAGATAAATATCAGTGCAAACACTTTGGATTACTGTGGAAATATTCAGCGCATAAGGAAAATCTCAGGTAAGCTGAACTATCCTTCTTTACCATTATTAAAAGACGAAAACGTATACTAAAATATAGAAGACCAATTTAACCAATTCGAAAAAAAAGAAAATTTATTACGCTACCGACGGTCCCCCTAACAAAGATTATGAAAGACTGATTCTGAAAAAAGAATATTATCCCAGTATCAAAAACGATAATTTAACAAATTTCTAAAATATAATAATAAATAAAAGAACGCTAAAGAAAAAAAAGAAAAAAATGAATGAGATAAAAGAAAATACTCAATTTATTGAAAAACTCAATTCTACAAATTATAGTACATGGAAGTTCAAGATGCAGATGTTCCTGATTAAAGAGGAACTCGACGATATTATAGTACAAGATCCACCAGCTCCACCCGACCCCGCGCATGGCACAAAAGAGACCGCAAGACTAGAGCTTTAATTAACTTAAGCATTGATGATTCTCAAATCGTAAATGTAAAAAACTTAGAAACTGCCAAATTAACATCGGAAGCTCTGAAAAATATACATGAGAGAAGCAATTTATCTAGTAAGCTTTACCTGTTACGAAAATTATACAGTACTAAATTAGCGGAGGGCGGAAACATGATCTCACATATCACTAATATCTTGCAAATTATAGATAAACTTAATGCCATTGGAGAAAATATTAGCGATTCACATATTTCCGCGCTATTTCTGTGTTCTCTTCCCCCCAGTTACAATACTTTGATAACTGCGTTGGAGGCGAGACCAGAAAATGAGCTCACCCCTGATTTTATCAAAAACAAATTAACGGATGAATATAATCGTAGACAGGAAATGTCAGAACAATCACATAGCGGATATAACAACAGCGAGAGAGCATTTAAAACAAATAGGAGATATACACACACTGAAAATAGAAGAGAACAAAAATATTGCAACAACTGCAAAATGAAAAATCATTCGACTTACGAATGCTGGCACTACAAGAGCAGAAACACGGTACAATCCGGAAATCCTCGTAACAATCAATTCAAAAATAAAAAGAATTTCTCATCTTCATTATGTTATGAAAAGACCGAAACTCGTAGAGAAAATAAAATTCCAAACGAAAGAAAATACGCAAATGATCAGACGCAAAATAAAGCATTAATCACTCAAAAAGTAGGCAAAAATAACTGGATTCTCGATTCAGGATCTACCTCGCACATTTGTAATGATAAAAGCCTATTTAATAAATTTATTGATTATAATAAAACTTCAGTAACGATCGCGAATGGTAATAAACTGACAGCGTTAGGTTCAGGAGAAGTTTTTATAAAAACATTAACCCCCGAAGGAAAAGAAAAACTAACGAAATTACGCGAAGTGCTTTATGTCCCAGACTTAGAGTCGAACCTAATTTCGGTTAGTAAAGCCGCTAAAAACGGGTGTAAACTAATCTTCGACGATAATAAATGCGATTTGATCTTTGATGAAGAAATATATATTAGGGCGAAAAATGAGAAAAACTTATACATTATTGAGGAAATAGACGATGTGGAAGAACCACAAAATTATATAAACATAACGTATAACTGTGACAGCAAACAATGCATAGATCTCTGGCATCGCAGACTAGGTCACAGAGATTATGACGCGATTAAATCAATGATAACAAATCAACTTGCGGACGGAATAAAGATAGGAAAATGTAAACATCAAAATAAAACATGCGTAACTTGTATCGAAACTAAATTAACTAACATGCCGTATCCTAAATCAGCAACAAATCGAGCTACTAATATTGCGGATTTGATCCACAGTGACGTGTGTGGACCTCTAGATTACACCGACCTTAGGCGGAAAAATATATTTTATGACTCTTATTGATGATTATTCCCGATATACTACGATATATTTATTATCTAAAAAGAGCGAAGTTGCTGAAAAGATAAAAGAGTACGTAACGATGATATACAATCAGTTCGGTAAAAAACCTAAGGAAATTAGATCGGATAACGGTCGTGAGTATGTAAATCAAAAGATCGATGAATACTTAAAACAGAACGGAATTTTACACCAATTGACTGTCCCGCATAATCCGAGCCAGAATGGAGTTGCGGAGAGAAAAAATAAAAGTTTATTAGATATGACTAGAAGCATGCTATCACAAGCAAAATTAAGCAAACATTTTTGGGGTGAAGCCATAAACACTGCAACATATTTACAAAACCGACTCCCAACTAAAGCAAACAACAACAGAACACCTTACGAATTATGGAAAGGAATTAAACCGAATTTAAAACACTTAAGAACATTCGGTTGTAAAGCGCTATTTTACGTCGATAAAGTAAATAGAGGAAAACTCGATAACAGGGCTCAAACCGGAACGTTTGTAGGTTATGATACACGATCGACTGGTTATAGAATTCACACACAAGGAAAACAAATTATAATAGCGAGAACGGTGAAATTTCTTGAGAATGAAAATGTACACTCAGATAACATTGAGGAGATACAAATCACCACAAAACCATCCGATGACAATACACAATTACCGGATAGACATGAAAATCACTTAGAAATAAAACTTGACAGTGAAGAGACACCATCCGTGCCCAAACAGCAACCAATTGAACCAAGAAGGTCTAATAGGACAAATAGAGGCGTTCCTCCTGACAGATATGTTTGTCTCACAAATAGTTCATCTGAAAACATTCCCGAAAATTGGGAAGATATCGAAAAAATGAAAAATACTAATGATAAACAAAATTGGATAAAAGCAACACAAAATGAAATCCAATGCCTAAGAAAAAATAACACTTGGACTTTAACAGATCCACCACCCGGAACAAAAATTATCGGTTCAAAATGGACTTTTAAACTAAAAAAGGACAATTTAGGAAATGTTCAAAGCTATAAAGCGCGTTTAGTAGCACAAGGATATAGTCAAAGATTCGGGATTGACTATGATCAAACTTTCGCACCTGTAGTTTCTCACGCTACAATACGTGCATTTCTCATCTCCGCATTGCACAAAAATTTGAACGTGAAACATGTTGACATAACCACAGCATTCTTGCATGGTGAATTAACTGAAACTGTTTATATGAGTCAACCAGACGGGTATATTAAACCCGGCGATGAAAGAAAAGTTTGTAAACTTCAAAAAGCCATCTACGGTCTTAAGCAAGCCGCAAAGGCCTGGTACACCAAAATATCGGAAACACTCAAAAACAATAATTTCTTACAGAGCAAAAATGATCCATGTCTGTACTTTAAATCAAATCAAGAAAATCCGATATACATCATCATTTATGTAGATGATATCCTGATAGCAGGAAAGGACAGTGACATCGAAGAAACAATAAACCAACTTAAGAAAGAATATGAACTAAAAAACTTAGGAGAAGTGAATAATTACCTAGGCATAAACATTAATAAAATCAACGATACATATTACCTAAATCAAAACAATAAAATACAGGAACTAGTGAAAAAACTGAATTTAAACGACATGAAACCTCATTACACACCAATGATTGCAGGATTCAACAGACTTGAAGACGACGATAATCTTTTACCTAATAACACGAAATATCGACCAGCCACAGGCACATTACTTTACATATCAACAATCACGCGTCCTGACATATCTGCAGCAGTCAACATATTATGTCGTAGAAATGAAACACCACGCGAAAAGGACTGGACAGCAGTGAAAAGAATCATTTCATACCTTAAAACTACAGAAAATTTGAATTTAACTCTTAACGCAAACAGCAAGCCCGTCCTAACAGCATACGCCAATGCAGACTGGGCAGGTGACTTGAAAACACGTAAATCAACATCAGGAAATCTATTCATGCTAGGAAAATCACCGATTTACTGGATTACAAAAAGGCAAAATTGTATTGCACTTTCGTCAGCCGAAGCTGAATACGTTTCAGCTAGCAACGCAGCACAAGAATTAAGTTGGATAACAAACTTGCTTAGCGATCTCAACATTCCACAAAAATTACCCATCACGATATTTGAGGATAATATGTCCTGTATAAAAATGACTGAAAACGATAAAGATACTAAGCGATCCAAACACATCGACATACGTTTCCACAACATCAAACTGATGAAAGAAGAAGGAAAAATCGATTTACAATACTGCCCCACTGAAGAAATGACAGCCGACACTCTCACGAAACCCACTCCCAAACCTGTGTACGAGAAACACCGTAAGAAACTGAATCTTCAACCATTCCCCACACAGGAGATTACGGGGGAGTGACGGAGAAACTTTTTTTATGCAGTGAATAATCTCCACGTGCAGCGAATGATCGAAATAAGAACATGTTAAAAACCAGACCCCAATTACCAATAAGTACTTCAAGTGCCGCAGCTGAAAAACATAGTGAACAAAACCAGAAACTGTCGAAACCAATTAAGTGAAAAACTCTGCAGACCTCCCTACTTCAAAAACTACAGATGTTATCACGCGCGTGTGAACTGAACTTAAAGACATTCCCTTCAGAATCTAAAATGAATCCGAGCAGTTAAAACGCTCTTGTACATATGTGTTGTAAATATATATCTCAAATATAATGTAAAATTGGAGCATCTAAAAGCAGTCTCCAAAAACGCGATTTAAATGTAAATATCTAGAAAAGAATTATAATATTATACTCAAAATGGATCTACTTCTTATTTCGTGCATCTCTACTTACTAATAATAATAGTTCTTATTACTTCCATATAGCGAATACTTCAATCAAACGATAAGATAAATATCAGTGCAAACACTTTGGATTACTGTGGAAATATTCAGCGCATAAGGAAAATCTCAGGTAAGCTGAACTATCCTTCTTTACCATTATTAAAAGACGAAAACGTATACTAAAATATAGAAGACCAATTTAACCAATTCGAAAAAAAAGAAAATTTATTACGCTACCGACGGTTCCCCTAACAATAATTCTATTATGCAAATAAAAAATTTAAAGAATTATACACATTGTGTTTTAAACGATTTTCAGTTAGAAAATTTAAAAGAAAAAGCTATTGATTTTAATAGCAAACTTATTAAACACTTGTATACAGTTCATCTACCACAGTTAATTAAGCAAAAATGCACACTCGTTAATTTACCTTCTGAAATCGAGCGTGTTTTACTAACGAAACTTATATCTTCTATTGAGGATAATGTACTGACAATATTAAATCAAATTTATGAATGTATAGGATGTATATTTAGACACCAATCCCAAAGTCTACATACATGTTTCACCTTTAATAAACGTGAAAGATTTAATCACTTAGGGGATATGATTTTAATGATTGTAAATTTTGATTATGTTATTTCAAGGTTTTTAAACGGAGTTGAATGTATCAGTGAAAACTTTTTACGCAACATTAATGTGGAATTTATTCGAAATGTATTATTTAAATCCTAAAAATAAAATATTTTGCTTTAAATCTGTGTGTTTATTAATATTGTTTAACTTGCAATTTAAGATTAATAATTTCTGTTATATGTTTATAACAGAAACATGATAACATAGTATGTATACTAAATGTTAGTAACATACTACACATGTTAGTAAAGGTATTTTTGAACTATTATAAAAGTTTTTAAAATTTTACAAGATAGCAAAATTATTTTTCAGTTAAAAAAGTTTTATAAATTTACGATTTTAAATTTAAAACTTAATAAAAGTATTTCATACTTTATCAATAATGATTCGTCTTGTATGTTTATATTATATAATGGTAACATACTATATAGTTGTTATGTTACTACATGTACTTATAAAAATAATTTAAACATGTTATATTATTGTAAAAGTTTTTTAAAAAATTTACAAAGTAACTTAATTAAATTATAAGTAAACAAAATAATTATTTTCTTAATTAAAATAAATTAACAAAAATGAAAAGTTATCAAAATTATTTTATAAATGTTTTAAAATACTTAATTTTAATAAATTGTGTCTATGTATATATATATGTGTGTATGTACCTATATACATGTGGAACTATAGTTAAGTAATAGAAATTCTCAAACTTTGTCATTAGAAACCCTATATTCTGATAATTAATAACAATTAGCTTTAAATTAAAGAAATAGATTAGTTTATACTTACAAATATAGCCCACTTATAATAGCACATCCATCTTACATAGTTACTTCAGACATTATGCTTGTTACTATTCTAGCAACAGGATGTTTTTGTCGTACCACGTGATTTCCTTTAAAGTCACGTGATCATGAAGATAACAGTTAAACACAACGTGTTGGACATTTTCACTTCTGCTATGGAAGAGGCTTGTTTAGTAAGTTGTAATGTCCTGTATTCTTTATTTTACACTTTATTTTACAATTTATTAAGAAGATCTAATTTAAATAACGTTTATATTGCAAACGTAATTTAAAAGCACTAAATTATTGTTTTAAAAGCCTTTTATTTTGTAATTCTATCGACCAGAAGATGATGTAATACATTTAAAATCTTACTATTGGGTTTTATTTTAGCATAAACATTATTTATTCAACTGGCTACTGCTTTTAGAAGTAACTGAATTTTCTTACACAAGCGGAAAATAATATTTCTTCATTAATATATCATGTTTACAAAATTTTTAAGTTATATATAATATAACTTGTAAATACATAGTATATTTTTATACTATAAGTATCTATAAGTATGTGTATACTTACATATTATTTAAGTATATATGTATACTTATGGATTTGGTATATAAATATACTATGTATTTACAAGTTATATTATATATAACTTAAAAATTTTGTAAACATGATATATTAATGAAGAAATATTATTTTCCGCTTGTGTAAGAAAATTAAGTTACTTCTAAAAGCAATAGCCAGTTGAATAAATAATGTTTATGCTAAAATAAAACCCAATAGTAAGATTTTAAATGTATTACATCATCTTATTGTCGATAGAATTACAAAATAAAAGGCTTTTAAAATAATAATTTAGTGCTTTTACCTTACGTTTGCAATATAAACGTTATTTAAATTAGATCTTCTTAATAAATTGTAAAATAAAGTGTAAAATAAAGAATACAGGACATTATAACTTACCAAACAAGCCTCTTCTATAGCAGAAGTGAAAATGTCAAACACGTTGTGTTTAACTGTTATCTTCATGATCACGTGACTTTAAAGGGAATCACGTGGTACGACAAAAACATCCTGTTGCTAGGATAGTAACAAGCATAATGTTTGAAGTAACTAAGTAAGATGGACGTGCTATTATAAGTGGGCTATATTTGTAAGTATAAATTAATCTATTTCTTTAATTTAAAGCTAATTGTTATTAATTATCAGAATATAGGGTTTCTAATGACAAAGTTTGAGAATTTCTATTACTTAACTAAAGTTCCACATGTATATAGGTACATACATATATATATATATATATGTATACATAGACACAATTTATTAAAATTAAGTATTTTAAAACATTTATAAAATAATTTTGATAACTTTTCATTTTTGTTAATTTATTTTAATTAAAAAATAATTATTTTGTTTACTTATAATTTTTTAATTTAATTAAGTTAGTTTGTAATTTTTTTAAAAACTTTTACAATAATATAACATGTTTAAATTATTTTTATAAGTATATGTAGTAACATAACAACTATATAGTATGTTACCATTATATAATATTAACATACAAGACGAATCAACATTGATAAAGTATGAAATACTTTTATTAAGTTTTAAATTTAAAATTGTAAATTTATAAAACTTTTTTAACTGAAAAATAATTTTGTTATCTTGTAAAATTATAAAAACTTTTATAATAGTTCAAAAATACATTTACTAACATGTGTAGTATGTTACTAACATTTAGTATACATACTATGTTATCATGTTTCTGTTATAAACATATAAGAGAAATTATTAATCTTAAATTGCAAGTTAAACAATATTAATAAACACACACACATTTTGTTTAAATAAACACACAGATTTAAAGCAAAATATTTTATTTTCAGGACTTAAATAATACATTTCGAATAAATTCCATATTAATGTTACGTAAAAAGTTTTCACTGATACATTCAACTCCGTTTAAAAACCTTGAAATAACATAATCAAAATTTACAAGCATTAAAATCATATCCCCTAAGTGATTAAATCTTTCACGTTTATTAAAGGTGAAACATGTATGTAGACTTTGGGATTGGTGTCTAAATATACATCCTACACATTCATAAATTTGGTTTAATATTGTCAGTACATTATCCTCAATAGAAGAGATAAGTTTCGTTAGTAAAACACGCTCGATTTCAGAAGGTAAATTAACGAGTGTGCATTTTTGCTTAATTAACTGCGGTAGATGAACTGTATACAAGTGTTTAATAAGATTGCTATTAAAATCAATAGCTTTTTCTTTTAAATTTTCTAACTGAAAATCGTTTAAAACACAATGTGTATAATTCTTTAAATTTTTTATTTGCATAATAGAATTATTATAATTTAACACTAATACTGTATTGTTAGCAATAAACGATGAACTTTTATATTTTAAATTAAATCCAAAAATTTTATATTGGAATTCATACCATGTTGAAATATCCATAAAAATTCTATTTGTTGATGAAATTTCTTCATTTGTAAATACATTGTGTTTGATCTCTTCAATATGTACATAAAACTGTTTATAATGTCGTTTTAAAGTTAAAAATATAAAATCAGCAAGTTTAATCCGAAACATGACAAAAATGCGAGATTTACCATGTTTGGTTTTGGAAATGTTATTCACACATGCGATGGGAGGGGATATGTTATATAATTGTTCACTACTATGTGTAATGCTAGTTGAAGGTTCATTTGAAGAAATTAAACCACTTGTAGGCTGTGAGGTAAGATATGTTTCCAAATTTTTAAAATCTAGATCCTTAAACATTGTATCCAAAAAGCTTTTAGCAGAGGTAGACTCACAACAGGTGTCGGGGAAAGCCGTTTCGTCATTATCACAGTTAATAAATATTGGTGTTGTAGAATCCTTGGTAATCTTAGGCTCTGCTGCATACAAGTCCATGGTAGGTGATAGTGTTTCATAGTTCTCCTGTATATTAGATTTGGGTAAAAATTCATTTTTATAAAAATCAGAATTTTCCATAGGTTTATCTAAACGTTGAAACTTTGTTGAAGAAGCCATTTCTTCACACGACCGTTTAATCCCATCTAATTCACAAGCCATTTTTTAAATAACAAACAGTAAAAGGTTCAGTCACGACAAAAGTCAACAGTAAACTGATTATATTATATCTAAACAGTTACTAACATAGGTTAAAAAAGAGTGATGGTTACAGTTAAAAGCAAGTTTAAAAGTAAATATGACGTTATAGCTTAAACATTCAAATTGTTCATTTAATGAATATTGCTTGTTTATGTGAAATCCGTATGCTTTATAATATCTAATTATTTATAAAAGCGGGTATGGCAACGCTTATTAAATGTATAAATAGTTAATCGCGTACGATAAAAAGTATAATCATGTGTATGTAAATAGTAAAAATTAATTATCGATACGTATATTTAGTAAAATAAGTTTGTTTAATTACACAAATGTATAATTAGTTAAATCGATTTAATGTAAAAAAGTAATATGTGTTAAAGAAAATTAATAATATAGATTATACAAAATTATATGTTTAATAGCATATTAATTTAACTATCACATGTGAATCAATAATATATTAAAAAAAAAAATTTATTAAATATATAATTTAAGTAACTTGTATTAAATTTTTACTTCTTGTAAAAGTTCAAGAAATTTACTTTTATACATTAGTGTATAAATTTACAAGTCCATTCATTCACATAATAGTGATATAATATAATCATATTGAAAAATAAAACACAAAAGCTTTTTCACTTATCTATTATTTATTTAATTATTTAAACACATACATTAGTATATACAAGAATATGTATAGTTCAAATAAATTGGTAAAGTCAATATTTCAAAAAGGAATAGTTTGATTTTTTATAGCATTTTGTAAAGTGTCTATACGTAGTAATAAATTCTGTAAATGATTTAAAAGTTCAGTACGCTGTTCAGATATATGTTCTTTGGGCGAGAGATGAATTTTTCTATGCTTCACTAAGTCAAATCTGTGATTAAATATTTCAGAACAATCGACACATTTATAGTGTCTGGTAAACGGTTCAATATTCCTTTGCTTTTGCTGAGGGGTGTTATGAATCACAGTATGATTTATTAAATTTTTTTCCCGTAAAAACTTTTTATCACAATCATTACATTTATGCATAACGCCTTGTTTAGAATGTACTAAGTTATGCTTTTGTAAGTCGCTTTTCTGCACAAATGATTTCGAACACATTTTACAATTAAAAGGTTTCTTTTCTAAGTGAAATTTCATGTGTCTAACACATTTTTTCGTGAGAAAGTCTTTCTGCATTTCTCACATTTATATGTGGCAGATGTCTTGGGATTAATTAGCATATCACCCTGTAAAGCGCTCTTTGTAGTAAACAGATTATCACACTTAGAGGGTTTTTTTTCTAAATGTAAGTTCATATGTCTTAATAACATATATTTTTTAGTAAATACTTTTTTACATGTATCACATGTAAAAGGTAACTTTTGATCGACTTGATCTGATGAAGAGGCCATCGGTTCCTTATTCAAAACAGGTTTCATTAAAATAGTACAGTCTATTTGCTCCTTAAGCTCCGATGTCAAGGCTTTTCTTATCTTGGTTGGTTCGTCTAACACCATGTCTTGCATTGTACTTATTTAATTTAAATCAATTAAAATCGCAGATCACTTAAACGGAGAAAAAATTAGAACGTCTTAACGGCACAGAAACAGTATGAATATTATTTCAAATAAAACTTTTCATGAATATTTATTTAATTGTAGAGGGCGCGCATGCTTAAAATAATTAAAAATAGCGTCACGTGTTATATATCGTATACAGAAATTAGTCTGTATGTTAAACATAAGCAATTTAGCAAAGTATCCTTTATTATACAGTGGGTGATTTCGTTAAGTATAAATGTATTTTCAATTTTTATGTAAAAGTATACAAGTAATGTTTTATTATGTATTCATCGTGGCTTAAAATGCAAATTTAAATGTGTGAAAATACTCGTTCATTATATGGCATTGCTAATTAAGTTACATATCATGAAAAATAAAACATAATATTCAATTTAGTGAAAGAATTTTTATACCTTAAACTATACAAGAAGTAACGTTATCAGTAAGAAAACATAGGGATGTTATACGCAAATAAGTAGTTTCCTGTTTTTGCTCTGGTAGACAACAGATCTATTTTCAAACTCGATAATCTTTATAATATTCGCTCAGTTTTGGTTTAAAATCTTAAATAATTTATCAAGTAAAGGGTAGTATTTTGTATACAATATTTAAGTTATATTATAATAATAGTACACATGTTTAATGAAATAGTATAAAATCCTTAATTTTTGTAGAAAAATAAAACAAGTTTCTACATTTTCTAAAGAAAAATTGTAAAACTTTTCGAAAACTATACTTATTTATTCCATATACATAAATAAAAACAGACACATGATAAAAAACTAAACAAATATTTATTAAATAAATACGTTAATTTATAAATACATTGTTCAAATGCTTATTATAAAAGTCTACATTCATAGATTCAAAAAATAAATAAGTATAATTACATGTACATTTCTCTAGCAGGTTTTTCACAAATTCCTTAATGTTGAAATTTAACAAAGCACTGTCTGCGCACCAGTTAAACTGTTTTCTTAAATTATATCTCATACATTTATGATCCATTTCTACTGGTTGGCCGATTGAACATAAATAACAGTCAAACGTGCGATATACTGATCTCTCTAATTCATGATCGAAGCATTCTAAAAAATAGTCCATCGCCTCTTCCTCTGTAAAGTGAGAACATTTACATATTTTTACGTTTTTTAAAACATAAACAGGTAAAAGTTTTGTTAAAAAAGTTTGAATAAGACATTCGCTAATTTCAATACAGTTTTTCTCTAGTTTGAGAAATTGTTCTTTTGTAAGTAGTAAACAATCAGGTTTCAATAGTTTTTGCAGTATGCATGATTCCTTATCCACATAAATCGTTAGTAAGTCGTTGTTAGATACGAATGTTTCTTTTTCTGCAGAGTCAAAATTAAATTTTGTCATTCTCGTTTCAAATTTATCAAAGGTTGCGCACGATATTGTAATTCCTTCATTTGTAGGGTACATTTTACCACTATTCAAATATTCTTTATATTTTTGAATGTGAACGTTTAACTCACAGTCCTTATTCATTTGCACTTCGACAATCGTATCCTCCCCTAAGTCCCAATGGTATGGGGTAAAAACGTCAAAATACTGACATATTCTACTAAATTCGCTGATTTCTGAAATTTCATAGTAAGATGTGTTAAGCGAAATAGTCATTTTCAGGTTTAGAAGTGTCCAAAAAGCAGGGTAAACAGATAGGTGATCAAGCAAATATACAGCAAGGTTTTAAGTAATTAGAAGAATAATCGTTTAAGTCAAAACTTTAAACAGTAAATTCATTATGGTGTACAAGCTTCTTATATTGCTATTCTTATCGTTATAAAACAGGATGTTATTCTATAAATGTCGTCATATCCTGTTTTATTAACTTGAAAATCTTAGGAAAAAAAAGTAACATTGTGTTAGGTTTCATTATTTATATTAATTGTACGGAGCCATCGTAGCGTAATTGGGAGCGCATTGGAAAGCTAGCCAAAAGGTTGACAGTTCGAATCCGAGCATAAACATAATGGTAAGTTAAACTTTCTTTTTTAAAGTATACAATTAAAAATTCTATTACAGTATCCTTAAACCCCACTTGGTAAGTTAAAATTTGCTGTATTATATAATTTATGTTGCAAAATCTCTTGTATGCAAATTGGTAAGATACGCTTTGCTTTGCAAGTTTATAAAACCAACAAACCAACCAACCTTTTATAAGGTTATTTTATATGTTATAAATACATTCCAATGTGTTTGTAAGTTTAAACATTAAAGTTTATCGTAAAGCTTAAATTATTTTACAAAATTTATAATATCATTAGTACTGTATAGTAATAATCCAATATGTTCAGTCACGTGACACCTTTTCTTATATATCTTAAATCGCGTCTAATAAACATGGTCTCATGGTGTGTTCGTTTAAACCTACTGCAAATCAACACATCATGAGATCATTTTGTCAGGTTCGAGGTTCGAACCCCGCTTCATTTACATGTTTGATAAAAGCTAATAATTTTTAACAAGGGAGTACGCTATTTCAAAGTGAAAGTTGTAGTCGAAATTTAATATTTTCTTAATTTCTGTGAAGAAAAAAAAATGTTTTAAAACGTATGCACGTCTTGTATTTTATTACAATTAGTTCACTTCGTATATGCATGCTTGTGTACGTAACAAATAGTTCACTGTGTGTCTGTCTGTCTGCCTACCTGCCTGCCTGCCTATATGTCGGTTTATAACTATAATTATTTACATGTGTCACTTTAAAATTTTTATTAAGTGCCTACGCTATAACTAAATATTTCCATTGTAAGCAGTTTGGTAAAGAAACTTTGAAATATTTTATTAAGTGCTATGCTTTAACTAAATATTTTCATTGTAAGCAGTTTGCTAAGAAACTTTAAAATTATTTATTATTTAGCTTTATGATAGAACTTAAATTTCTATTTCATATTCCTTTGCGAGCACTATGGTAACACATTTTAAAATTATTTATTAAGTGCTATGCTATAACTATATATTTCCATTGTAAGCAGTGGTAAGTTACTTTATTTTACACCATGCTATAACTTAAATTTCCATTGTAAGCAGTTTGGTAAGAAACTTTAAAATTAATTATTTTATACTATGCTATAACAAAATTCTTTTACAGATTCCATTGTAAGCAGTTTGGTAAGAAACTTTAAAATTATTTATTTTATACTATGCTATAACAAAATTCTTTTACACAAGCAGTCATTTTTGAATTTCATAACTATTTAACCTTACGATAGAGGGCGACACCACCTTAAACTTTCTCTCCCTAAAAAAAAAAAAAAAATGGGGGGGGAGGGAGGGGGGCATGGGGTAGGGGGGGGGCAAGGGGATAGTAGTCGTACTCTACCATAGCCGATACCTCGTAATATAAGACAATTTTAAATTTTTTAAAATTAAGCCCCCCCTTAAAAAAATACCCCCCCACTATAACATGCTGCCCCCTCCTAAAACCCCTCTCCTATAGCACACCCTTTCGCCCCACCCTCGATTTTAAGTTTGAATTTTATCATCGTAGTCTTTTACAACAATTTAGCACCACCGCCGCACCACAGCACCACCTCATGGCGAGAAACTCTCTTTTCCCACCTACTAACGCCAGGAGTTTTCTTACTGTGACTCTTCATTTTAGTTCGAATTTCAAACAATAGATGGCGCTGACAGCGATTAGCGCTCCGTCCAGGCCGAAACTGACGCCATTCAGCATTGAAGCACCGCCCCCTGAATAATAGGGCTGCTTTTTTTTTCAGCGTTTGATCGGTCCCTCGAACTTCAACACCAATAATTTCTAAAAATTTTGTTCCCGTAGATTTTCTGAGATCAAAGAAATCAAAGAAAACTTTTAGATATTATTGGTGTTGAAGTTCAAGGGACCGTACAAACTTAAAAAAAAAAAAAAAAATCCGCCTGCGACAGCCGTTATTTTTCTCAGCGCGAAGGCCTAGTATTCAGGTGCATCAATCCTAAGGGGCGTCAGTTTCGGCCTCGACTGAACGTCAATATCTGTCATCTATTGTATGAAATTCGAACTAAAATCAAGAATCTCTATAAGAAAACTCCTGACATCATACATAACCCTCCTGCAAGAATTTTTTAAATATCTGTCACCGTTTGCAAGTTATTGAATTTTAAAATCCATCAGTCATTTTTGGGACACCCGGTACCTGCTCATTGTAACACTTGGTACATATTTCGAAGCACTTGGTGCCCTCAGAAAATTTTATAGTTCTATGCCAATTATTATTCTCAGACAGACTGCAACCGAATTCTTTTGTGTGTCCCTGTAAATGAACGATGCACACCCTATTCGGTTTGTTTGTCTGTCTCTCCGTGCTCTGACTCTAGAAAATATTATCGGATTTCCAAGAAATTGATATATGTTATTGAAGTTAACTATATGGCATGTTCCGTATTGAAAATGAAGTGTGTAGCATTTATAGTTCGTATACAGAGACCTCAAAGAAATTTCGTTACATTACGGTCTATGGGGATATTTAAAACATATTGAAATTGATATATATCACTGAGGTGGCACCACAAGATTCTTACTATATATGGTACGCATAGCATTTATTGTTCTTTTGCAGGGGACAGGGACACACAAAACAATTCGGTCACAGTACTGTCTATGATTACTGGAAGTGCGTTTTCTGCTGCGATACGCGTTTTTAACTTTAACTAATTTTGTTGCATATTATTTATTCTTGAATGTAATCGCCCAGATGAACTTCCAAAACAGAATCCAATTAGTAGACGAAAAACACTTAACGAACAGATGCGAAATGTGTGTGCGCAGCTTTTTGCACTAATGACTGTTTTTGAACTATATAAAAAAACTGCCCTCAGCAAATGCTTAATTGACTATAAACAGATTTCCTTTTTATATTTTATTTAGTGGCATGTGCTGTTTTACGCCACACAAAATTGTAATCACTTCTCGAAATGTAACTGCCTAAATAAGCCGTAGCTTAAATGCTCTTTTAAAATATAACTTTAAAAAAAAAAAAAAATGGAGTCTTTATCTTTGTTGAAAACAACACATAATAATTACATTTTATTTTTTCCAGTTTATCTTGAATAGATCTCAAGAATATTGAACACAATTAATATGTGTTCTTCACATTAATAAATAAAAACGACAACTTCGAATCTTAGCAATATTTAGGTGCAATCCCTGACCATATATCACTAGGATTACCGAGCCATATGTGATGATGGATGATCGACGAGTATGCGAACCATGATGAATAAAAGGTAAGCCTATTTCACTTACCTCTATTATAGTATGTAACAAATTGCCACTTGTTAAATATTTTATTTTGATTATTCGCGAGAGATCGCGTTTTCTACGGAGTCTTTATTTGTTTTGGCTCAGCAGGCCATCATTTTTTCAAAGATTTATTGTGTATAAAATCTATATATTATATACAGGGTTGAACAAAAAGTCTCGAGTACATGTCTGTTTATTGACGGACTGAAGGGGAATTTTTACAGCTGTGCTAAGCGTTTCCTAACTCAACTAAATTTTAGCATACTATGTATAGTATATATACAAATTTTATAGATAGGGCTGCACAAAAGAATTCGGATATTATTCCGACTATAGATAAAGATGGTAATTCCTGAAATTGGGTTTTCAAATGTGTTTTGTGTTTTTAAAATTGTTTACTTAGACACCTTATTAAACTGTGAAGTTTTGATACAGCATTCTGAATGTGTTGAAAAGTGTTTTATAATCTATGCTTGACGCATGTCGAATATGCTGTGAATATGTAATTGCATGGAATATTTACGCACAAGATTTCGTTCTTGTTTAAGGCTGTTCTCAAATCCAAAAAGGGCTATTTTCTGAATTCATATTTGTTCGGAAACGCATGAAATTGGCTGGCGTTTTTATTCAGAAACTATGTAATTGAAACATGTTTTCCATTTTTGGGTTAAGGCAGAAAATCTTTCAGAAAATCTTGTCAAAATCGGCGTTCTGAGCCGAATTCCCGATGGAGCAACCGATAAAGCGGAAAAATGTGTCGCTACTTTCTTCTCCTTTACGAATCGCTTATAACTCGATAAGTGGTATATTTATATATATATATATATAATGGAAAACTGATTTCGATTCCAAATCGCTTACATAGTCATGCCTGCCAATTTTATTCCTTTGTGTTTAAAAATGAGTCAGAAGGTTTCGTGTTGTTGAGCAGGTCGTTTGAGAACCCACTACCTTAGCTGAAAGAAAGATTTCACACATACCAGTTTGCATCCTACAGATCATTTATCAAAAATGGTGGTTTGTCTTAAAGTTTATTTGGTTTAATTCTTTACTTATTAAAATTGATTTTTTTTAAAGCAAGTTCTTTGAAAGAGTATTTTCTATTTTTTTTAAACTTTATTTTTAAATTTAATGTTTGATATTTTGAATAATTTCATCAATTTTAAAACGTATCAACAAAAATGTTTAAAAAAAATTAATTAAAAGAGTAAATTAGGAAAGATACTTTATATTCTAATTAATTTTAACAGCTTTATTTTATTTCCGAAACTACTTTTACAAATGAGGACGCGAAATAAGAAAAACCAGTTTAATTAACTCCTGTTCAATTTGAGAAGTAATGTATTGTTCCAACAAAAGCAGCTACCTCAAAGAATTAATTCGGTAAAAATGCTGTATCCAATTTTATAGAAATAATCAGTAACACCGTATGTAAGGCTGACCTATTTTCGAATTGTTTGACCATAATTCTGAGGTCGGTTTTAACGCCGGAAATGCCGTTAAAAAAATGTCTTTTACGCAATACTTTTTTTTGCAGCAAGACGTAAGACCTATGTATGTCAATGGAAGACAATTACTTTTAGACAAAATCCAATAAAATAAGTGTAGTTTTAATTAAATTCCGAACACATCGTGGGAAATAGTTCGCGTTTAACTGAGAGAAACTGTTTGATCGTCTGCGTTTTAGAGAACGTGAAATTTGCACATTTCCGGACGTTATTTTTATATTTTTTTCGGAAATTTCACTTGAGATAGTGTCAGCGGATGTCCTCGAGATCGAGATAGGAAGCACTTGAATGAAGTGCCATACATTCTATTGCGGAAAAAGATAAATAAATATGAAGAAAAATTAAAAGAGTAAATCAATTAATTGTCAAGGCTGTAATGGCGGGTATATTGTTGTATCCGCAAAGTTACCAACCGCTAAAATTATTTGGCACTAATTACGATAAGTAATTTTCTCTTATTTAATCTATAATATTAAAATGAAAACGGATTTGTGTAAAATTCACAAAAAAATGACGTATTTGCGCATGCGTGAGATTAAATCTGAAACTGTTCAGTTTTATGGCAAACTCGAATGCAGTTAGCTTAGCAAAGTGGTCTAAAGCGTTTGTTTAAGATCTGACTCTCTGCATAGAACATGGGATCGAATCACGCTGCCGACAGTATGATTTCTGCAGTACGCTTGGCTATAATTCATTTTAATTACTGTCATATTTTCAGGAAAAGAAGTTATATGATTTGCATTTTTTTATTTGAATGCTTTTAATTAAATAAAGTTTAACACCCAACAATATTTTTACAAATAAAAAAATAAAATATATATAATAATATAAATAAAAAATATCTGTATTAAAAAATCGCATGTAATTATCGATTAAATAAATTGAACTGATTTACAACTTTTGTTATATTTTGTATGACCATATCAAGAATATATTTATATGCATACTCAGAAAAATATGCGATTATTTTCCGTAAAAAAGAAAAAAAAACCAAAAAAAGGAAATATAATCCTCTAAGAACTATAAAACAAATTTTCTTGATATCCGTGGTTTAATAATTAAATAATGTATTAAAATGTTAATACATTATTAATTATTAGTAATTAAATTATTAGTAAAAATTATTATTAAAAATCATTAAAAATCATTAAAAATTATTAAAAATCATTAGTAATTAAAAAATATATATTATAAATCGTTAGCTGCAAGCAGCAAATTTTAATATCGGAATTTTAGAATGAGACAGATAAAAATAAAATTAATGAAAAATTGTAAAGGTCACGAGTCGCATAGTTTAAAAAAAAAAAATAGAAAATACTAAATATTGCTGTTTTTTTTTTTCAAAAAATTGAGACTATAATAAATAAAAATAAATGCCCTATCCATTCAATTAATATTTTTAGTTAAACTTCTGCTAAAAAACAAGCATAATATGTTATAAATTACAAGTTAAAAATTCTTTCATTTCATTAATTGAGTATATTGGGCGGAGAGAAACATCTCTTGCCTTGTATCAATAGGAATCGCTTATACAATATAGCAATTCATAAAGTTTTCAATACTTAATTAATTTAAAAGCAACTAATTAGAAATTCAAACATTTTTCTAATGAAACTTTCAAGTTGTTTACCGTCAACTATTGTTATTTGAGGCAAAAATTATCTTTCTGAAGTGGCAAAATATCGTAGCAGCTACGCATAAGCCGTATACCTTCTGATTTTTATTTTAAGGAAACTCGTATACTCTCTATTTCTCTAGTAAAGCTAAAGCTATATATAGTGCGGAGGTGGCGATCCCTTTCGCATCGGCGGACCAAATTTGTTTAAAAAAATATTTTAGACAATCACGACGTATCAACTAAAAAATAAATTTAGTGGGTCAAAAAACGATTAATCAAAATTACTTGAAAATTTTTATTCGGATTTAAAAAAAATATGTACTACACTGTAGTAATGAGCAGTGTATGCGTTTTACACTGTAGTAATGATGGCAACAATTAATAAAAAAAGAAGAATGCGATTAAATGTAATTTCTGTTGTTACAT
Source organism: Maratus michaelseni (assembly GCA_963931845.1). Lineage (NCBI taxonomy): Eukaryota > Metazoa > Arthropoda > Arachnida > Araneae > Salticidae > Maratus > Maratus michaelseni. Next base: position 5,841,797 of record OZ007591.1, read on the forward strand.
TTAAATAAATAAAAAAAAAATCATATCAGGTTCTTATGAAGAAGTTTCAAGTCCATGCGATGAATGGCCGATTTTAACATGAAATCGTATAACAAAGTGCTGTTTTTACGCAAAACCCATCGTTCTCCTCCTGTGTAAAGATGCTTATCAAGTAAATGTAAAAGTAAACAAACGATGGTCATGGAAAGCTTTTTATTTGAAGAAAATGAGAGTTGAAAATAGAGGTGGCCCCCCGGCACACAGAACCTGTGTACAACTTCATATCATCAAAAATATCAACTTCTCAGTGCGAAAGTTAGATAAATCTGTTCTAATTCCGCGGTACATTTATACGCCAACACTTTAATTACAGTGCTAATACACATGAGTATATCGGACGATTTCGCCAGAAAGAATTTATAGCAGTTATTCTTCTGGCATATTAATTTAGAGGGGGAAAGAAATGAAAGGATTGCAATGCAAGTCGCCTTATGGCTATTTTTCGTAATTTTATCAGGCAACCCAATAAATGTTATGAGAATGACGGGAGATATGATTTTTTGGACATGAATCATTTGATGAACTTACAGAATTTTGGCGGTTGAAAAGTAATTAAAGACTGCATTTACATTGAACAAGAAAGTTAATGTTCTGCTTGGGCAAAAGCGCAGATGTAAAAACCATTTTATATTTATCATTAAATTTTCCAGACAGAGAATAAAGTTGAAAGGATAAATGAAAAATATCTACGTAGTTATTGAATAATTGCAGCTGCATTTATATGCAGAAAAGGCAGATACGTTTTTGATATTAAATAAAGACCAGACATAAAATGAAAGAAAGGAAACTTTAATATATTTGATGAAATGTGTTTGTGATGTGACGTGTTTTTTTTTTTTTTTTTTTTTTTTTTACATTTGTAAAAGTAATACAGTTTCAATCCGGATTTAATCTGTTGGCCCAATATGGTAAATTTTTTCTCTGCGATTAGTGAATGTTTCGGGAACTTTTTTTGCGATCTTTAGCGTTTTTCCCGTTTTGCGACAATTTTTTGACCATTTTTTTTCCGAATCTGAAAGAATTCTAGTAAATTTTGCTACTACTGTGATTAAATTCATGTTGCAAGATAGCCAAATCGGCTCCTACAGCAACGTGAACAATGATGTTGAAACTTTGAACTTAATCTGGGTCGAAATCAAAATTACAATAGTTCAAGATTTGTTTGATTCGAGACCGGAGCCTGCGCCAGGATGTACGCTACTGAAGACAGTGGAGTGAGTGCCCAACACTATAGGTTCGTTCGAGAAAAACCGACCAGCGAAGGTACGCTAGTTATATGAATAAAAGTATTTTCATAAATATGTCGGAAAGTAGTGAGTTTGGACCAGAGTTAGATATATAATATGAAAATTAATGAGCTATGAAAATAAATGACGCACTGGTAATAAATCATGATTTTTTTCCCAGTCCAATTGTATTTATTTTCACTGCCCGCATGGCAAAATTGTACGTTAAAAATCTATTTTAATTCCAATGCGGTTATAACAGATGTAATGTTATGTGTTCCGGACATTCATTGACAGCTGCTTGGGCGCCCAACCTTTTTCTGTCATAAACAAATTGTGCAAGTAATGTAATTTCTCATATACAAACTTTTACTCCTTCCTTTAACTAAAATTCCTTTCCCACCGGGTTGCCCGCATGTGTCCGCAAAAATTCACTAAAGTTACGTGTTCGCCAAATGTGGTAGCCGTTTCATTCCATCCACACAAAACATTTATATTAATTACCCGTAACGTACAAAAAAATTCTTCTGCGCGTCTGCGCTCTGTTGGCTCAATGTATATCAAATCTTGGCGAGACAATCTATTGCCCAAGGGCAGATCACTCCTAGCTCTTGGTCTGTGGACAACTGTTTCAAGCCTCTAATAACCGAGACCACCCTATTTCTTACCATCTTATACTTGCTATATATCAATAAATAAATTTCAGCTGAGATGACATCGTTTTCATTGGATATTCTTATGTCTGCCTTCCTGGATTTCGAACCTTTGGGTGATTGTCTGCAACTCGAATTGTACGAACTTACGGCTCACAAATTATTCAAATTCATAATTTATGCAATTAAAATATTTCAGCCCAAGATCATCATCACAAACCAGTCTAATAATACTTTAAATACAACATTTTGGCTTTGAATTAGATTTTAGCCAACAGTCATTTCATTAGCTAGCTGGTTTTAGAGGTATTCTTTATTAATCTTTGTTCGCTATTTTCAAATCAGAAATGGTTGGCCGAAAGAGTTTAGCGACTGACAGAACATATATTCCTGATGATGTATCGAATTCTGAAAGTGACATTAGCATAATTGTATTGAAGAGAGTGATAACAGTGGAATATATTGTAACTTATACGATTCCTCTGGAGATGGCGCTGGATCTGAAGACGATCCGTGCAAAGCGATAGGCAGTGGTGCGAAATTGATATGAAAAATATTCCTTCATTCCCCTTTGGGGGCAGTCAAGGGATAACTGTGAATGAATATAACAACACAAGTATTTTGGAGTATTATGAACTTTTTAATTACTCTTGTCTCAAAGTCTAAATCTATTTAAAAAAATAAAAAAAACTTATTTCCGAAAAGGACTTGCATACTTTAAATCAGATTTAAATTTGCATTAAAAGAAATACACAATTTTTGAAGTGTTTTTGGTCCAAAAATTGAACAGTCAGAGGGTTAACTGCATCAAAAAGTTCGCCCATCTTCATGCAAATAAAAATAGGCGTCCAATTTAATCCATCTACTAATCTATTAGGTTGTTATAAAACGTCAATACCTTTAGCACCTGACGTCAGTGTTTACCTCGCTCGTAATCAAGGTCCCACTCACGTTGCTGCGAAGGTAATAAAACACATCCACTCCCGCTTATACGCGAGGTTTCCAATATTGACTTTGACTCGCTTCCTACATCCAGCATCTGCGCTGGATGGAAAAGAAAAAGTCAAGTGACCCGCCGCGATTTGTTTTTTATGAGAGTGGAGCGTGGAGAGATTTGTAAACAAATCCCCGCCCGCATATCCTCTCCTGCTGTGGTCACCCGCAGACGCTGCGACCTTCGCTTTAGATTTGTTTGTTTTTTCTAAATCGTCGTCCCACGTTTCTAAAATCGCTCGCTCTGCATTTTTTTTCCTCGTCTGGTAAAAGGGTTTGAAGTGGAGATACGGGCATTTGACGTAGTTTTTAGATATTTCAACCCTTTTATCCCGCATATACTTTAACAGCAGTCATTTAGTAAGGGTGGGTGATTACCTACAATATCCAAAACCAAATTACAGTAAACCCTGTCTCTAGCTTGAAATACGCCAACGCGCCGGAGTGTGGGGCCTTTATCTGCTTATTTGATGTGGTTAATGTATTGTCGCGCGACAAGATAATGCGACCGCATTGGAGGAGGGTTTCTGACATGTTTATCACCTGCCCTGTGGATAATTTATTTTATTAATTTTGTGCGCTTTGCTGCGAAACCTTTAAAGATCAATAATAATAATAATAAAAGTCGCAACTGATCATAGAGTTTTGGAAAATAAAGATGATAGAAAAAAATTATAACTTTTGTCGCTGTCAGCTTCATCTGATCTATACGCTGTTAAAAAATAGCGAGTTTGGTTTAACTATCAACCCTAAGGGGGTTTAAAAAAAGAATCCGAATAATAATTCTCAATTTTTTTGCCAATGATTAGGTTAATGAACACAAGTTTTGTCGTGAGAATAAGGAGATTCTCATGCAAGTTTTTAAGATATTACACAGGAAATGAAAACAATAAACGAAAGAAAGGATACAAATTAATAATCAACCTGCATCCTTTTTACAACCGAAGGTGTCCTTTTTTTTTCCTTACATGACAACAATCAGGAAAACCGCAGAATGACCGCCCTTGCATCACCATGTCCGCCGCGGATCATCGGACTTCAGGCACGAGTTCGGATGAAAAAGGTGCATGAAATGACAAATCACCGGTGTTCACCCGTTTCCTCAGCGTGAGAAGAAAGTTTATCTCTCCGTGTTGGTTTCCGTTCTAGCCATGGGCGTAATACATCAATCAACGATCAGAAGAGTAATAAGAGATTGAAATAAAGACCGGAAATTCAGGCGTTAATCATCGATTATAGCAATTTTCAATAATTGAACGGCATGAACAGTGTTAAAAACTTCAGTTGAAAGTTAAACCATTCAGAAGTGTGGAATCATTAGATGAACCTAAACCACCTTTTGGTTCTTCTTAAATTAAAAAAAAAGAAAAAAAAAACTTTTTTCAGGATTTAATCTCAAAAATGATTTTAACTATCATCAATAAATAGCATCCATGCAACAGCCAATTAGAACAAATACTTCTATGCATTCAATATGTTGCTTTAGATCAGGCTAATATCTGCTTGCTTGTCTAGTGGTTAGAACGCTGGTTTCAAGTCAAGAGGTGTCTGATTCGATGTTCGAATCCCGATTTGAGCTTTGATGTTCGAAGTGCATCGGGCTACACTTTAAACAGAAGTCCGGTCAGCCCGTGTTTGTAAAGGTTACTCGTAGTCACGTGATAGATCAATATTTAAACAATATTTGGTTCAACATTTTACCAGTTAATGGTTCAAACTACACAAGTTTGTGGTTCAACCTAAAACAAAGTTATGGTTTAATATTGTACAGTTTCATGATTCATGTAAAGTACCAAATCATTAGAATATTTTCATTATCATCTGGTTGCATGTTGCAGTTATTAAAACACCAAAATTTGGTTCAACCTCTAGCACAAAATGTGTAAAAGTGTCATAAATAACACTCCTCTTTCGCCCAAAACTCGCCACTTCCCAACCAGTGTTACTAGATGTAGTGTAACAAAATAGCTATACAAGAAAATTTTAAAAAAATTGCGGAACAACTACTTTTCAATCGGGACAATATAATACATTACATGCTAAAGATAACACGGTTTTCTTTCATTACAAAATGTATTTGAGTTAAACAACTCCTTAGGGGCACAGTTTGAAATTAGTAAGGTAAACAAACACTGCTATTTTTGAAATAGTTAAAAATTATTTGTATGTTGATCAATATTTCCAAATGTAACTTAAGGCATTACTTTAAACCTATTTGGAACGAGCGTCCCCTATACGAATTTTTAATTGTGTTGTACTACTTTTGTCGAATAATATATTTTGCCTTATTTAATTGTAAAAATTCTGCGAAGTAATGGTATTCGCAAATAAATAAGTGATAAGTCAGGATAAGGGATGCAATACCCGATGTTAAATTTAAAACAACTTATGGTATTGTTGGGTAAGCCGAGTTATATATTTCACAAACATAGTGGTAAGAAGACCAATGCGTTGTGTATTTTGCAGTAATAACTTCAGAATCTATCTCCTGGGTGAAGTTGCAGAAGCAGGGAACAAGAAGAATCACTTTAACAAAACACAAGATTTTATTCTTGGCATATGGACATCGTAAAAGGAATACAAGTCGAAAGGGTTGGTCCCCATAACACATCTTGATAGCAGCACGAACAGGTGAGAAGTGACCACATTTCAGTTTTTCAATGATGCCAAAACATTTTCTGATTATCGCTTGGCAAGACTCAAAAATTTGTAAAAGAAAAACAACCTTTAATATAATTGTAATGGAGTGTTTGAATTTTGGCGAAAAAGGATAGATCAAAGACATGGCGATTTATCGCCTTACATTTTTGTGGGAACTGAATCAGAGATCGAAAGTTATGTTTTGTCTTAATAGAAAGAACATTTTATAACGTCGTTTATATTACGGCCTGGGAATCGAATGCATTAAGCAGAAAATTAGCATTTGAATGCAATAACAAGATCATTTTAATTTTCGGCCTATTTTATATGCGGCGCCGCTGGAATAAAATGTACAACTAACCGATATGTATTTCACGAACACAATGCATATTTTGACTTTCGATTTGAGCATCATACTATCTGAATGATGAGAGATGAATTTAATTTTCATTTGTTTTTTTTTTTTTTTGTTTTAGCGCGCATCTGTTCTGTAAAAACTTTTCATGCGAATGATTTAGCCTTGACGTAATGCGAATGTAAGAGAAATACATTTAATTTCAACCACATCGATGCGAATGAGATTTTAAAAGTGAAAGAAAGGGGAAAGTATATGCTATACGTTAAATTAAATGTAGGTTATCTGCGACTGAATAAAAATATATGGTTCTTATACCATACAACTAAACAATATCAAATGAACAGAGTGTAAACAAAATTGAGCATAGCTTGTCTTTGTAATAATACATTTTTGTACAGCAATTGGTGTGGCGTTCACAGGGGAGAAAAAGAAGTGGGTAAGTGTGATCGAAGATAGCACAAAGTGTTTCGTTTAACATTCCTTTCAAAACACTTTATCCTTTAATTAATCAATCCATGTCATTAATTTATAATTATTATATCCTTATCCTTTATTTGCACTTCTATTCGAATTGCAAAAGTATTCAATATCAAAATTTTATTCGACATCAGACAGTGATACTAAAGCGCCTAGAATTTCTAGTGTGGGAATCAGCAAGCGAAAACGCATCTGAAACATTACATTATATAATTTAAATTTTGAATGATAAAATAAAAATTACTTCAATAGAAGGAAGTTTAATAAATTAAAAGTGAGATGGCAGCACTAGCTATTAACGAAAATTAATGATTTAAAGAGGAAACAACATTTTTTAAAAAAAGAGCTTTTTTTAAAAAATAAATAAATAGAAACACTAAATTAAATTCAAAATTCCAAAATTTTAAAAGTTTAATGGCGGTTTAAATAAAATTTTAAATTTTAAAAAACGAAATAATTGTTTAAACGAAATTTAAAATGCTGTAATTTCTCAAGAATTTAGTGGATGTTCAAGGAAAATTTAAAACTTCGATTTTTCTCAAAACAAAACTAATTGTTTAAACTAAATTTTAAATTCCGAAGTTTTTTAAAATGTAGAAAAAGTTTAAACAAAATTCAAAATTTCGCAATTTCTCAAAAAAAGAATTTTTGATTAAAAAAAATAATTGATAAAATATTTTTCGGAAAAAAAAAGGTCTTTAAATGGCAGAAAAAAATTACAAAAATCTGTAAAATTGAAAGATAATGAAATCTATTCCGGGTGTAGTAACTCCTCTATACCGACCCGATAAAAGATGGTGAGTGGTAGCGAGATCGGATCGTTGGCACAGAGAATTTCTCGCATAAATTAGAAAATAGAATTTTATTGTATAACAATGTTAATTCTAATGAAAAATATATACAAGACGTCAATACAGCATTTAATTATTTTCCGTGAGTCAATCGCTAATAAATTAATGTTCTCTTGACTCTGAGTGCAGCTCGATCAATCAAAAGTCTCAGGAAATTACTGTCTGTCGTAACTTCTAAAGAAAGTTCATTCGGAACAGGGCTCGTCCGTTCCTTCTCTTCGGAAAAATATACTAAATCACGATGCTTCAGAGTTAAAGAACTCTCACTATCGCACTTGTCGTGCTTTTTCACTTCGCTGAGATTTTCACCTGATACCTGCCGTATCAATTAAATAGAGGTCAGACCTCACTATTTCCAGAGAGTCACCACTCTCCTCCAGATCTATTCAAAAACTGTCCTCTCTCACTTTTTCATTCTCGCAGGAGAACTTCTTCTGGGGGCGGGGGCTTTGTCGAGGCGGCCCCTCGAAACTCTCCAGCCTCTTAGCAGCCTTGAGATCCCTCTGTTTCGTTTTCACTAAGTCCGTCATTGGACGTTCTAAGACAAAGGGCAAAGTTTCGGGCGCAAACCTAAAAATCGTGTGCAGAGATCGCTTCTCTCGCAGATGCACTGTTTCCCACGAACTCGGCAAGGATCAAAGCATAAGACCCCTCTTTGGGTAACGCCTTACCACTACATCACTGTCCGAACTTTCCGCTCACAGTACAATAGAATTCGGCGTCTGCTATTCTTCAAGGCAAAAATAGCGAGGGAAGGTATGCAGTTAAGTGTACTCACAGGAAATGCTAGAATGACACATCGTGCACCTGGACGTAGAAGCTCAATTCTTTACAGCACCCCCTCCTCAAACGATTCTTAAGGGTGAAACACTAAGAATCTCTAAGAGTCGGATAAAGAATTGCAAGCTCAAATTACATCAGAGTGGCAAGAAATAAAACATACATGAATAAGATAATACTACCTTCCTCTTTTTTTTTTGCGCGCTCTGATAAGAAATCATGAACATATAATGAAATAAAACACAGTGAAATAAAAAATAAAAAATCTTAAAATAATTATATACAAAAGTTTATCAAGGAATCTCCTTAAACTCGACTCAGACAATCAACATGCGGAATGTCTTTGTCTGCGCGATGAGAAATGGCATAATTATAAGGTTGCAGAGCTAAGGACCACCTTAATAATCTGGGATTATTTCCAGAATTTCTTTTTAGAAACTCCAAGGGATTGTGATCGGTTTCGATAGAAAAGTTTTGTCCATCAATATAATGCCTTAACTTTTTTATCGCAAAAATAATCCCTGCACACTCTCTTTCAGTGGCGCAGAAACTTTTCTCACTATCAGTAAATTTTCGACTTAAATATATTATGGGGTGCTCTTCCGATCCCTCTCTTTGAGCCAAAACCACGCCAATACCTAAGTCACTAGCATCAGTTTGTACTATGAATTCTTTCTGAAAATTAGGAGCGTAAAGCACCGGTTCTTCAGTAAGTTTCATTTTCAAAGTCTCAAAGGATTTTCCCATTTCGTCGCTCCATGCAATCTTTTCTTTTTTATTTTTCCCTTTAAGCGCCCTCGTTAATGGTTCTACAATCACTGCATAATCTTTTATGTACCGGGAATAATATCCAGCCATTCCCAAACATCTACGAATTTCAGTTTTCGATCTCGGAACCGGTAATTCCTTAATTGCCTTCACTTTCGCCTCAGCTGGCCTCCGTCTGCCCTCCCCTACAATATGCCCAGGATATTTTACGGTTTTCTGAGTGAACTTGCATTTCGCCAATTTGATTTTCAGTTTCGCGTCATTAACCCTTTTTAATACTATTTCTAGATGTCGCATATGGTCCTCGCAACTGTCTGAAAAAATCGCCATATCATCTAGATACGGTAAACAGAATTCCTCAAGTGCGTTTATTTCCCGCGTTAAGATATCTGCTAACTCCACCCGTTTTCTGTAAGGCTTTACTAAACTCACGTGAGAAGTCTGAGATTTCTGTCGCCTCCCAGGAACATTCACAATACAATTTGTTTCCGTAATTATTGACTCCTTTCTTCCCGGCCCTATCCGACTATCTGACATTTTAATTGGATTTCTGGTAGTTAAAACTAAAACCTCATCTTTCACATTAAGCTTCCGTTTTACCGCCTTTCTGTCAAACCAAAATTTCCTCTTTTCTCGTTTTTCGGACACATTTTCAACCGCTAAAACTCGACCTCTTTTTAACCTGTTCGTGAGATTAAACACACATCCCTTCACGAATTTATTTTCCTCCGTTTCTCTTATCCATTCTCCAAATACTAACGCTTTCAAAAGCTTTCTAACTTTTCGATGCCAACATGCAATACTATCGCTTATTGTGCGACACACTCTCGGATTTTTCAATTTAACACCGAACCTTTTTAGAAATGCGGTAGTTAAATCGCTTATCAATCTTTTCCCAAGGTCCAAGTATTTTGATACATTTCCTTTAACTTTCCCTTTCCCTAAGTGTAATGACACTTTTTCTAGGCACGCGCCAAAAATATCCACCTGACAATGCAATGGGACAAGCACCTGCTTCCTCCCACTCACGCGATTTTCTCTGGCTTTTGCCACTATTAAAGAATCTCCCGCATTACAATGCGTTTCTTCAATTTCCCCTTTCCCTCTAATCTCTTCGAGAGATGGATACCTGTCATTTTCCATTTTACTAACCCCTCTTTCAATGTTTGCTAAGATCGAAGATTCCTCACATATCGGCAAAGGCGATAATCCCTTATCTACACTGACCAGTTCAATAGGGTTTTCTAGATTTTCACCCTCTAGTTTTGAATTCAACGCTTCCGCTTCACTGCACTCGCGAAAAATTCCCCCTTCTTTTTCTTCCTCGGAATTCAAAGTTTCCGCTTCCACATTCCCGCTAGAAATATCCTCTTCTTTTTCTTCCTCGGAATTCAAAGTTTCCGCTTCAACATTCCTGCTAGAAATTTCTTTTCCCCCCTCGGAAATCATCATTTGTTTATTTACCGGATTCGGAGCTGGGCCACCCTTTTCTCTCGTTTGAGCTCGTGTCAAAACTGCATTCATCAATTCGGGTTTTTTCTTCGCCTGTTCTAACAATTTTTGAGTGTGATTACCCAACAAATAGTAAAACATATCTGAATCTTTATTGTTAACTCCCGCTTTCGTTTCAATAACCCCCACGCCTTCAATTTCTAAAGTGACCTCTGCTATAGGTAAACAGTATAATTTACTGTCCAGCGGAGTCTTAATCCATACGTGATCTCCATTCAATTTATCTTGACTGACCAAGTCGTATGCGATGATATCAATTTCACTCCCAGTGTCAGTTAAAGCAGTTGTCTGAATTCCATTCACTAACACTTTACTCAAATAAGGGGAGAAGGTTTTTTCAAGTGTCGGTTTACTTATTAAGTGACCGACCCGCGCAACATCTCTCTTTTTAATTTCCGGACAATCTACTCTGTAGTGACCGCTTTGAAAACACGCGTAACACTTGACTTCTCGCCTTTTTTCGTAAACCCTTTCCCTTTCTTTATGATCATCGCGATCCCTCCAGTTAAAGTTAGTCTCCGGATTTCTGTTACCGTTTCGCCCATTTTCAAAAGTCTTGGGTCTTTCAAATTTCTTCTCTAAAGGGAGTTTCGGATTCCAAGTTTTTTTAGACGGGCGCTTGATTGCCTCGTACGCATCTAAAAGCCTCACTAACTCTTCGGGATCTTTAATCTCCGCCCAGTTATCTATAAAATGTTCGCGCATTTCTGGAGACGCCCTCCGTTTGATCTGGTCCGTGACAAGCAAATTTTTCAATCCTTCAAAATCCGAAACTTGTAAGCATGACAGCCAACCTTCTAAAAAACTATTAAGTTCGAAAATCAGATCCTTCTAAACTGAATTAGGATTACGCGGGTGTTGACTAAATTTTTGTCGGTATGTCTCTGCATTCAAACGATAGCGTTCTAAGAGTTTTTCTTTCACATATTGAAAATCATCAATTTTGTCTTCGGGCTCTCTTAAAATTAACTCGGCCATTCCCACAGGTAATAATGATAGTAAATTTGTCACCAACTCATCCGAATTTAGATTACATTTTTTTGCCTGTCTCTCGAATAAATTCAAAAACAACGAAATATCCGAATTCTTTTCATCAAAGCGATGCATAATTGTTTTTAGGGGTAAATGATTCGTTCTAACTGAGATGCTACTAGATGCGGTACTCCGGTCATCTGACTCTTGCGTCGCTTTTAACCTAGCTAACTCATGTTCCCGCTCTTTTTCTTCCTTATCTGCCAATAATGTATTTTCCCTGTCTTTTTCTATAAGTTTAATCTGCGCTAAGGCTAGCTCTTTATCAAATCCTTCTGACGACTCTATTTTTTTTATAATTTTCGGTACAGTATCATTTTCCTCTAAAATGACCTCAAATTCGTAAGCTAACGTTTGCAAATCAGCTTTCCTAAAATATTTAAGCTCCGACATTTTTAAAGTATAAAATTAGAAATTATCTTTCCCACAATTATAAAACAATACAATAAGATTAAATGTAATTTCTACCAAGTGCACTAAAATAATACTGAAATATACACTCATAAAAAGTACGCATAACAATAATATATAAGAAATATGCAACATATAAAATTAAGCAACCCTATCCTATCGTCCACATTCACCTTGGTATTTGGTTATAAAATACATATGGGATCAATTTTACACAAAACAACAATTTCAATTTCAAAAAGCACAGTAAAAATATTTTAAATTGCAAAAGTCTTATTCAATTCCTTTCTCTTTTAATCAATGGTGGTCTTAGTCTCTGCATCCACTCTTAAAAAAATTTAGAATAATTCACAAAAAACATATAAAATCAACTCTGTTATCTTAAAATATGAAATGCGTTCGATAATTTTTTTTTTTTTTTTTTTTTTTTTTTTTTAATGATCTCTTATTTATAGATTCAGCTAAAATTTTGTAACACTGCACAACTCTCAGTTTGCATTAAATTAATTCAACAATAATTTAATTTTTAACTACAAAATTTGTCTATTAAATAAGTTACAGTAATCTCGGAAATATCTCATAATACTTTTTTTTTTCTACCGGAAAAATTTCTCAAAAATTTACTCTCACAAAAATAAGCATACAACTTTTTTATAAAGCCTACAACACCTATATAAACACTATTAACACTTAAAGCCACTCTGAATATAAAAAGAGCTTACCTTCATTACTAAGAGTCTTTCAGGGCGTCAAAAGCACAGACAGGGGTCTCTATCACACTTTTCGGATGGGGACTCTTCCGGATGGGGGAACACTCTCCAGAATTCTTGGTAGATTTCTCTTTCTGATGGGGGAACACTCTAGAATTCTTGGTAGATTTCTCTTTCTGATGCTGTGTTGATCCACAGGGGCGTCTAAGGAGACTCAGGTCACAAGTCACAAGGAGACTCTTTCTTGGAGCACTTTGATGATTTAAATTTCGGAGTCCACTCTTTGTCTTTAGAGAATGTCATTAATTTTTGCTAATTAATCCATCACCGCAAGCCACCAGTTGTAGTAACTCCTCTATACCGACCCGATAAAAGATGGTGAGTGGTAGCGAGATCGGATCGTTGGCACAGAGAATTTCTCGCATAAATTAGAAAATAGAATTTTATTGTATAACAATGTTAATTCTAATGAAAAATATATACAAGACGTCAATACAGCATTTAATTATTTTCCGTGAGTCAATCGCTAATAAATTTATGTTCTCTTGACTCTGAGTGCAGCTCGATCAATCAAAAGTCTCAGGAAATTACTGTCTGTCGTAACTTCTAAAGAAAGTTCATTCGGAACAGGGCTCGTCCGTTCCTTCTCTTCGGAAAAATATACTAAATTACGATGCTTCAGAGTTAAAGAACTCTCACTATCGCACTTGTCGTGCTTTTTCACTTCGCTGAGATTTTCACCTGATACCTGCCGTATCAATTAAATAGAGGTCAGACCTCACTATTTCCAGAGAGTCACCACTCTCCTCCAGATCTATTCAAAAACTGTCCTCTCTCACTTTTTCATTCTCGCAGGAGAACTTCTTCTGGGGGCGGGGGCTTTGTCGAGGCGGGCCCCTCGAAACTCTCCAGCCTCTTAGCAGCCTTGAGATCCCTCTGTTTCGTTTTCACTAAGTCCGTCATTGGACGTTCTAAGACAAAGGGCAAAGTTTCGGGCGCAAACCTAAAAATCGTGTGCAGAGATCGCTTCTCTCGCAGATGCACTGTTTCCCACGAACTCGGCAAGGATCAAAGCATAAGACCCCTCTTTGGGTAACGCCTTACCACTACATCACTGTCCGAACTTTCCGCTCACAGTACAATAGAATTCGGCGTCTGCTAGTCTTCAAGGCAAAAATAGCGAGGGAAGGTATGCAGTTAAGTGTACTCACAGGAAATGCTAGAATGACACATCGTGCACCTGGACGTAGAAGCTCAATTCTTTACACGGGGATAAAATTTCAAACTCCGACGTCCACGTTCGATCCAGAAACCTTTTGAGCTGCAGGCAAATGCACTACCACTAAGCCACCTAGTCTACGCAAAAAAGACTGAAATTAAGGTTCTGCTTTAAAATCTAAATCGCAGAAATAATCGGATGTCATTAAATTAATTCATTTAATTAAAAAAATGTTTTATCCTGTGACAGGAGGTATTCAACTATGCAAAATTTCAAGTCTCTGACTTATACAGTTTCTGAGACTTAACTCTGTGACAGACTGGCAGAGGGGTGAGACGAATATAATTTTCGTCAGATGAACGAAACCCTAAAAATGTCTTAAACAATACTTTTAATACGTAAGTCGTGTCCATAGTCGCAGAGCGAGTTCGCGGCCCCCGGTAAGGATTTGAATACGTTAGTAGCGTTAAGTAGATTGCTATTAGTAAATAAATATGTTGAATAATTATTTTTTAAAAGGTAATAGAAATATTTTTTAAATTTAAATGTCATTATATTAACAAAATATGGAAAAAAAATTGCCACTTTGCATGGTGATTGCTGGTATAAATATAAATGTAAGGCAGGTGACACCTTATTCTTTTTTGCGTAATTAGCCTTATTTGTTTATTGTGCATCTGACCTTAGAGACACGTCGAAAACGAGAATGTGTTTTTCTTGATCCGAAAAATTATTATTCTCGACTTCTAACGACACAGGTTCACATGTGAAATTAAAAGGCAAATAAATTAATAACGCGATTGCGCAAGCATCGTGCCAATTAAACTATGAGTCTCCAGACTCATTAATACGTCATATTATAAGTCATTGCTACAAAACAATTTATACGGAGCGATTTTAACGATGGCGAGACAAACGCGAGGTCGTTAAAAGTTCATCCCGTGAATCATCTTTATTACAAACAGCTGAGTCAGATTATAAGTAAATGACATTTTTATAAATTAATCTGAAAAATAATTGCTCTTTCCTCAGTATCATGAAAATTCTTTTGCAATATGACGGCGGACTCAGTTTTGAAATGTTTTCAAGTAAGTCATATTTGTTAGAAGTAAACAATTAAAACCAGATCAGAATTTAGACGGAACTGGTTCTTTAGATTTGTTTTGAAATATTTTCGTAAAAATACGTACTGAACGAAAAAGAATAACCATTACAAGTATGTCACTGTAGTACCTTATGTTTTTATATTTTAATTTACTTTTTCTATCATTAATATATATTTTTTAATTTAAGAAGATAGTAACCTAAAGTAAATGCGTTATAAGTCTTCAAACTTCAATTTGTGCGCATATTATATTTAAATAAAAAAAATATATATTAACAGTTGCGAATTACCAGTGTTGAATTCAGGGAGTGGCCCGAGGGGCATTCCCCCCTTAGCATTGAAATATCCCCCCGGAAGATTTGAGATTTCATACTTTTAATGGTTAAAAAGTGCAATTCTACAATGTCCCCCCCCCCTCCCCCGCAGCCACAGAAATCCCTCCCGAAGAAAAGTGTCTGAAATCAATACTGCGAATTAACAATTGTTATCAATATTATCTAATTACTTAAAAAGAATGCAAGAGAGTTATTATTAAAGTGCAGAGTTCAGATAAAAGCGCGATATAATGGAGGGTATAAAAGAGGTATAATAGTATAAAACTTATACATATAATATTAGTGCAATATATAGTGCGCTAATATAATTTTCTATAAAGATGTAAAATCTTAACATTCAAAGATATTACTATGTATATTAAAAAACTTTCGTAAACGAGACTAAAAAAAATCAACACTGTATCACTATTTAGAATGTGTCAGTTTTCTTTATTACCACATGTATATAGTATGTGTAGAGTGAATATTCGATATAAAAAATACTTTTTTCCCCACGGGATCTCCCTAATTCTCTATCCCATATTTTAGATGATGATTGATGATCATGATGACGAAATGGCCATATCTGAAATGGATTATGTCATACCGATTGCGCTGAAAGTTACCCAAATTTAATTGGATCGATATAAATGACGACGATATAGATTGAATGAATTGGCCAATTTAAACTTCGAGCATCTCTGGAATTTTGACAAACTTAGATTGATGATTTATGCCGTTTATGATTTTAAGTTAGTTCAATGAGTTGATGGGATTTTTCCTTTGTGTCCGTGTGTTTTGGGCTGTCCGACAAGTTGATTGCAATTATCAAAAAGTTGGAAAGTTTACATTAAACGTGACAAATGAGGTGCGTTCTTACTATAACTAGTTTTACAATGTAGAAAAATCGTCGTTTTATTTCAGTGAAATGAATTATATCGTCTGCTATGAGCATGTGCCTTTCTTTTCTCTTATTACGTTTGCCACGTTTACAGATGCGAATATTTTTTTCGACACCAGATAGTGCTGCAAAATTCACCATGGAGATCTTGCTTTGCGAATGATTACCTCCATGGTTTAGTATTTTTATGATTCGCGATGAACGAATCTTTTGTGTTTATTTACTTTAATGGATATTGGGATAAATATTGGGCTGTTAACCTAATTTCAACAGAAGTTATCTCAGAATCTATATATTTTTGACTGCAACTCATCTCTCAAACAAACAATTTTTTTGTACGATTTTTCTAAAAATGTAACTTTTAATCAATTTTATTCGAAAAATTGATTTTGAATAAAAATGGCCCCCTGGAATATGAAAAAAGAAGTGGTTAGCCGGTATTTGTTTTCCTCAGTCACATGACTTGCGCTTTTATTAGGTGCGTTCGTAATTATATATAAATACGTATAGCACCTATAATCGTCGTCTGGTCCGTCCGCATAATAACAGCAAAAACTACCCATCCGAATGGTTTGAAATTTAATATACATAATCGTTGCAGAATTTTGTCGAGTCTTTTCAAATTTTATGGAAATCGAATCAAAACTTAAAAAGGTATCAATAAAAGTTTTTTTTATTCTATTAAATTCCAAAACTGCTTGCATAGTAAGCGTAAAATCTTAATACTAGAATAGGGGCGCAAAACTGACACAACTGCGCCATCTTGTGGACGGGGTTAATATATCCAATACGCGAGCTTTTAGTAAGACGCAAAATCTACCATCTGTGCATTCTCCTGAGCATATTTTGTGAATCTTTACTCACTCATGGAAGATGTATCTTGTTTACTAGATTTATTGCCAAATATTTTTGATAGAGTTTTTGTTTCGATAAAATATGTACATTTAAAAACATTCGCAATGTCACTTTAGTTTAGGTAGTAAATAATATATAAGCATTATGTAAGGATTATTGCCTTTTCTCCCGAAACTAAAAAGATATAGTGAATGTTTTTAAATTTAAATATTTTTATCAAAACATACTATATCAAAAATATTTCGCAATAAACCTGGTAAAAAAGATACATCTTCCATGAGTGAGTAAAGATTCACAATATATACTCAGAAGAATGCATAGATGGTAGATTATAATTCTCTATCCCGCTAATGTTAGAGTCTGTAGTCTTTGTGTTTGTTTAGGCATTTTGTTTAGATTAGTATTTATATTCATATGTCATTGTAGTATTTTTCAGTGTTTTCTTTGTTGGGTTTCTTCTAAAACACAGGTAGGCAAGATGTCATAAGAAGAAGAAGCCCTCGAAGTCCACTTTTTCGTACTTGGGAATGACAACAACTGGTGTTTTGATTCATTTCCGTAATAAAATAAGTACATTTTAAGGTGGCAACATTTTACCTTTTGTTGATAGTTACTGAAAATTCCAATGGGCTTTGAAAATTTCAGAACTTGAAATCCATATTTAGACTCTTTTTCCATTTAATATCTATTATTTCGGAAATATATATATATAAAAAAAAACTGTCGGTAGATTATAGGATTGCTATAATTAAACAATTTTAGTATACAAATTTGGTTTTTAAATTCAGTAATACAGAAATAATAGGACTCCATATTAAATAGGACGTCATCACCATGGCAACCTAGAATTATTATACATGTCGTGGAATATCATTGAATTAATTACGTGTGATAGGATTTAATAAGAATGAAGAATGTGACTATAACTTGGTCATAGAGTTTATAATATGTCATATATGATATCACTATAACGTCATACATGTCAGATAACTTGGCGATACATCTCGGTTGCTTGACGATTAATCCTCGGAAGCTGGTATAACAAAGAAGTACCGATTTTTAAAAAATTCAAATTACTTAATAAAAATTTTTTTTTAATCTAGAAAAATGCTTAAGTGATACTAAAATAAAACAACAAAAGGCTTATAAAAACCTTTTTAATGATCCAACATATACGTTTCAACGCTCATTACGGCGTCATTTTTAATGAGCGTTGAAACGTATGTTGGATCATTAAAAAGGTTTTTATAAGCCTTTTGTTGTTTTATTTTAGTATCACTTAAGCATTTTTCTAGATTTTAATTATACTTAGTGATCTTATTTTGTGGTTATGAAACATTTTGTTTAATATCTTTTTAAGTTTTCACTGTATTTTCATAAAATTTGAAATGACTCGACAAAATTCTGCAACGATTATACATATTAAATTTCAAACCATTCGGCTGGGTAGTTTTTGGACTGTTATATGCGGACAGACGGATGAGCCAGACGAGGACTATAGGTGCTTATTTATATAATTGCGAACGTACCTAAAAAGTAATGCAACGCATTACAGATTAATGTCTTACAGACCAGAAAAGAACATATTGTTTAATTATTTTTCACAAAATCTTTCGTTTATTATTTAGATATTTATACAATTACGTATTTATGTAATTACGTATTTATATAATTACTAACAAAGACGTAAAATAAAAATACCCAAGTTTTATAAAAATGTTTTATACCCAAGTTATTAGAAAAAAACTTTCGCAAATGAAGTTAAACGAAATCAACATTGTATCACTATTGGACGGTGTCGGTTTTCTTTATTATCACGTATAACGCGTAGGTGGAGTGATATTCGATATAAAAAATACGTTTTTCCCCACGGGATCTCTTTAATACTAGATCCCATATTTTAGATGAGAATGATGAAATGACCATTTCCGAAATGGATTGTTTTTCACTGATTGCGCTGAAAGAGCTGCTACTCTCACTCATTTGGTTCGATATAAATGACGACCATTTGCCGTGACCTTCAATCGAATCGATATATGAGGAAGGATCGAATTTTTGAGAGATCCTTTTTCCATTCGGATGATTCACTGAAATTATAGTTTTGCCTTAAAATGTAAAACCCGTGGGATGGTGTCGCTATGTTCCACGAAATTTATAGAAGGCACGATTACACCCGAATTGATTTCAATTTCAATTTATATCGACAGAGATATCTCAAATTTGAATATTATTAATTCTCAGAAAGTACGTTTTATTAATATATTATTAAGGTGGTTCTCAACTGACCTGCTCAACACCGCGAAACTTTCTGATACATTTTCTGATTCATTTTTAAACGCAAAAGGCATACAATTGTCAGGCCTGACTATTGAATCGAAATGAGTTTTCCATTTTTTTTTTAAATCGATAAATTACTTATCGAGTTATAAGCGATTCGTGTCACGTGGCGACATGATTTTTCAAATTTCTGGCGATGCATTGTCGGGAATTCATTGTCAGGAAACGCCGATTTTGAGCGTATTTTCTGAAAGATCTTCTGCCTTTACCAAAAAATGGAAAACGTATTTCGATGACGTAGTTCCTGAATAAGAACGCCTACTAATTGCATGTGTTTCCGAACAAAAATGAATGATAAAATATGTCATAAAGTAGTCAGTTTGTATTTGAGCACTGCCTTAAAATGTAAACCCGTGGGACTTTCTCTGTGTTCCACGAAATTTATAAATGGCAAAGACAGGATTACATCCGACTCGATTTCAATATGAATATTATTTATTCTCAAAAAGTATGTGTTATTAGTTGTATTATTAACAGATGATCCAACCCAGTCTTCTCAGGCTATACAGAATACAAGTGAAAACAATTTTTTTTTTTTAACTCTAATAGTTTTTTTTTTTTTTTCAATATATTTTTTTAGCAACTAATACCACAAAAAGATTTTTTATATGAAAAATATCAATAATGCTGAAAAGTCCATAATATTGAAAAATATAAATAATGCATTCAATAATGCAAAAATGTCAATGATGCATTGAAAACTATCAATAATGCAATCAAACAAAATTTTGAAATTCATTAAAAACGATGCTTTTGTATTAGCCGTATGTCAGGAGTTAACAGCACAAAGATTTCGTTACCTACAGCAGCCTTTTTTTTATTCCTATGATTTCAGTGGTTTGAGCGCGTAATTCAATTACATGTCTGTTAAATTTGGGTTTTATTTACATTATTTTATTTATTTATTGATGAATTTATAATTCCGTTATGGAATATTAGCCGGAAACAAATGCTGAACTATTCCTATTGTTTTAAGTGCAAACGAGTTAATCTTTCGTAAACGGGCTGCATACGATGGAGATGATAGATTTTTAAAAAATCATGCTTGAAAATTAAATTAAAACCATAAAAAATCAATAAAGTGTGATAGAGTTTTCAAATAAATTGTATGAAAGAACTTTTTTTCCCTATCGACAGTGTACAATTTGAAAATGTGCAATGTTTCGAAGTAAAGCGAAAATGAATCGTCATGTGTTGCCAACATCAAAATGACGTCAGCGTTACTCACGCACACGTTTGCTTTTTATAATATACACCAGCTGAGAAGACCGAGGTACGCTTGGTTAAAATTACCTTTGTGTTTAACTCGTTATAACATCGACGTTGATGTGGCAGTTGTATTTTTTCAGCAGTATGCGTTGTATGTAACAACGTCTGTGTTGCTCAAGAACGTTCTATGTACTCTGATTGGTTGAATCATGTATATCGGCTTCTATTGAGAATTTCTAAAAATTTCTTAGCCTATTTCTTTGCCAAATGTCGCCAAAATTTGGCGAAAAGTCGCTCACTTGGCGACTTTTTTTTAATTTGGCGGCAAATATGTATTTTAGTATTGGTAAACAGCCGATTTACCGGTCCAAATCTCGCCAATGTCGCCAGCATTTCGCCAAATAATGCGATGTGTTGCCAACATTGCACTTCGTTTACTGCCCACTGTTTAACAATTTAATAACTGTTTCGACATTCATTCCCATGGAAATGCATTGACCCATAGTAACCCCAAAATGACCCACTAATTGAATTTTCTCGAACATGTGACCTAGCTTAATGGTCTTCTCGTAGTCCAAAACGGTAGGATACAAAATTTAGTCAAAACCGTTAGAGCCTTTTATTAGATAATATTAACTTGATCCATAGTGATAAAAAAATGACCTACTTATCGAATTTTCTCGAACATGTGACAAAGCCCGTTGATCTTCTCGTATCCCAAAACGGTAGGATACAAAATTTAGTCAAAATTGTTAGATTTGTTTTTTAGATAAATTTAACTTGACCCTTAGTGACCCGAAAAAGACCCATTAATAAAATTTTCACGAACATATGATTTAACCTAATGGTCTTCTCGTAATCCAAAACGGTAGAATACAAAATTTAGTCAAAATCGTTCGAGCCTTTACAAAAAAATAATATTAGCGTGACCCGTAGTGCCCCAAAAATGGCCCACTAATCGAATTTTATCGAACATGTGACTTAGCCCAATGGTCTTCTCGTAATCTAAAATAGTAGGATACAAAAGTTAGTCAAAATCGTTAAAGCCCTTTTTTACATAAAATTAGCTTGACCCTGACCTAAAATGACCCCCTAATCGAATTTTCTCGAACATGTGGCCTACCCCAATGGTCTTCTCGTACCTGAAAACGGTAAGTTACAAAATTTGGTCAAAATCGTTAGAGCCTTTTTAGGATAAAATTTGCATTATACATACACACACAAGATTTGCTCGAATTATAATATGTGATTATTATATAATTCGGAGAGAAGAGGACATGGAGAAAGGACAGTGATTTGCAGTATATACTTACGCAACGAAAAGAAAATAACGCAATCCAATATGAAACGTCTGAGACCTATTTTTAATGATTTAAAAGGTAATGCGCTACACCAGAAATGTTATTCAAAAGCATATTCAAAATCCGTATCAAAATCCTATCTTTACGTAAAGATAGAGAAATGGATTTGCAAGTACCGAGAAATACCTACTTATAGATCATAATGAATTCGGCTGTTCTCATATCCAAACTGCCTACTTTATGACATATTTTTTAATTCATTTCTGTTCGGAAACGCATGAAATTGGTAGGTGTTCTTACATCATTCGATTCAAAATATCTTCAAGTCAGGCCTGCAAGTACTATACTTTTCTGTTTAAAAATAAGTCCGTAAATCTGTCAAAAAGTTTCGCGTTGTTAAGAGGGGTTTTTTTTTTTTTTTAATTCACTGTCGCTAATGTTAATAATAATACGGGACATTCCTTTTAAAATATCTCGTTTGATACTTTCGCTTTCGGAAACGGTTTTAATTGTAAAAGTATCACCTAAAAAAAAAAAAAAAAAAAAAAAAAACCTGCAAACAAAATCGAAAAAAGCGGCAATTGTAAAAATCGATCTCGGCTACCCAATGCAAATAATAATAATAATAATAATAATAATAATAATAATAATAATAATAATAATAATAATAATAATAAATAAAAATAAAATAAACGTTTAAAAATATTGAAATGCAAACAATATATTTTTAAATAACTGTCCCGTAGGATTAACATTAGCGAGCGGATGTTTTCGCTTAACTGAAGTAGCCACTTAACGAAATGTGAGTGTATTATGTCAAAAGCCTGTTTAAAAACCTTATGTATGATACCTCATTCATCGTGAGTTTTGCATATTCATAGAAAAAGGTATGTTGACAACAGAAATAAAATGTACGATAGGTGGTTTGAATGACATTTTATGCTTTTAAAAATAATTTCTATTAATATATTTTATAAGTTATTTCACATTTCCACTCCAGACGCAAGCAAACATTTCAGGCGGTGCAGACGCGTCGTGTCCTTCTTTGGGATCACGATTTTCATCGAGAAGTTGAGTTGAACAGCTGCCGTCTTCAGACTTGACCCCTTTTTTACCCGGTGCTTCCTATATGATTCTATAACAGGAAATGGATGAATGTTCAGCTGTACTTTATTGTATACTATTTATATCTATATAATTAAACAAGAATGAAAAATCATGCTTCAAGCATAGATCATGAAACACTTTCCAACACTTCCCGAATACTTTAACAAAACTTCGCAGGTAAAGAAGAGACAGAACTAAGTAAAAAATTTCCGGAAACGCATAACACATTTGAAAAGCAGATTTGAACACCTTCTATAGCTAGAAAAGTACTAAATTCTTTTGTGCATCCCTGTATATGATCTATAGATTTTTATATGTTCTAAATAGTGAAAATTCATCTTCAGCAATTTCCATCAGTAGACTGAAAAGCACTCCAATTTTTTGTGGAGTCCTGTATATGACCTATAGATGAGAAATTCATCTTCAGCAATTTCTACCAGAAGACGGAAAAATATTCCAATTCTTTTGTGCATCCCTATATATTATATATGATCTATAGATTTTTATATGTTCTACACAGTGAAAATTCCCTTTATACAATTTCTACCAATAGATGGAAAAGTACTTTAATTATTTTGTGCATCCCTGTATATTACTTAAAGATTTTTATACACGCCACATAGAAGTCTGAAATTTAATTCGGACAAAAATACGCATTGTTTGGGTGGCAGAAACTACTTGTTTTTTTCTTTATGCTTTTTCAATTAAAAAAAAAAAATAGTTTTAAAGATTTTAAACAGTGTGTTATGGCGGAACAGATGGAGGGGAAGGTGGCATCATATTTTAGATGATTTATTATTTATTTATTGTCACTAGATAGCAATGAATCCGACCCTTTTCTTTTCAATAAAGAGTTTTAAAGATTTTAAATTTTGTATGTTGGAGGGGGGAAAGAGGGGATGGAGATTTCAGGGAAAGGGAGGTAATTTATATGATTGATTATTTATTTATTGTCACTACAGAGCAAAAAATAGGGCGGTTGATTTGTTTTTACATAAAAATAAAAATTACAAGATTTTAAACTTATTTGTATGATGGGGGGGGGGGGGGAGGAGAGAAGTATAAATTATGGGAGGTTAGCAGGGCAATTTAGATAGTTATTTATTTTTGTGAAAAACGAATGTGGCAATTTTTTTAATAAAGAGTTTTAAAGATTTTAAACTCTGGATACTGAAAAGGAGGCAAAAAAAGGAAGCAGAAATGTTTTTTTTTTTTTTTTTTTTTTTTTTTTTTTGGGGGGGGGGTTGCAGGGGGATAATTTATATGATTGACTAGCAAGCTACGCCCGCTACGCTGGTCAATTTCTCTTAACGAACTTTTAATCAAACAAAATATTGACATTTCATAATTCACTCTTATATTTTAACAGAATAATAAGGCTACTACAATTTGTGACTCGTGCCAATATACACGTCAGGACACTTCGCCCTTATCATTATCTTTTTACGCGTGAAGGTTTCCCTATTGTACTCCATTGTGAAATTTGGTAATTTTTGAAATTCAATATTTGAAAAACAGCATAATCATTAAATTTGAAATTTATATCAAGAAAAATGCATTTTTTAACCTTTCAAACGCAGTTTGTCTAACAATTATCTGACAAATAAATTTCGAGCTATTTTTTTTTCAGTAAATTCAAATGTTTCATTTTCCGAGATTAATCTGTGGCAACAATTAGCAAAAAACCCAGTCGTCAGCAACGCATAGCTTTTTATTAAAGAGGCTGTTGGAGCATGGATTGTCACCATCACTTTGCCACCATCACTTTTGAAATCGGTTCTGCAGTTCCAGAGATTCCATAGAAATTGTAATTTAGAATGATTTTAGAACGCTTTTCGCTCATTTCACCCTTTTAAATTTCGATTTTTTTAATTATTATTCTTAGAGAGCATTTATATCTTATAAGTAACTACAATGCCAAATTTCAAATTTCTAGCTCCTTCAGTATAAAAAAAATTGCAATTTTACAACGTTTTTCGCTTCTGCACCCCTCGCCCTCGGGATTAGTGGCACCGACATAAAATATAGCATATGTTGGAGCAGGGATTGTCACCATCAATTAGCCCCCACCACTTTTGAAATCGGTTCTGTAGTTCCAGAGATTCCATAGAAATTGTAATTTAGAATGTTTTTAGAACGCTTTTCGCTTATTTCACACTTTTAAATTTGGATTTTTTTTTAAATTTGTTCTTAGAGAGCATTTACGTCTTATAAGTAACTACAATGCCAAATTTCAATTTTCTAGCTCCTTCAATATAAAAAAATTGCAATTTTAGAACGTTTTTCGCTCTTGCACCCCCCTGGGATTAGTGGCACCGACATAAAATATAGCCTATGTTGGAGCAGGTATTGTCCCCATCAATTTGCCACCATCACTTTTGAAATCGGTTCGGTAGTTCCAGAGATTACCCCCTACAAACAAACAAACAAACAAACAAACAAACAATCTTTACTCCTTTATAATATTAGTATAGATAGATGATTATGATATGATTTTTGTAATTGGATTCGTTGTCAAGCTTTTGCTTCAGAAAACACAAAGCAGACGAAAACTTTGTTCCAGAGAAGTACCAACCATCCCCACAAAATTGCCTAACTAACAGTGTAAATCCTACCAAAGTCCGTACAGCAGAACTCAAATTATAAACGGTCGGAATGAAATACGAATTTGCATTTTAAATACATAGTAGATATATCTTTTAGGTAGCTTTCAATACAAAAAAGTATAAAGCTACCTATTGCAGCCGTTCGGAGGAAAGCAGTTCCGGAAAATTTCGATACATTTTCACCGATCATGACCCCCAGACCCCAAAACCACCCTCCGTTCAAATGTTGATTTATATATATATATATATATATATATATATATATATATATATATATCTCCATATATATATATATATATATATATCTGACCTATGTCATACGATAACGCTCGTATTTATAAATCCATTTTGATGAAACTAATTGTGTGTATTAAGCTCACCAATGTCTCGACCGAGTTCGTTGGCCAGCTTGGTCCGCCATTTTGTTTCAAGATGGCGGCCATTTAAAAATTTAAAACTAAAATAAATATACAAAAAAGTTAAAAATTCAAATTTATTTTTTAATTCAGTGTTAGGCCTTGAAACGAGGATTCCAGAGCATTTTTTGTTTTACCTCTATCTTAAAAAACGGCTGAGATAGAGCAGTTTGAAATTCTAGGGTGGCTGACATTTTGAAACAAGACAGCACATTACAAAAACTTTCATTGTTGTAATAATTTTCCCAATCAAACGCATAAAACTATATATTCATATCCGTTAGCGCCAAATTCTCGCCAAACTTGGCGACATTTGGCGAAATATCGCCAAATTTGGCGACCAAAATAAGTTTTCATAAATGATGCCAATTTGGCTATTTCTCAATAATTTGGCGAATTTCTTATTCAAATTCTGTATTAACGAATCTTTTGTAAACGTTTTATTTGCATTTTAAGTTGCTGTTTTCGTGTAACATTAGCTAAAATTTTAAAACTAAGATATAGGAAAGCTACCTTTTCCTCCCGGTAGAGGCCGGAAGGACTTTTATAATTGCATCCACCTTTCCCAATCACTTTCCATTAGCTCTATCACTAAGCAACATAGAATGATATGTGATAGGGTCATTAACCATACCTGAAAAATCACTTCCATTAAAATTTGTTCAGTAGAATTTTTTTAAGTAATCTTTAATAATCGGGTTCACATAATTTTAGAGCTTTCCTCTTTAGCTCTATAACAAAACAACGTAGAATAGCTATACGCTAAAACCTTTCAAAAAACATTACCTGATTAAAATGTGAATATGCGGATTATACTCATAGTAGATGATGATATGATTTTCTGTAACAGGATTCATCATGAAAATTTCGCTTCAAACATAAACGATGCTTTCAACATTGTGGCTAATACGCCAATTTGCGAGGTATCCGATTGCGGAAAATTAGCCCGAAATCGTTTGAATAACTATTCAAACAAAAAGAGAAACATGGCTGAAGACTGAAAACAAATAAAGAAGTAATACATAATACTAATCAGACCTTCGACACTTTATTTGGTACTTCTCCATTACCCGTCGACCACTTTTCATCAAAAAAACTAACGCCAAACTATAAGATTTAACTCCAAAAATGCAGTCCCATTCACTTGACGTCAGAAGTATTAAACGTGTTTGTTATGTCATGAAGCGGTTTCTAATTCGACATTTACCTGTATTTTTCATTTTGTTTTTCTGATATTTTAGTTATTTCGTTAATTAAAATAAAAATTTCGTCCTTAAACGGCTGTGCCATGACATTAAAAGAGAAAATGCATTGTAAAAATGTTGCGTTTCATAGTTAAGTGCAATAGATCAATTTCAACTGACGTCACAAACATTTATTCACCAGCCGAGAAGGATAATTAAGAAAAATAATGTAAATAAATAAATATCCAAGATTTTTTTTCTATTTTTATTAATATATTGTAATTTTTTCGTGTTAAAACTTACTGGACACTTTGGTGATAGGGTTTTTCCGAATTTATTTTATTTTATTTATTTATTTTGATGTTCCAATGGCAACATTCTTCCATTTGTTTATTTGGAGTTCATGTTTGGCGATGATTTTTTTTTTTTTTTTTTTTTTTTTTTTTTTTTTTTAAATGAAAAGTGGTCAACGGTATAATTGAGATGTACCCTTTATTTTAGCAATCACATTTTATTTTAAATCGTGTGGCGTTTGTAGAAATAATAATAATAATACACAATTACATAAATATCCGTAAAAATAATATTCAATTCCCAATTGAGCAGTTAATGTTTCTATCTGCAAAAATAAACAAAAATATTTAATTTGAATTTCTTCCGTTGCTATAGTAACGGATGCATTTTTAGAAATTCTCACTTGTATTGTTAGAATTGTTAGATTTTGACGTCAAAGACTTCGCCAAATTAGAAAAAGGTGCAATATCTCACGAACTATTTGACTTATGAGTATTTAATTGATACCATTCGATTCAGCATACAAAAATACATTAAAATATGCTATCATTTTTCAACTATAATACCCGATTTTTAAGGAATTTTTTTAAAGTTTGTTCCCCTTTTTAACCCCCTTAGGGGTGGAGTTTTTAAAAATCCCGTCTTAGTGCGCCTCTACGTACTAAGGAGTATTTTTCCTGCAAGTTTCGTCTTTGTTTGGTTCAGTAGTTTTGGCTGTGCGTTGATCATCTAGCCAGAAAGGACTTTCTTTTATATATATAGATTATTCATTGTCTTTAAAGAACATTAAACAGGGCAAAACAAAAATTTATATAAAAATAAAGATTTTAAAGTATTTTAAACTTTTTTGTGTGCTGAGAGGGGCAAAGGAGGGTGAATCGTAAGTTTAAGAGGCTGGGATGAGTAATTTAGAATATTATTTGTTTTGCTTTATTAGTGAGCAAGTCGATTTTTTATTTTTTAAATAGAAAGCTTTATAGATTTGAACTTTCGTATGCTGAAGGAGAAAATTGGGGGGAGGGACAAGGGAATAATTTATATGGTTGATTATTTATTGTTGCTAAATTACGTCAGAAGAATTATATACGTCAGAAGAATTTTTTTAATATAAAAATAAAGATATTAAAAATATTTTTAACTTTTTTGTATGCTAGGGATGCAAAGGAGGACGGGAGCGTAAATTTGAGGCAGTTTACGGGATTATTTATTTATTTTTATTGGAGAACAACGAATGCTGCAGATTATTATTATTATTATTATTGTTGTTGTTATTATTATTTGAATACGGAGTTTTAAAGATTCGAATCTCTGCGTTAGAAGGGGGAGGAAAGGGGAAAGCTGGAATTTGGGGGGGGGAGGGGTACACTTTATTTTATTGATTATTTATTGTCGCTAAAGAGCGCTAAATACGGCAGGAGAATTCTTTTTTTAAATAAAACTAAAGATGTTAAAATATTTTACACTTTTTTGTATGTCGCAAGGGAGGGGGGGGGGGTAAGTATTTATTTGGGAGGTTAGAGGGAGGAGTGTAATTTAGATGATTATTTATTTATTTTAATTAGTGATCAGCGAATTGGCTGATTATTTTTTTTAAATAAAGTTTTAAAGATTTTAATCGCCGTATGCTGGAGGGGGAAGCGAAAATTTTGGGAGCAGGGGGATAATGTATATGAGTGATTTTTATTGTCCCTAAAGATCATTAAAAAGGGCAGGATATATATTTTTTTTACATATAAAAATAACGATTTTAGAATACTTTAAATTTCTCTGTATGCGGGCAGGAAAGAGAAGAAAACGTAAATTTTGGAGGTTAGAGGGTAACTTAGATGATTGTGTATTTATTTTTATTAGTAAACAACGATTTTTGCAATTTTATTATTATTATTATTTTAATGGTTTTAAACAGTAATATTTTCTGCTATTTTTCTTCAGAAAGCACATTTTTTTTCCGATTTGCATAGTAAAATTTAACACTGCTTTTTATATTTGAAACAAATAAGCAAACAAACAAATATTTTAAAACATCCATTTTGTATATTATTTCCATAACTTACTAAAGATATTTTTTTTTTCAGAATAATTTCAAATAAGACTGTACTTTAAAATTGAAGTATAAGATATATTTTTTGAGATGGTAGGGGGTAGGTGGGAATTTAAAGTAAATGAAAACCTATTGCATTGGTCTTAAAAAAAAATTTTTTTTCACCTTTTCATCACTAACTACAAACAAGAATGAAAAATCATGCGTCAAGCATAGATTGTGTAACACCTTTCAACACTCCCAAAATAATTTTACAAATCTTTACTGTAATAAGGGGAAAGATTTAAAAATAGTAACATAACAATGTAAATAGTAACAACCAAGTAAGCAATTCGAAAAACGCATAACATATTTAAAAACCCAATTTCAGGAATTACGAAGAATATTCGGAAAAAAATATCTTAATTCTTTTGTGCAGTCCTGTATATGATCTATAGATTTGTACATTATACTATAAAGCACGATAAATTTTTGTTCAGTTAGGAGACGTGTAGCACAGTTTAAGATTCCCCTTCTGGAATTTCCGCCAATAAGCGGAAATATACTCGTGAACTTTTGTGCTACCTTGTATATGATCTATAGAATTTATACACACCCAGTAATAGACAAAAAATGAGTTAAATTTAAAAACGCGTTCAGCAACTGAAAACGAAGTTCAAGCAATTATTGTTAATATACAGTACCGAATATATTTTGTGTATCCCTGTAAATGAACGATGAATAAATACTATATACACACAGTATTCTATAGTAAGCCTTTTGTGATGCACCTGAGTGATATATATCAATTTCAACATGTTTAAAATAGTGAAATATTATTAAAATAAACCGTAAACGATTTTTCTCCATATATCGTAAAGTAACGGAATTATTTTGAGTGTCCCCGTAAAGGAACTACATTTGCTATGCACACCCTATTCTATAGTAAACCCTCTTATAGTGTACCTCTCTGATATATATCCATTTCAATATGTTTGAAATTGTGTAACAGCATTAAAATAAACCGTAAATAATTTTACTCCATAGACCATAATGTAACGGAATTCTTTTGAGTGTCTATGTATAAAAAAATATAAGCACTACACACTTCATTTTCATTACCGAACATGCCATAGTAAACCTCAATAATATATATCAATTGCATGACAATCCGAATATATTTACGCAAGTTACAGCACGGACAGACAGGCAGACAGACAGACAACCCGAATTCATGAACACTTTTCAACTATGTTGTAAAGTGTTAAAAAGTAATGATATCTGTAAAAAAAACTTTAACGGGTTAAAAGTTTGCGACGCAGCACTTCATTTTGTGGCTCTAATAATTTTAAATATGGGATTTTAAAATAATGGTATCAAATTTTGAGTGACGCTATGCTATTAATTTTTTTTTCACTTTTTTTTTTTTTTTTTTTTTTTTTTTTTTAGCACTTTCCAATTTAGTTGAAAAGTGTTTATTTTTTCGGGTGGTCTGGCCGTATGGCCGTCTGCCGTCTGTCCGTGCTCTAACTCCCGTAAATAGGCTCGGATTGCCCTGCAATTTTTATATGTTATTGTCGTTAACTATAGCATGTTCCCTATTTCAACTGAAGTGTGTAGCACTTATAGTTTTTTTACAGGGACACTCAAAAGAATTCCGTTACATTACGGTCTATGGGAAAAAATCATTTGCGGTTTATTTTAATGATGTTACACAATTTCAAACATATTGTAATTGATATATATATCACTAAAGTGCATTACAAGAAGCTTAATATGGAATATGCTGTGCATAGCACTTATAGTTACTTTACAGGGACAGTCAAAAGAAATCCGTTTCATTACGTCTATGGAGAACAATCGTTTGAGGTTTAATTAAATAATGTTTCACTATATTTTAAACGCATTGAAATTTATATGACAAATTTATTGACAGAAACTCGAGTTTCTGTCAATAAACGGAAATGTGTTCGCGAACTTTTGTGCTGCCTTGTATATGAAATACAGAATTTATACACACCAAGTAATAGACAAAAAGTGAGTTAAATTTAAAATCGCGTTCAGCAACTTAAAACTCACTTCCAGGAATTATTGTTAACAGACAGAAGAGAATTCTTTTGTGTGTCCCTGTATATGAACGATGACTGCTATACACATAATATTCTGTAGTAGGCCTCTTGTAATGCACCTTAGTGATATATATAAATTTCAATGCGTTTAAAATTGTGAAACATTATTTAATTAAACCGCAAACGGTTTTTCTCCATAGACGTAATGTAACGGAATTGTTTTGACTGTCCCTGTAAAGTAACTATAAGTGCTATGCACACCCTATTCCATATTAAGCTTCTTGTAATACACCTTAGTGATATATATCAATTATAATGTACTTGAAATTGTGTAACATCATTAAAATAAACAGCAAATGATTTTTTCCCATAGACCGTAATGTAACGGAATTCTTTTGAGTGTCCCTGTAAAAAAACTATAAGTGCTATACACTTCCGTTGAAATAGGGAACATGCTATAGATAACGACAATAACATATAAAAATTGCAGAGTAATCCGAGCATATTTACGGGAGTTAGAGCACGGACAGACGGCCATACGGCAGACAAACTGAAGTCATAAACACTTTTCAACTAGGTTGGAAAGTGTTAAAAATGACACATGGTGGTAAAAGAAAACACAAGCTTTTCTTTAAATATATTATACATTATATGAAACAAAATATAATAAATACATTTCAAAATAAATACATTTCCAGAAGGAGAATTTTAAACTGTGCTACGCGTTTCTTAACTAAACTAAAATTTAGCATCCTATGTAGTATATATACAAATCTATAGATCCTATACAGGGCTGAATAAAAGTATTCGGATATTTTTCCGAATATTGTATATGTTGGAAATATATATTGAGAATTTCTGAAATTACTTTTTTAAATATGTTATGCGTTTTCCAAATTGTTTACTTAGATGTTATCTTTCAGCTTATTAAACGGTAATGATTTGTAAAATTATTTTGGAAGCGTTGGAAAGTGTTACATAATCTATGCTTGACGCATGATTTTTTGTTCTTGTTTTTTTTTTGCTCTATTTATATTCCCAGGTGCAAACATTATTTTCAACAGAAAAGCTATATAAAATTTATTCACTGATGCTTTTTCATTCACATCTCTCATAAATTCAAAATATGGGTTTTAAAAGAAATGATATCAAGATGCGAGTGAAGCGTTCACGTGGCCTAAAATGTTTGTTTTAAAATTCAATTAAAATTACTTTTGTTTTGTCTTCTGAAGTACGTATATTTGTACATTCAAACAATAGTTTTAAGTTTCCAATTACGCTGTTACACATATTACTTTCACTGAGCCTAATATTATGCATTGAATTGTATATTTGTTTCAATAAATTGACTTTTCTTTTTCGTAACGCTATCTAAAATCATAAATAAAATTGATATAAATGTTTTCTTTGCATCATACTATCCATTTGCATACGTTTCACTAAGTTTGGTCACTGTAAAAAAAAAAAAAAAAAGCTAAAAATTACAGCGAAATTTGTTGTCATTTTATGAACCCAGCCAGCATTTTTTCATATGAAATTTAGCATGATTACAGTCATTTGTACAATAAAATTAGAAGAATTGCAAAGATTTTACTGTAAAATTCCAAAAACGAAAGTTTTTAAGGGACACTTTGCCGTTAATTTACAGTAAATGATTCTGGCAATTTGGGTTCATAAATTTACAGAACATTTTGCTGTATATTTTGCCGTTTTGTCTTACAGTGGATACTATAGCGAAGGGATACAATACTCAACGCTAAGCTTTTAGAATCAGATATACTGAATGGATACAAACATATGTGATCAAGATACTTTTTAATTCAAAAACACGTCTTTAATTATGAAACCTTTCTTTTTTAAATTGTCATCTTTATCTTTATATAATGATAATAATTAGGGAAAGAAGATGTTGTAGCTTCAGCAGGTGATGTTTTCTTAGACGCTTCATTAATGTTAATAAATCGTCACGAAATTGCTTCCTTCTTTCTGGTTGAACATCTGCAGTAAAATAAAAATTCAGAAGAAAAACGACCCTCATAAAGGATTAACTTAGAATTTGAATATTCATCTGCTTCCACAATCTGATGTCTATGCATGCATTAGAGAAATTATCACTTCTTGTTCCATCTGCCACAAGGATAAATAATCATA
Organism: Maratus michaelseni; assembly: GCA_963931845.1. Lineage (NCBI taxonomy): Eukaryota > Metazoa > Arthropoda > Arachnida > Araneae > Salticidae > Maratus > Maratus michaelseni. The sequence continues at coordinate 5,875,335 of OZ007591.1, forward strand.
AAATTTCCTTAAGGTGGTTCTCAAATGAACTATGCTCAACAACGCGAAACTTCCTGAAACTATTTCTGACTCTTAAACACAAAAGCATAAAATTGGCAGACCTGACTATGGAAGCGATTTGGAATCGAAATGAGTTTTCCATTTTTTGATAAATAAATTATTTATCGAGTTATGAGCGATCATGTGAAGTGGCGACACGATTTTCCTCTTTTTCGCCCTGCTGCCTCTAGAATTCGGTTCAAAACGCCGACTTTGACAGTTTTTTCTGAAAGATATTCTGCTTTTACCAAAAAATGGAAAACGCATTTCGATGACATAGTTTTTGAATAAGAACACCTGACCATTTCATGCGTTTCCGAACAAAAGTGAATTAAAAACTATGTCATAAAGTATAGCTCTTTTAGGTAGATTTCGTAAAAAATACTGCCTATTACATTCTCCCTTAAGTTGGAATTTCTGAAATTTTTTTTCAGATCTACGCCAATCATGACTCCTAGAAACCCAAAACCACACTGTTAAAAATAATCTGACATTCACGGGTATTTTTTTCCTGAATTTCACAGAAAAAGTCCCTTTTCGCGATAAAAGGGTATTTTCCGTTAAAAAACAGAAAAATTCCTCATATTTCCTGAAAACAACAGAACGGACGGAGACGAAAGGGGCCAACGGAGATATTCCATTATCTGCTGCATATTTATTTTCAATGTTTAAAACACTGACATGTTGCTGCACAGAAAAACTAAAAATCCAATAAGTGAAAATTTCGAGTTTATTTAAAACAACAACAATAACAACAAAATACTGCTTTCGAATTAAAAAAAGTAACAATTTTCGCATTCTTTTAAAATTATTTCCAATTTATTTTCTAAATTTATAAGAAAATATTTGCACTTAAAATATATTCTAAACAAACAAATTAAAAAATATATATAATAGTTAAATTAAGTGAAAAAAATCGATTTTACTCAAAAAAGCAACAAACAAAAATAATGCTTTCGAATTAAAAAATAATGCTTTCAAATTAAAAAGGTAATAATAATAATTTTCTCATTCCTTTAAAATTGTTCGAAATTTATTTTTTAAAGTAATAAAAAGCACTCGCACTGAAAATATATTCTAAGCGAACACATTTAAAAAATATATTAGTGTTGAAAAAAATTTCGATTTTCTCAGAAAAGCAAACATTTTTTATCGAATTTATTTCAAAATGTAATATTCAAATTTTACATCTAACAATCAAATTAAGAATATATATAATTCATATTGTTATCCTCTATTAATATTACAATTTTAAAACATCACCATCATCTCATAACGAAATCTCCCCGCAATTAACTTCAAAATTGCCAAGCTTCTAAACCCCAAATTGTTTAAGTTCTAAGCCGCCATTTTGAGAAACCCCATATCATCCTCTTAAACTGCTACTCTAATAAGCGCCCACTGGTCGAATGGGCAAGATACTTGATTCGAGGCATTGCCATCCCTGGTTCAAACCCGATGTCGACTAGAAAATGTTCGTGACGTTTATCAGGTAGTAAATACGCCCGCAATAGTCGACAGATGGCAGCACATATAGATGTAATTTTTTTAAACCGAGTTTAATTATAACGGATAATTTCCTTTCCTGCCAGTGCAGTCAGGAATATTTCCGTGATTTCTGAGAGCGTTAACGAAAATTTACCGCTTCTGTAAACGGAGTTTGTCCTTCTTTTATCTCTCAAAACGGAAAATCTACCAGCGGGACGGAAAATGCCCGGCAACTTTGCTGCCAGTAGTTTTACCGTGAATTTGAGGATTTATTTTTAACAGTGCACCCCTAGTTCAAAACTTTAGCTATCTATCTATATCATTTTTTATGGACACGATAACTTCAATAATTCTGCACAAATCTCTTCCAAACTGATACCTAAAATCAAGCGGTATAAAATCTCGGTCAAGTTCGTTAATGGGCAAAATCGAACCAGGTAAGGGGGGGGGGGAGTGTGAAAACAGAAAAAACCAATAACTTCTTAATTATGATACATATCGAATCCGTTTAAAGTTATTATTACTTCTAGGAAAAGAACCAAAAATTTATGTATGACAGATTTTTGATATCATTAAAAATGGTTTCAAGGGGGAGGGGGGAGGGGTTTAAGAAGAAAAAAAATCGTATCTTCATCAATTCACAATATATCAAATCCTTAAATTTATTGTAAATCTTCTTAATATTATCTACAACTTTTATATTAACAATTTTTTTATAGGACCAACTCTTACAGCAAAATAAATAAATAAATAAATAATAAAAATAAAAAAAAAAATAAAAAAAAAATCCTGCTTGCTCCGCCTACAGGCACAGGTATATTTCGAAGTGGGGGTTCCCAACTGCCAAATTGTGGCAAAAAGGTTTTTCTTCTACAATTCCCCAATAAACAGGCGCCTCACGGTCTGCGTTTTCGAAATCTACCTGTGCCTGTAGGCCAAACCGTCAGGGATTTTTTTATTTTAGAACAGCGCCTTAAGCCGTTTCTCTCCTCCAAAAAAGGAAGGTCTTATACCACATGTAAAGGGAAAAGTCCGAAAATCATCTATACTAATTATTATAAAGTAGTAAAGATTGTTTGTTTGTAGGGTGTAATCTCCGGAACTACTGAAGCGATTTCAAAAGTGATGGTGACAATCCCTGCTCCAACATAGGCTATATTTTATGTCGGTGCCACTACCCCCGGGGGGGGGGGTGCAGGAGCGAAAAACGTTCTAAAATTTCAATTTTTTTTTTATACTGCAGGAACTAGAAATTTGAAATTTGGCATGGTAGTTACTCATAAGATGTAAATGCTCTCTAAAAACAAATTCTAAAAAAATCCAAAATTTAAAAGGGTGAGATGAGCAAAAAGCGTTCTAAAAACATTCTAAATTACAATTTCTATGGAATCTCTGGAACTATACAGAACCATTTTCAAAAGTGATGATAACAGTCCCTGCTGTAACAGGCTATATTTCATATCGGTGACACTATCACACGGGGGGGGGGGGGGGATGAAAGAGCAAAAATGTTCTAAAATTTTTGATTTTTTTTTCGACATTAGTGTGGTTTAATTAGTAATATCTGGATTATCCGTGGCAGTAAAATTTCCTCTAATGAAAATAGTCCAACGAATACCACTTGGCATTTTTCAAGAATTACGCGAGCAAAGCCGCGGGTTTTGCTAGTTAATTTATAATTCTACGACGATTTATTACGTGACAAACGCGTGAATGCCCAAAGCGAGATTATAAGGGTTTCGTTTTTCACTTCTCAGGTAAGGAACCCTATAAAATGAAAAATATATTTCTAAAATTATGACGAAATTTCCAATGGATTTTCATTCCGCTAGCGCAAATAAACGTAAATATTGAAACTGAATTTACAAAGCCATGCTAATGGAGAATTAGTTATTTTATTTGGCGGAATGTAAATGTCTAAACTCTTAACAAATTTTCCTGGTATTGTTTACAGTTTTGCAGCCGGAACATTAATAACATGTCAGCCAGCCATAAAGCGAAAAGCGCATTCTGCCAAATTCCACATTCTTTTTTCCACACAAAAATGGTCCCATTGCGCATGCTTTTTTTTTTTTTTTGGAAGGCTTAGAAGAAACTGGAAATCGGTTCCGACTGGTCTGCAATTCGGGTACCAAATCTGCGAGGATGCGTCAGTCTCTATTATAGGAGTTCTTAGCCTGAAAAGTGTTGATGGACAACGGATGGAGGCGTACTGAAAGCATTGACCTTCTAATATATTTTTGCTCTGGGTTTGAAAGCTAAAGCTTTTTTTTTTTTTTTTTTTTTTAAGAAGTCAAGTTTTCACTACTAAATATGCATATTGTTTCGCAAAATTTTAAAGAGAGCGTGGATACGGTTATATTCATAACCGATTGAAATGTCAGAGAGTTCGGAAGATGAGAGCTATTTTTTTATTGCTATGTTAAATGAGCCGACGTGAAAACAAACAAACAAACAAAAAAGCGAGAAAAAAATATTTATGTTACAACTAACTAGTTAACAATATTTTTTCACGAAATTTTTACACGGGCTGTAAAATCGTTTTATTTTTCACCAATAAAGATTTCAAAGAGTTCGGACAAAAAGAACTCTGTATTTTAAAACTATGAAACGACCTTACGTGTAAAAACAAGAAAATGAGCGCTTTTATCATTAAATATCAATATTTTTTTACGTATTTTTCATTTTAAATATAATTTCATACAAAATCGGGTTAAAGATATAAAATAATAAAAACTTGATGTTTTTCAAAAAATATTATCACGGGCCCGGGCAACGCCAGGCGGGTCAGCTATAGTAGTTATATTAAAGTGATTTCTTTCAAGCATTCAATTGAAAATTTCTTTTCGCCAAATAAACTCCTTTAAATTTACATGCCATATGTAGTTCTCCAAGGAAATGCGATGGAGAAAACCAAAAAGTTATCATAGTATATTTTAGTATATTTTGCAAAAAATATTTTGTTTAATTTTTTTAAGGCTGTTCTCAAATCTAAACTGGCTACTTTATGACATTTTTTTAATTCATTTTTATTCGGAAACACAAACGCATGAAATTGGCATGTATTCTTACTCAGAAACTTTGTAATCGAAAGACATGTTCCATTTTTTGTGTAAAGTCAGAAAATATTTCAGAAAATACTGTCAAAGTCGGTGTTTTGAACTGAGTTTCCAACGTCTCAGAACGAGAAAGGCGAATACGTATGTCGTCACGTGACACGAATCGCTTATAACTCGATAAGTAATTTATTTATCAAAAAAATGAAAAACTCATTTCGATTCCAAATATCACTTTAATAGTCAGGCTTTGCGTTTAAAAATGAGTCGGAAAATGTGTTAGAAAGTTTCGTATTGTTGAGCAGGTCATTTGAGAACCACCGTAAATTTAGATATTTTTTTAATTTTTCCTCAAGAAATTTAATACTTAAATATCTATAAACATTTATCAGAATGATAAAACACTTGTTTTAATTATTTTTATTTTGCTTTTTAAGAAAAAAGAAAAGATTTAACTAAATGAAGTCACGTTCTGGTAAAATATAATTAGTGTATCGACATAAGATGAATGTGAGCAATAATAATAATAATAATAATAATAATTAGTTGAATAATTAAGATGTAAAAGAAAATGTTTATCAAGTATCGTCACAAAAAGGTTGAACGGTTTAGATCCGCCATACTCAACCTGCGGGCCACATGTGGCCCGGCGACCTTTTACGTGCGGCACGAGACGCATAATCATTATTTCCTATACTTTTAAAAATTTTAGGTACGCAAAAAAAAAAAAAAATAAAAATAAAAAATTAAAGACTTTTACTATTGTTTTAGATATTTTTATTGAAAGATGTCATGTTATTTATATTATTTTAAAATTATGTAAAACATTGTAAATATCATTTGCTTAGTGAAAAGTTATTTCTGTGTGTAGTCCTATTTGCGTTGCAGTGGTACATGTATTTTTTAATCTTCAAACTAATCAATCATAATTTAAAATTAATTAAATTTGCACTGTCTTTTTTTTTAAGATTATAAAAAAAATGGTTTTGCATTGAGAACAAATCCGATTTCTTAAAGAAACATATTGATTTTTTATTTTTAGAACTTGGAAATTCTGCATTCTTATATTGCGTTTTCTACTTATTAAATAGCTACGAATGATCAGATTAATTTCATTGCTTTGTTGTATTGTTTTGTTATTTTACTATTGTAATTATCTTTGTGATTATATTACATTTCCCCTCCCCCCTCTTTATTATATACAAGCGTAGTCTTTTGCGGTCCCCCTAATGTATTAGGGAACATGTGTTTTGCGGCCCGCGAGAATAAAAAGGTGTGCGTCTGGTTTAGATAACAAACCTGTCGGCTGTTTCATCGAAAAAGTATGTACTAGTTGTTGCGCCAGTTGCTCCAAAAATCCTAGGTGTGCACCTTTGACAGTGATCGAGTCCGACCCTGCCGGATGAGACACATAGATGTTGTATCGATTTAACGTCGTCGGCAATATCGATGAACGTGAGAAATAAAAATTATTGAGGTAGGTATATATGAGAAAATGTTTATCAGTTATCATCTCAGAATGGTTGAAAAATGGTTTAGATACCAAACCCGTTGGCCAGTTTCTTCGAAAATGAATACAATTCTTGCGACAGTGGCTTATAACATATTCACCACATAAGGAGCTTAATCGAAATCATAGTTTGGGCGCTATCGTGTTTATTCACGCGCACACACATGACATACATGTACATCGACACCATCATAAACACCAAAAAGCGGACTCTGAGGACCTGAAAACGTAATGAAATTCCAAAATATATGTACACATAGGGATTGTACATATATAACGTTATCAACTTTTTGGTAATTTTGAAACCCCCCCCCCTTACGATATCATACGTTAACATCTCTCGACCCCCCCCCCCCTCCTAATGATATCGTTATCAGTATCTAATTTTTTTCTTTTGTTTGTAGTTATATACAAATCTAGTTATACATTATTTATTCGCATACTTTACTGATTCAAATGCAGAGAAGATGTCAATAAAATATCACTATCTATTATATAGGAAATAACTTTATATCAACACTTATATTATAACTTTATAACACTTAAAAAATATATGTTACTATTTAAAAGTATTAAATAGTAGATTAAGTTACATAATGCATTCAAGAGTAATAACGTCTTTTGCACTTGCTCCCTACACAGGCAAACAGAACTTCTTATCAACTAAACAGATGGCCAACATTATTTTTCTTTTCTTTACTAGTAAACAAAACAAGCATCATTTCAAAGATACTTTTCACCTGGTTTCTCCAGCAGCAGATTATGTACGCATACACATATAGAAGAAGAATAGGGATGCCAAACGTTGGGGTATTCCATGTCTTTTAATGAAATAATGTTATATTTTAATGATTTTAATAATAACTTTATAATTTCATAAAAATAGTTAACAGGCAACAAAAAGATAGCAGAATATTTTGATGTAAAGAAAAAGTTATATATATACATTTTTAGTTGGACTAAAAATGATAACGATATCAAAGACGACCCCCCCCCCCCCCCTAGAGATATCTTACGATATCGTGTGCCAGCCCTCCTCCAACTCGCCCCTAAAGTGATAATGTTACATATATACAGCCCCTTACGCAACATACATATGGAACTATTGTAAAAATAGTGAAAACGGACCTCAAAATTAGAAGATATACCAATATTTCCATAATCTTCTTTTTATGGTGATTACAACACTTTCCTTGCATTATATGTGTTCGGAAAGTAAAGAACTGTTTTTGGATCCTAAACGGCGCGGGATTATTTATGGTTTTAAACATAAATTCAAAGCGCAGTGAGATTTGTGGGAAAAAAAGACGAAATTTGAGAAAATCCAGATGCTTCCTGCGCTGTCAGATTTATTTTTTTTTAATTTTCACTGCTAATAATAAACTCATCTGTTACAGAGATAAACGTCCGAGGTGCATAACCTCTTTTTAAAAAAATGACCATCACTTCCCCGCACTCTCATCTCGTGTTTAAAAGATGTTTCATCTGCGAAAAAATACGTAGACGGTTTTAAGGCTGTTCTAAAACTTTTATCTTCGATTAAACTTTGTAACCCAATTTATTAAACACATTTTAACATAATAGAATAATAGAAAAAATAAATAAAAAAGAATTTAAAGTGGAATGACATATTCACCTTGTTAGTTAAAACAGATAAAATACTTTTTAACAAATAATATAATTTTTTTTTTAAAGTCAATTCCTACTTAGGTCAAAAAGAAATTTTTTTCCAGCGATCTACATGCTTCGCCACTGACGGTATTTATTCCTAAATTTATATCCTGCTAATTATCTTACATAAGAGAAATTTTTGAACTATATTAAAAATTAAATAAAAAATAAATAGCTAAAATACCAACAATTAAAAGCTCGAAAAGTATTTCTCACAAAATTGTTAGACAAACACTGCGTTAGAAAGGTAAAAAATTATATTTTTCTTGATATAAATTTCAAATCTAATGATTATGCCGTTTTTCAAATATTGAATTAAAAAGATTACCAAACTTCACAATGAAGTATCATAGCGAAACCTTCACGCGTAAAAAGATAATGGGGCTGTTCACGGGCGAAGATCAGGCGGCGCGCGGCGAAAGAGACTAAAATATGGAGTGAGTCTATACTTTGGAACAGAAATGAAATGGAGTGAGTCTATACTTTTGAACAGAAATGAAATATAAAACTAAAATTAATTAATTTAATTTAAATAATAAATTAATATTTGAAAAAACTGTATTAACATCAAGTATCAACCACTACAAGTTTAAAAAATGTATTTGAACTTGAGTGGATGAATAAAAAGTATTTTATTAGCGATGGAAAATTTGAACAAGATATATAAATATATAGAGGGTGTGAGCTAATAGTAGGAATTGAAAAATATACTTAAAAGGTGCTGAAATGAGACAGACATATGTAGAAGATATTATAACATATTTTAATCCCCCGAGATCTTTCGAACACACATGCGTTCATTTTCAAGGGGAAATGTTGACTGACAATAGAAGTGTGGCTTCCACTGTACTGTGCTGTTACATAACGGATTTTAAACAAAGGTTAGTCTCTATTAATCTGTTGGGGTGTATGAAGGGTTCGCTGGAGTCTTTGATATTTTCAAAATATTGAGCCATATCTCAAGTATGTTGTAAGATAAACCATCATTACATGTGCTATTTCCTTTACTCAAAATTTCTGATGATTCTCTGATGACGCGTGTGTGTTCGGGATTAAAGTATGTATATGTGTATATCTTGTACATGTGTCTGTCTCATTTCAGCACCTTTTAAGTATATTTTAGGTAGCTTTCAATACTAAAAATGTATAAAGCTACCTGTTGCAGCCGTTCGGAGGAAAGCAGTTCCGGAAAATTTCCATATATTTTCACCGATCATGACCCCCAGACCCCAATATATATCTGACCTATGTCATACGATAACACTTGTATTTATAAATCGATTTTGATGAAACTAATTGTGTGTATTAAGCTCACCAATGTCTCGATCGAGTTCGTTGGCCAGCTTGGTCCGCCATTTTGTTTCAAGATGGCGGCCATTTAAAAATTTAAAACTAAAATAAACATACAAAAAAAATTAAAAATTCAAATTTATTTTTTAATTACGTGTTAGGCCTTGATACAAGGATTCCAGAGCATTTTTTGGTTTACCTCTATCTTAAAAAATGACTGAGATAGAGCAGTTTGAAATTCTAGGGTGGCTGACATTTTGAAACAAAACAGCACATTAACGCCATTACTTGCAAATTATTTTCTTTCATTGCTGTAATAATTTTCCCAATCATACGCATAAAACTATATATTCATATCCGTTAGCGCAAAAATTGGGGACATTGGCGACAAAATTGGCGAAAAAATTGACGACATTTGGCGAAATATCGCCAAATTTGGCGACCAAAATCAGTCTTCATAAATGAAGCCAATTTGGCTATTGCTCAATAATTTGGCGAATTTCTTATTCAAATTCAGTATTAACGAATCTTTTGTAAACGTTTCTTTGCATTTTAACTTGCTGTTTTCGTGTAACATTAGATTAAATTTTAAAACGAAGATATAGGAAAGCTACCTTTTCCTCCCGGTACAGGCCGGAAGGACTTTTTAATAAGAATGTTATCTGTTTTCACATTTTAACATAACATGATTCTTTTTTTTAATATTCTCATTTATTTTAAACAATATTATGTTTTTTTTTTCTTTTTTCTAAATTATGGATGTACTGCTGATTATATAGTTGATTAATGGAATATTATCTTACTGGAGTTATTAGTATTCAAAAAATAATTCTAAAACTTTTATTTTGTCATTCCTTTCTTATAGGCAATGATAGTTTTGTAAACAGTAGAGTAGTACACCCAGAAAAAGGAATTGATTAAAACAACAAAACATGTTTTGTTGAGTACATTTTGGTTGTTTTAGCAAAATTTTTAGTTGAAGTAAAAAAAATTGGTTTTGTTGCTTGGACAAAAAATATTGTTAACCCTCTTACAAAATTTTAATAAAATTTCATCAATTTTACTTGAATTAACAAAATCTGTTTTTTTAATTTTACAATAATTTTGTAATTCCAGCAAAATTTTGTTGTTTTTGCAAAATTTAAATTGTTGTGTGATGTAGTAGCCATAAATCTCTCACGTAACTCGATTTATTTGACTTATATAACTATATAATTAAAGGATTAACATAATTTTTGGATAATTAAAACTTTTTTCTCATTGGGACGGGCCAAGGTAGTTTTAAAAATCCCCCTGTCCCATTTAATACTTTCTTCTATCTTTACAAGAAGAAAGTATTGGAATCATGAAAATTTTCGACTTCCGGTTTCCGACGGATTTTAGAAGGTCCTGAACACGATTTGAATGTTTTTAGAAAATGACTGTCAATGACTCTGTCTGTCGGTATGTGACAAAAATTTTGTGGGCGCTCTATCTCAAGAACTAATGCACGATATTTTAATAAAACTTTATATTCAGTTACTTCCTGAAATAAATAAATTGTTGCTGATTAGTTTTTGGTGTAAATCGCACAACATGTGGCGATGCTATGTTGCATTTTTCGCGATTTCTGCAATAGCTCTATCTCATTTTCAACAGTGAATTACGCCTGTAATCTTTGAACGTAACTTGATTTATTTGACTTATATAGCTATATAATTAAATGATTAACATAATTTTTGGATAATTAAAACTTTTTTTCATTGGGACGGACCAAGGTAGTTTTAAAAATCCCCCTGGTCCCATTTATTACTTTCTTCTATCTTTACAAGAAGAAAGTACTATTGTACTGGAAGAAAGTACACTGGTAAAATATAACAGTGAATTTTTTAAAATTAAAACAACAAAACATGTTTTGTTGAGTACATTTTGGTTGTTTTAGCAAAATTTTTAGTTGAAGTAAAAAAAAAATTGGTTTTGTTGCTTGGACAAAAAATATTGTTAACCCTCTTACAAAATTTTAATAAAATTTCATCAATTTTACTTGAATTAACAAAATCTGTTTTTTTTTAATTTTACAATAATTTTGTAATTCCAGCAAAATTTTGTTGTTTTTGCAAAATTTAAATTGTTGTGTGTAGTAGCCATAAATCTCTCACGTAACTCGATTTATTTGACTTATATAACTATATAATTAAAGGATTAACATAATTTTTGTATAATTAAAACTTTTTTCTCATTGGGACAGGCCAAGGTAGTTTTAAAAATCCCCCTGTCGCATTTATTACTTTCTTCTATCTCTACAAGAAAAAAGTATTGGAATCATGAAAATTTTCGACTTCCGGTTTCCGACGGATTTTAGAAGGTCCTGAACACGATTTGACTGTTTTTAGAAAATGACAGTCAATGACTCTATCTGTCTGTATGTGACAAAAATTTTGTGGGCACTCTATCTCAAGAACTAATGCACGGAATTTAATAAAATTTTATATTCAGTTACTTCCTGATATAAATTGTTGCTGATTTGTTTTTGGTGTAAATCGCGCAATAGGTGGCGCTGCTATGTTGCATCTTTAGCGATTTCTGCAAGAGCTCTATCTCATTTTCAGCAGTGATTTACGCTTGTAATCTTTGAATAATAACCAGTGAATTTTTATCCTGCTTTTTGCAGGCGTAATTCACTGCTGAAAATGAATTAAAAATTAACTATGTGTTGCCATATGCTGGGCTTTGTATTGTCGTCTCATGTTTGCCGCAGAAATTTGCCTGCTCCAGATGTCATTTCCATCTTGTGCTGCGGTTACAGCCGTTCCGACATATATAAGAGTGGGAAATGCCGAGCTCCGATATCGTTCCTTGTAGCTCAGTGGTAGAACCTCATTTAAACGAAAAGTTTTGTTGGGTCAACTAAATTTTTGTTGATTCAGCAAGACTTTTTTCTGGGTGTATGAAGTTTTAAATTTTAGATTTCACATAAGTTAGATGGTCTAGCCATTTAAATTTAGAATCTAATACTAAACCTAAATAAGTTATGTTCTTCGTGATATTTATTCTAATGTTTTGCAATTTGAATATAGGCTTCCTGCTAGTCAGAAGATATCTACCAAATAACATTGCTTTAGTGTTTTGAGTTGAGATTTGTAAATTTAGAGAATTGCATAGATCAGAAAAGATTGTGATTTTTTAATTTGCTTTTTCTTCGAGTTCCTTTCTGGTATTCCTCGTTGTTATAATAATAAAATCATCAGCGTAAGCTAGTATTAGGGATTCTTTACTGTGACTGTTTCATGATGTAATCCGCAATCAGAAGCCACACCCAGAAAAAGGAATTGATTAAAACAACAAAACATGTTTTGTTGAGTACATTTTGGTTGTTTTAGCAAAATTTTTAGTTGAAGTAAAATAATTGGTTTTGTTGCTTGGACAAAAAATATTGTTAACACTCTTACAAAATTTTAACAAAATTTCATCAATTTTACTTGAATTAACTAAAACTGTTTTTTTTTTAATTTTACAATAATTTTGTAATTCCAGCAAAATTTTGTTGTTTTTGCAAAATTTAAATTGTTGTATAGTAGCCATAACTCTCCCACGTAACTCGATTTATTTGACTTATTTAGCTATATAATTAAAAGATTAACATAATTTTTGGATAATTAAAACTTTTTTTCATTGGAACGGACCAAGGTAGTTTTAAAAATCCACCTGTCTCATTTATTACTTTCTTCTATCTCTACAAGAAAAAAGTATTGGAATCATGAAAATTTTGACTTCCGGTTTCCGACGTATTTTAGAAGGTCCTGAACACGATTTGACTGTTTTTAGAAAATGACTGTCAATGACTCTGTCTGTCGGTATGTGACAAAAATTTTGTGGGCGCTCTATCTCAAGAACTAATGCACGATATTTTAATAAAACTTTATATTCAGTTACTTCCTGAAATAAATAAATTGTTGCTGATTAGTTTTTGGTGTAAATCGCACAACATGTGGCGATGCTATGTTGCATTTTTCGCGATTTTTGCAATAGCTCTATCTCATTTTCAACAGTGAATTACGCCTGTAATCTTTGAACGTAACTTGATTTATTTGACTTATATAGCTATATAATTAAATGATTAACATAATTTTTGGATAATTAAAACTTTTTTTCATTGGGACGAACCAAGGTAGTTTTAAAAATCCCCCTGTCCCATTTATTACTTTCTTCTATCTTTACAAGAAGAAAGTACTATGGTACTGGAAGAAAGTACACTGGTAAAATATAACAGTGAATTTTTTTCCTGCTTTTTTCAGGCGTAATTTACTGCTAAAAATGAATTAAAAATTAACTATGTGTTGCCGTATATTGGGCTTTGTATTGTCGTCTCATGTTTGCCGCAGACATTTGCGTGCTCATGATGACATTTCCATCTTGTGCTGCGGTTGCAACCGTTCCGACATATATAAGAGTGAGAAGTGCCAATCCCTGTAGCTCAGTGGTAGAGCGTCAGGGCGCTGTGCTGAGGACCCGGGATCGACTCCCGGCTTGGGCAATTTTCACTCTCTCGGTTAAAAAAAGTAGGATAAAAATTCACTTGTTATTATTCAAGGTTTACAGGCGTAATTCACTGCTGAAAATGAATTAAAAAATAGTTAAAATTGCATATTTAGATTGGTTCATTTAACAAAAGGTTTTGTAGTGTAAACAAAACAAGTTAGTAATATAACATATTTTATTATTTAAACAAACAAAATATATTTTGTTGAAAAAAGAAAATAGATTGTTAAAATAACACATAGCATATATCTATGTAACAAAAATAATTTTGTTAATTCAAATAAAATTGAACCATTTTACTTGAATTAACAAAACATTTTTTTGCTGACGATACAAAATTTTTTTTTTGGAATTGCAAAAAAAAAATCAACAATATTTTTTTTGTTGATTCAAACAAAATTTCCATTGACCCATATTTAAACGAAAAGTTTTGTTGGGTCAACCAAATTTTTGTTGATTCAACAAAACTTTTTTCTGGGTGTACAAAGCAAGATTTAAAAAATCACTCAGGGATTACAAAAAAAAAAAAAAAAAAAAAAAAAAAAAAAAAAAGTACATTTGACTTAACGCCCCACATTTTGCTCAGATATGTTGATGATATTTTTATAATTTGACAGTATAGCCTTGATGAACTTAAAACATTTATAAATAATCTAAATTCAATTGACAATAACATTAAATTCACTTGATGTAATGTTAACCAGAATAAAGAAATCTATCGACAGATCCGTTTTCAGAAAAAAAGTATGGGCCATCTACCATATCTAACCAATCATACCATACCAAATAATGCACGTTCTTAATTTGCGTATAACATTTCAGCATATAGATTTTCCATAAGACGGACCTTTTTAGTATGTACTAATGTACTGAAAATTATTTGGATAATGAATTAGATAATATTCGTAGAATTGATTGTAATAATAGTTTTAAGGTACACCGTATTAATAAATTAATCGTGGATATTGCCAATAATAAGAAACCTGAAAACAAATTTGATACGCAAAAATACAAACTTTATACTCTTCAATATTATGCAAGCTTTTTCGACACATTAAAATACAGCCTTAAACGTTTCAATATCTGTTTAATAGCCAACCCCCTCAGAAATTAAAGAATATCATTTGCAGTAAAATTGACCCAATTAATTTTGAGAATTATTCAGGAATATATGAAATACCATTTATTAAAGAAGACGGATCAAAGAATTACTATATTGGCATGACAAGCAAGAAATTTTGTCATAGAAAAAAGGAGCATATAGCTGTTATTAAGTATAATATAAAAACAACAACCCTGGCAAGATTATATCAAGAAGAAACCATCCAAATAAATTTCAATAAAAGTAAGATAATTTTTCTCTCCAAGCAATACTATCCATCCATTATAAGAGAAACCATAGAGATTATAACACGTAAAAATACAACATGCAACGATTCATCATCATTTAACATACCAAAATTGTGGCTCGAGTTACTCCATGGTTACAAATATGGAAATAAACATCCAAGTAAAAATTAAAAGTAACGTGAGTAATTAAAAAAAAGTAAGTAAAAAATAAATGATGGCGTTTCAAATAATAACTTCAAAGACCGTGCAATTGGAGAATATTCTTATTTGTTTTGAGAATGGCTCCGATGGAGCCGAAACATGTCAACAGTCTAATAAAACTTATTTTACTGCTTATAAAGATTTTATTTTACGCCTTTTAACAATTAAAAGAAGCATATTTATAATACACATTATTGCTATTTTAAAAATGCCTTTTGGTGTTGTTAGTAGGCAATCTAAATAAATATACATATATATGTATTAAATGTAATAGTAATATATATTCTATCCAATATATCCATTCTTCTATATCGAATTTATATATACAAGAATATATCCAATATTCTATAACTAAATATGGACTGTGTATCTTGGTCCGCACATAACAATGGCTGCGGGGCCAGAGGTTGCATGGCTGAGTTCGGCCTTCACAACATGCTCGCTGCATGTGTGAATTTTTACAGCATAACCACCAAACATCTGT
Organism: Maratus michaelseni; assembly: GCA_963931845.1. Taxonomy (NCBI): domain Eukaryota; kingdom Metazoa; phylum Arthropoda; class Arachnida; order Araneae; family Salticidae; genus Maratus; species Maratus michaelseni. Next base: position 5,890,942 of record OZ007591.1, read on the forward strand.
TTTTCTCGGAAATCACTGAGGTTAGTTTCCGATTAATGTTATTTTCCTGGACCGTTAGCTAGGGCCCCCGTGGCAGAAACAAGACGGGCGCTTCATTTGCCCAGACAACCGTGATTCCTATATCAAATCGTAAATCCCCCCCCCCCTCACTCCCTTCTCCCCCGCATATTCATACCTTTCCGCCAGTGTTTTTTATATGGGGCATGCAGTACATATGATTCATGCGTGCATTACGCAATCTAGATGTACACAGATGATACATTTTGACATAAGTATGCCAAGGGGAGGGGGTGGGGTAGAAGCATGATAAGCTGCTAGTTTTTAATGGTTTACTCATTGTTTTTTTTGTTTTTTTCGTTTTTTTTTCCACATCGTTTCCTTTTGCGGTTTTTAAAGTACTTTTAGGTAGCTTTCAATATAAAAAAGTATAAAGCTACCTATTCCAGCCGTTCGGAGGAAAGCAGTTCCGGAAAATTTCGATATATTTTCACCGATCATGACCCCCAGACGCCAAAACCACCCTCCGTTCAAATGTTGATTTATATATATAGATATATCCATATATATATACATATATATCCTAACTAGGACTTCCCTCAAAGGGATTAGTCTGAGTGATATTGCTGAGAATATAAAGTTAACAATTACGATATAAAGAAGATATCAACAAGAATCTAAGTGAATATTGATAGACAAGAGATAGATAAAGATACAACATATGAAAAATAGCAAATTAAATGATATAATTACAAAATATCATATATAAATTCATATACTGTTATGTTTTCATATGCATTTTTTTATAACATTTGGCAAATAATCTCATTTTCTTAAGCAGGAATTGCTCAAAACTTTAAAAAAAAAAAAACGCCGGTTCTTTTAAAACGATATTTTTAAAGTCACATAATCAGATTTGCAGCCAATAGTGTATTTTAGCAAGCGTAGTTTAACGCAAATTTAATTTAATTTTTGCAACATTTTCTTTGTGACAAATATCTAAATAAAATATTAAAAAATAAAATATTAAATAAAATATTTAATATTTGAATTAAAAAAATTTCTTTTCTTTATTTGTATAACTATTTATAGAAACTCGTATACTTCAAACCACATTGATAACATGCTTTGCTACAAACGTGTCAACCAGTCTAACTACTCGTATGTCTTAGCTGTGTCTCTCTCCGAACTCATCTGTCTACTGTCTCTCTACTCTTCTGTATACCCGTCTCAGTATCCGTCTGTCTTTCTACCCGACTCTTTAATCGTGTCTCTACCTGTCTCGCTTCCCATTACACTACTCGTCTATCAACACGTCAATCTGTCTATATACCCCTCTCTCTACCCGTCTGTCAAGTCGTCTCTGTACTCCGTCTCTCTATCCACCACGCTACCCGTCTCCCTACCCATCTCACTACCCCTCTGTCAACCCTTTTTTGCACCTGCCTCGCTACCCGTCTGTCTATTCGTTTCGCTACCCGTTAGCTTATCTCTGTCACTATCCGTCTCTCTACCCGTCTGTCTACCCGTTTGTTTACACGTCTATCTATCTCTCGCCAACTCTTCCCAATATTTAAACAATTTAGTAAACGGAAGCCGTTTATCTGTTATTAAATGCAAACAGGAGTAATTTATCTAAAGAGTGTCATCAGATGCGATTTTTTTAAATACATACATAAACCAGCATAATAATTCACCAGTTTTATTTTCATAGTAGTTTATGTCATTTGACAGTAAATCTCAACTTCTTCAACCCGAACTGCGTCAAGCTTTTTAAAAAAGCCCCAAGGTCCGTATAACTGGGAAGGGGAATTGTCCTCAGGGCTATTAGATACATGTTATTAAGTTAAGTAAAAGTTTCGTAATCGGGTTCGCAGCCAATTTCTTATGTCAGAAAGGGTGGCTTCACGCCATTTTAAATTCATTTCTGTAACTTTCTTTTTCTTTTTTTGGTGGGTGGTTGGGGGGGGGGGGGAGGGTTCCAAATATATACACTTAAATTCAAACTTTTGCCCCCATGTTAATATTAGTGTTGTTTGTATTATCAATTAATACTTTGTTGATCGAGCTTCATTCGAAACAAATGTAAAAGACTTCTACAGTTTTTTTTTTCTAGGAGAAAGTTCCGTAATCGGGCCCTAAGCTAATCGGGGAATTTAATATCATTATTGTTTCTAACTCTTATAGAGTTAAAACAATATTGTTGCTAGCATTACTCTTGTTTGTGACCAACCTCTTCTGTGTATCTGAATAGGGAAAAGTTCCGTATCATGTACTGGTTGGTGCCAAAGGCAGTTGTAGAATCTTACAAATTTTTCTAGAGAGCGGAAAAACATGTTTTTTAAAATATTTACAAATATACGTTTATTAAACCATGTTTTTGAGTCATTTTAAAAAATTAAGTACGGTGCTAAAATAAAATTTTATTGCCATTTTCGATATTTTAATAAGAAATGAAAATACATAACAAACAAATTTAACAAAACTAAGCCATTTTTGGGTACTTCTCTGTTATCCCGTCGACCACTTTTCATAACAAAAAACTATCGCCAAACTAAGATTAAACGCCAATAATACTGTCCCATTTACTTGATGCCAGAAGCATTATACGTATTTGTTATGCCATCAAGTGGTTTTTAATTCGACATTTGCGTGTATTTTTCATTAGGTTTTACTGATTTATTAGTTATTTCATTCATTAAAGTAACAATTGTGTCCTTAAATTCTTATATTTTATTTATTTTGATATTTCAATGGCAACGTTCTCCCGTTTATTTAGCGTTACAGTTTGGCGATAGTTTTTTGTTATGAAAAGTGGTCGACGGGATAATAGAGAAGTACCCATTTTTTGTGATAAATGATTGTTATTGCCAGGGGGGCAAATTGTACACAATTAATAAGCGAACTAAAAAAATTACCGGAAAAAACTTGTGGGAATCTCAAGAAAGAAATATCTGATATAAATAGCATTTAAAATCTTAAAATGGAGAAGTGGTCCGTATAAAAATGCAAAACATTATACACCTGATATAAGAATTTTTTAATTTTTTTATATTTCCGAAAGCACAGATAAAAGGGTAAAAATCCCGGCACAGATGCCATATACTCACCACGTTGGCGCGATTTTTTCCCCGCCCCTTTGGCGAAAACTGTTTGTTGTGTTTGTTTACTTTTATTTTTTATTTTAATTCTATAGATTATTTTTATATGTATATCAATATTAATTTAGGCACAGATGTCATATACGCACCAGATTGGCGCGATTTTTCCCCCGCCAATTTGGCGAAAACTTTGTTTTTTAATATTAGTTACAAATACCATACAATAATAGCATGTAATTTTTTATTTCAATATAAAAATAAAATAATGTAATAAATGAAATAGCTCCTATTATTCAAAAATGGGAAATAAAAATAAATAAATGATAGTTTGATATAAATAAATATTGATATATATAATAAAAACAATTTATAGAATTAAAATAAAAAATAAAAGTTAATAAACAACAATTGAAACAAAATAACCGGGTTACCATGTGAGGCATAAAATTGCCATTTTGTTGCAATCGCGCCAATGTGGTGCGTATATGACATCCGCGCCTTTATTTATATCAAACTATTATTTATTTATTTTTATTTCCTTTTTTAAAATAATAGAAGCTGTTTCATTTATTAAGTTATTTTATTTTTATATTGAAATAAAAAATCACGTGTACTATTTGTCACACTATTTGTAACTAATATTCAAAAACAAAGTTTTCTCCAAGCTGGTGGAGGGAAAAATCGCGCCAACGTGGTGCGTATATGACATCTGTGCCTTGTTTCATTTCACATAGAGGTACTGCTCTATTATCCCGTCGACCACTTTTCATAACAAAAAACTATCGCCAAACTATTAGATTAAACGCCAAAAATGCAGTCCCATTTACTTGATATCAGAAGCATTATACGTGTTTGTTACGTCATCAAGTGGTTTTTAACGCGACATTTTCGTGTATTTTTCATTATGTTTTACTGATTTATTAGTTATTTCATTCATTAAAATAACAATTGTGTCCTTAAATTCTTATATTTTATTTATTTATGTATTTTGATATTTCAATGACAACGTTCACCCGTTTATTTGGCGATAGTTTTTTGTTATGAAAAGTGATCGACGGGATAATAGAGAAGTACCCACATATGTATTGGTATTTTTATGTTAACTTGGCACAGTTGATAAATCGCCAAATATTTTTCTCATAACATCTTCATATTGCATTCATTTCATTTAAATATAAATCTTTCACTGATTTCATTTGAAATACATATATTAAAAATACACGTCTTTCACTCATTTAATTTAAAATACACGCCTTTCACTAATTCCATTTAAAATACTAAAAAGGAAAAGAAAATAAGAAATAATGCCACAAATCGAAACCTTTTATTTAAACATCAAAGAATTGTTCCTAACATACACACGCGAAATAAAAAAGCTGCTAATGGTGGGATTTACGCCAAATCTCTAATACTAATACTACTCTTACTAATCTCTAATACTTTTCAAACAGAAAAAATTCCAGATTAACTTTCCATTTTTATTAAATTGAAATATATTTTATTGTGCTGAATATTAGTGCTTGCATATTTTTTTGCTCCATGTATTCCATGAACTTTTCCATTCCGATTGTCTACGAAAATCTCCCGCTGTTGAAAATGACGTACGCACAAAATTTAGTGACGTATGTACTTTAATTGTGCTTTTTTATCTATTTTTTTTAATATAACTTCCAAACGGTTTGACACTTATTCTTGGTAATAAATAGACGACGTTGTCACCTTTATAGGTACCTGCTGTAAAAATTTGAACGAAATCCGTTAAATATTTTTTGAGTTATGCTTGACGAAAGGTTTTAATATCCATCGTAGCTATATATCGGGCAAAGTAATACTGCGCTGTGTATGAGTCTTCGTTGCACTCAGACAATAATATTATAAATCTGATTGTGTGCAAATGTTAGGCTGAAGCCAGCGTCAAAATGGAGCATTTAATGATGCTGTATCTTTGCGTATAGGTTGATAATAACCCTCATATGAACATAGACTAATTTTTGTTTATTTTATTCAAATATTTTTCTTAATAATTAAAAATTTCATTATTTTCATAGAGAATAAATGGACATTTTTTTCGCATAATATTTTAAAATGGTTAAATTTACTTTACCGTTGCTAATACTTTATCGTTGCCAAAACTAAAGAAAATCCCGGAATAATAATTTTTACTCAACAATTTAGTTTTAACTGAAAAATTTTCACGTGAAAAATGAAAATGAAATACAAAAATTAAAGAATTAAAAAGAAGGTTAAATAATATTATTAGAAATAAAACGTACTTTTTTTAGTTTTTGATAATAATACAAGGTCTCAATATGTGTAACCATAGGAAACAGGCGAATATGACGTCATTCATCTAAAATAAAGCGAATATGCTTTGATTGGTGAAATAAAATGATCTTGGGCATTTTCTTCACTTTTTTATTTTTTCTCTTTTCTATGATAACAATACTTGGCGTTTTACCGTCAGCACACGGCTAATATAACTATACCGTATCTTTTCTTTAAATTTAAAAAAAGTAAAAACAAGTTTGAAAAGAAAATAGATAGCAAATGTCAATAATATGCTCCGCAAACTTATCCATGTCGAAAATGACGTCATGGATAGCGGGAAACAGTTAATTTCATTCTTAAAACTAAAATAATAACTCGATTACCTAAAAAAAATGACGAATGTTAATAGTTCAATTTTTGTTGATAAAACCTAAAGATTTAATATTATTTCGTTAAAGTAACATAATTTCCCCTATGCCAGTATTGAAATTAATTGCCTGGAAAAGAAAATTAACAAGAATTATGTCATTAAAAAGGGATTTCCCTGGGGGAAAAGAGACATCATATTTGAAATAAAACGGGAATGTTCCTATATGTTTTAAAATGAATGTGAATCAATTCCTTACATTAATAATACAAGGATCAGTAAAGTATAGAAAGTAGATTAGTTTCACGCCATATTTATAATGAAAAATTTAAATGTTTTTTTTTTATCTATACTGATTATTAAGCATGAGTATCCGTTATACACAGATGAGAGTTTTCGGCTAAAAATCATCACATCATAATTTTAAGAAAAGGAAAATGAACACGAATCTATTATATTAAAATCTGACTGTGTGTTACTATTTCGCAACTACTCCTAGACTATCGAACGGAACGCAATTTACTTAATACCGGTTATCACTGATCCGAGGATGTCACACAAACTCTCAGAATTAAAAAAATTAAATTAAATGCCAAGATTTTTTTTTTTTTTTTTTTTTGTAAATTTTAACGAAGTTTCTCTAAAAACGGGAAGTAAATTACTCCATATTTGTGTATAAAAAAAGTGAAATAAAACAGATCAGTATATTTTTTACACCATTTTCTCATTAAAACTGAAAAACAGAATTTATTTTCACTTTCAATAGATGGTGAAAACAAAATCTTGATTTCAGTAAATTATCCGAAAAATAAAAACATATTTTCACTTATTCAAACTTCATGAATCCATTTATTCTGGAGAACAAAAATTGCCTGTCAACATACTGTCATTTAGAAAACAAGATTTGTTTCAGCTATACATTAAATCAAGTAGGCAGAATTGAATTTAAGATAAAAGCATATACTGTGTCTAATTAATGTTTTTTTGAAGGATGGCTGTCAAAACGTTTCACAAAGACGTTAAAAGTAAAATTGCTTATCAGGTAAAATTGACATTTGTTTTTACCCAATTCGTCTATTTCCACGATTTTATTTGGCCCTAAATTATTTCCACGATTTTTTTTTTGGCCGTCCTTTTTCATTAGTTGCAATTTCATTTTCGCGATTATTTGGCACAAAATTTCACTTTTTAAAAACTGAGTTATGTCAAGTTCTCTATAACAAAAAATACCGTATTGTCTCCTATGAAATGTGATAAATATTTAGTTAATTATTAACGTTTTTAATTATCGGGAGTGAAATATTTTGCTTAATTAATGTATTTATTCTTCTTTTAATGTTGCGTGAACGAAGTCACGGGTAACAGCTAGTATATATATATATCTGACCTATATGTCATACGATAACGCCCGTATTTATGAATCGATATTGATGAAACTAATTGTGTGTATTAAGGTCACTAATGTCTCGACCGAGTTCCTTGGCCAGCTTGGTCCGCCATTTTGTTTCAAGATGGCGTCATTTAAAATTTTAAAAGTGAAATAAATATACAAAAAAGTTAAAAATTCAAATTTATTTTTTAATTACGTGTTAGGCCTTGATACAAGGATTCCAGAGCATTTTTTGGTTTACCTCTATCTTAAAAAATGGCTGAGATAGAGCAGTTTGAAATTCTAGGGTGGATGACATTTTGAAACAAAACAGCACATTAAGGCTGCTCGTTAGTAAACTTCTCGATTCCCCTCGCTAATGTTATTCCTACGGGCGTAGGATGCATTCGTATTTTTAAAATATCTCCTCGGAAAATTAATACTTTTAACTTCTGTTTTCTTTGTATTGTTCTTAAAGAATGTCTCTTTTTTTCTTAGTTGTCAATTTTTTTTCTAAAATACATACTTAATTTTATATAAAACTAGATGGAACCCGTCAAAACTTGACGCAAAAAAATACTATAACAATATCAGTAAAATAAGCTTCTTTATTATTTATGAAGGGGCGCGTATAAAACAGTCTTTCAAATATTTTATTTAATTTTTTTCCACAGTCAAATACAGTACTATTTCCGATGCAAACTACAAACAAACAATCCGTAAATAACTGTGTAATGCAACTCAGTGTGACATTACCACCATATTCCCCACGGCAAGAAAAAAAAATCATGGACCTTTGAAGTATATACAAATAGTATATTCCTACTTTCATATCATATTCAGTAAATAACAGAACATAGTAAATAAGCACACATCTCCCCCCCCCCCTGTGATAATACAACCGAATGAGCTCCTATGCGCATGTACATTGCATCTGCCCAAAAGCACCGTCGAAACTCGACGTTAAAAAAGTTTTAAAATGATTAAATTAAAAGTTTTAAAATGTCCTCTTTAATCATTGTTTGTTTCAAATCCATATCTTCTAAAACGCATCCATTGTTTTAAGCTAATCAATTTTTATGCAAAGATTGAGACGTTTTTTACAGTAATAAATCTATTTGCAGATGAGGGAGATTTTTAATGTTTTCAAGTGTAATTTATTTGTATGGTTTCTCCGGTTCCTTGACATAATCAGGATGATTATCCCTTTTCCATCACAGTCGGGGATATTTTTCCTCTTATACAGTTGGCAAATGTAAAAAAATAAAAAAATGCAATTCCTAGCATATCCTGATATCTGATGGAACATATTCATCAACGAATGCAACATATCAATTTTATGTTCAACATAAACTAAAAATAGTTTTTTTTTTTTTTTTTTTTTTTTTTCCTGACAGATTTTTGTTTAGCGCCAAAATGTTCTATCTTATGGATAATCTGATCTTATGATTTATCACTTTAAAAAAATATATATATTATTCACTTTTTATGATGGTTAGGGAAATCTATTTTCAATTGTGGCAACTTTCCCAGGGGCTATTTTACATTATTGAAGTAAACTGGTGGTCATTGATAAGATAGAATTGAAAAACTTTTCATGCTTGAAAATTATTTAAAAAGTCGTTAAATTAATCGGCAGTTTTCAAATAAATTTCAATCGAAAGCTAATTTTTTTTCTAATTGATGATGTAAGAATTGAAATTGTAAAATGTAGTAAAAAATAGAAATTTGTAGTATTTCGAAGTGATGCAAGCGCGAGGAAAGCTAAAGCGATAGCGCCTTTGTTGTCACAACTGTTGCAGGCCCGTAGCTAGACCTTACTTCTAGGTGGGGCAAATACTTTTTCAGGGGGGGCAGATTATTTCTTAATTTTTTTCACGTCTCTTATACCTTGAAAAATATGTACTGTACTTTTAATGTAATTTTTTTTCTCATTTAAAACGTAAGATCTCTCCAAAACCAGAATGAAATTTTTAATGTTTGTTCCAAGACACAATAAAAATATATCAAAGACATATAAATAAAATATTTACATTTACATAACGTAAATAAGTTGTTTCCTTTTAATTAAGTAATTTAAATTTATGTATGTTTTATGTTCGTTTATATTAATAAATGCATTCAAGTACAATTTATTAACCCTTTAGCGGGCGATGGTCACAAAAAAGGACACCTAATTTTAATTCCAAAACTGACAAACGGCACCAAGAATATTTAATTATTTTTTTCCTTTTATAAAGTATTGGAAATTTAGCAAGTTTTTATTTTGTAATAAATTCTTTTGTAAATTCTGATGTCAGTCCATTATTTCATCATTTTAAAAACAGAATTACTCCGCGCCGGAAAGGGTTAAATGATGTTTCGTTATATTTACATCACGCAATAAAGATATGAGAAAGAAAAAACAGAATGAATAAAATGAATAGAACAAGTAACGAGGATGTCTTTACCGATAGTGAAAAAATATTTTTTTAAATTTTCATTTCATCCATGTTTTTCCAATACATTTTCATTGATTAAAGTCGATACAGATGTAGAGGAATTAACTCGAATCTGTTTTTCTTTCCACTTTGCCATGGCTTGGATGTGAGCTTCTGATTTTTCGTGTTTCGGAAAACCGCGGCCATTGTCTAAAGCATTTTTACAAGTTTTAAAACCATGTTCGGTGTATGCGGCTTCTTTGGATCCGAACCGGTTAAAATGTCTACAAGCATAACAGAATGCTGCGTCCTTTGCCACAGAATATTCCAGCCATTCAAATTGCTTATACCATGCAGCTCGAAAAGAACGCTGATTTTTTCGTGGGAATTCCTTCAAAATAATTTGTTGAACTGGCTCGTCTCTTTTAGGCAAATCGAGATCGAGAATAATCTGGTTTACTTGTAGTAGGTCCAGTTAATGATAATGAATTTTTATCATTACTATTTGCACAATATTCAGGAGCAGGACTCTCTATTTTCTGTTCTAGTCGACGCTTCTTATACATAAATGAACGGATATTCATATTTTCAAATATAACTTGTATTCACAGATAAAGTAATCCGTTCCGTTCACAGATACATACTTATCCAAATATAATATATACAGCTTTTAAAACGAGAACCTTTTTTTTTTCACTGTCACCAAAAACTGGTTAGCATCTGGAAACCACAACGGTTAAACAAAACTGTAATAAGGCAGAATGCATTATTTTCACAAGCGGATTTTCAAGAGTCACTAAATCTATTCCTCGAAATCGTTGAACGGGACACAAAAACATCCGGGTGGTCTTGCACAAACACAGGCCCGCTGTCGGCACAATCACAGGAGCGACAAATTGCACCTATATCGTCCCATTGTAAAATTGTCAAAATCTTTCTTTCAGAAAATAGTTCATGTTCATACTACTTCTCTATTCATATTTCAGAGGACGGGTAACACAATTTCACACCACAGGTGGTCCAGTGATGTGTCAGAAAGTCAAAGTCCAAAATCACTTAAGTACTAAAGGGTGCTGAGCAATTCGGCTGCTTTGATGGCGTTGTTTGTGAACGGCGATTTAATAGTAGTCTTGAAGTCAAGTTAAAAACTTTTCGTGCAATGTATAAAAGGAACTTGTAAGAGGCAGAAAATTCAAAATTGCAAACGGACGCTCCGGTTTTTCAAACAGATAAAGTCTTAAAATTCTCACGCTTCTGTTGTTATGTGTTATTCTGTGTCGAGTTCTGAAAAAGCCGTAAATTATGGAAAAAATAGCATAAAAACAGTATATTTTCATATTTCTTTTTAATGGATTTTTATGAGAGATTATTAAGATTAATACAGAATTAATGTAAATATTGTTAACACTGTATGGTAAATTACACTGCATCAACACTTGCTACAATAACACGGAATCATTTATGTTTAAAGTATTAAACATAGATTATTCAAGATCTAATTAGCACAACCCAGTGCTGTCTCTGTTTCAGACAAAACAATCCCAGTTTAGGTGCGTTCGTAATTATATAAATGCGTAGCACCTATAGTCGTCGTCTGGTCCGTCCGCAAAAAACAAAAACTACCCAACCGAATGGTTTAAAATTTAATATATAGAATCGTTATAAAATTTTGTCGAGTCATTTCAAATTTTGTGAAAATCGAATCACAAATTAAAAAGATATTAAAAAAGTTTTATTTATTCTATTAAATCCTATCATACGTAATCTGTATAATAAAAGCACAAGTCATGTGACTGAGGAAAAAGAATACGGGCTAACCTGCTAACCACTTCTTTTTTCATATGCCAAGCGGTCATTTTTATTCAACATTATTTCATCGAATAAAATTGCATAAAAGTTACATTTTTAGAAAGATCATTCAAAAAAAGTGTTTGCTCGAGAGATGAGTTACATTAAAAAATGTATAGATTCTGAGATAACTTCAGTAGAAATTAGGTTAATAGCCGAATATCTCAATCCATTAAAGTAAATAAACACAAAAGATTCGTTCATCATGAGTCATAGAAATATTAAACCATGGAGGTAATCATTCATAAAGCAATATTTCATGTTGAATTTTGCGGCAGTCGGGTGTCGAAAAAAACTTCGCATCTGTAAACGTGGCATCACTAATAAGAAAAAAAAAGCATGCTCATTTCGCTCGTAACAGACGATATAATTCATTTCACAGAAATAATAAAGATAATTTTTTTTACATTGTAAAACTAGTTATAGTACGGTCGCACCTCATTTGTCACGTTTAACGTACATTTCCAACTTGTTTGTTTGTTCCTTGCTACATTAAAAATAATAATAAACACTATTTATGCAGAATGTTTAGTGTCGAAGAGTCTGTGCAAATATAAAATATGTTTTAATTTATTTATTTCACTGTCCATTTCCTATAAAGCATCGCTATTCCTTCAATCGCCGTATATTTTTTGAAAAGAGCTATGCATATTGTTTATGCTTAAGACTGTTGTGACATTTACCCGTAATTAAATACCATATCAGATATCCTCCATGAGGTTCCAAAAAAAAAATATTATATGTATATTAATTGTGTGTATATATATATATATATATATATACAATTTTTTCCGGCTGAACAACACGGAACTTTTTTGCTATATTCGCACTGTCATTTTTATACATAAAAGCATGGAATTTACAAGTTTTAACTACTAAAGTGATTTAGAATCGAATAACGTTTTTCACTTTTCTATAGATTTTGAGTTGTAATCGATTTCTCGCTTATGAACTTTATCAGACTGTGATGTCCAGAAAATTGGTTTATATCGTTAACTTTGACGGTCATTTTCTGAAAAGTGATTTGCCTTTACAAAAAAATGGAAAATACTGTTTAATTTCTTTGTTTTTAATAAGAGGACCTGAAAAATTTTTGAATTTAAGAATTGTGAATGACTTTGTGAATGTGTCAGAAGATAACTAATTTGGATTTGTAAAATCGTAAGTAGCCCGGCATATTTTATTCTTTAAATTTGAAAAAAATGATTGGTTTATTTCAGAGGCGCCAACTTTTAAAAATTTCAGGGGGGGGGGGGGCGTCGGGGAAGAGTAGATTGAACAGATAAAGGGACAGACCTTCTATTAATTTTTATTTCCAGAGGGGGGCTATGCCCCTGTGAAAATTTCCAGAGAATTTTTATGGCCTTGTAGTCGGCGCCTATGATGGATTTAATTTGTTATCTTGTTCATTATTATAAATATTTTCAAGCCGTAAGCAAAAGTATGAACTTTTTAAAGCTGCTTTTATCATATTATTTCGATATCTGCAAATAAATTCCTTCAAAGAATATATTTTACGCGAAATAAAACATTTTATAAAATCTAAGTATACTTAACAACTTAACAATATCATATCGTTACATTTTTCTTTTTGTTTCTTGATTTATTATTATTTTGTTCCTTGAAGATTTTGTACTTTAAGATGAAAAGTTATTTATGTTACGTTACATGAAAGTTATTTAAAGTGAAATACATTCAAACGTGTAACGCGGTAATATAATTCCCTCTACTAACCACTACTTGTAAAACCCGTGGGGAAAAAAAAAAAAAAAAAATATATATATATATATATATATAACTTAAGACACATGTATATTCAAAACAATTCACAGATAATTCTGTAAATTTCTTATTTATAAATTAAATTTATATCATTTAATTAAAACAAATTTTATATTCTATTGGTTAAAGATGATATTTTCATTGTAATTCCATTTCTTCTTTATGCGGAAAAACTCCTCCCATAATTTTTTTATTGTGACATAGGTTTCACAAATTTTTATCATTCACTAATATGTAAGGAAAGATCAGAAGAATGAAAGACATTAGTCCCCTCTTCACAAAGCAAACAAGTAAACATAACAATCTGTTTCATGGAATTGGAACCAGTTCCATGAAAGAAGCTGCAAACTTGTCATGTACGACAAATTCAAAAACATTATTGTAGGCTGTTTCGCTTTATTTTCAGATTCAGAAGCCTTTGGTTTCAACCCCGCTTTCTTAAGATAAATTTCACATGGTGACAATCCTACAAAGAAAGTAAGCTTTATGGATATCAATCAATACAGAATTGTTGCTGGGTCGGTACGGGCAGGAATATCCTGCGGTACGGTGTAATTTTTACAAAGCAACAAAGCGGGGAATGTCCTAAGGGACAATCTTCGACAGTCTGTTGTATGTTAAAGAAATAGAGAAAAAAGAAGGTTTATAGATGAAATTTTTTCTGGTTTTGTTTCCAGTTTAAAAACGAAATTGGGAGGAGGAAGGGGGGGGGGGGGGGTCCTCTTTGCTTAGATCTGGCAAGAAGATGGAAAAAATTGGGAATTTAAAGTGAATTAATGGATGATAAAGTGATCGGAATATCCAGTCTCACACTAGATTAGACAAAAAATTATAAAAAAAAATAATAGAAATTTAATGTTGTTTTAATCGGGATGTAAAGTTTCACGCTAGGTCGGGCAAAATCTTTTGCAGGTCGGGCTTTGCCCGACCTGGCCCCCACCTAGCTACGGGCCTGAACTGTTGTACATTTCTAAAAATTGCCACTGTATTTTGGCTGGCGTCCAAAAGTGGAAAAACATTTTTTGACATCGAAAGAGAAATTCACAGTAAAAAAAATAGGACTTTGCGCTAATAAGGAACTGTTAAATCAACTTATAATAAATCTACCAAAATAATTCCTATGAAATATTAGACTTACATTGTTTATTCTAGCTAAAAATACAATAATTATTTCAAGATTTTTTTCTACCATAACACTATTTTTAATAACTTTCAATTTCCTGAAATCCTTTACTTTTGTGATTTTTTTTATTAAAAAAGGAAATCTTCTATCCTATAATTTAAGAAAAAGCAATTGGTAACATGTAATCAAGGTATGCAATCAAGATGAAGAAATCAATGACGGCTCCAATTCTAATCTTTATAATTATGAATGCAAAAATCAGTAAAATTATGTCATGTTAACACAATCATATACATTTTTCTCTTTAGTTTTATCAATGTTAAAATGCACTTCAAGCTAAGCATAACGTCATTTTCACCGGCGCAAACTTTTCACACGTACTTCATGTACCTTACATTAATGCTTAAATACCATGCACACAAATATAAATATATTTTGTATTTAATTGTAATGAAAAAATGGCATCAACAAAGTTATAATGCATAATGATAAAATAAACCCAATGGACAATATTCCCGTGACGTCACAATAAATATGAATTTTTATTCGCTTATAAAACACGCGGATAAGTATTTTTACCGAAATTTAACTTGTAAATTAACAAATTCGGTCTTTAAACCGCGTGCTTTTAATATTTATTATTTTTCTTTTATTCAACCACAGAGTTTAGAAAATAAACTCTGTGCTTCGGAACAGTAGGCGTTATCCGATTATGACGTCATTAGCAGACGTAAAAGTTTAATTAAAAATTACGGTTAATTAATTAAATTTTCGAACAAGCGAATGCACGATAACAAATCTGTGTCCAAATATCTTTCATTTAAAAAAAGAATGATGTAATTTGATGCAGTAGTTTGTTCTCACGGATTGTTGAAAGAAATCGCTTATTGTTTTAAATATATAGATGCTGACAGACAATTGAATCCTGACGATAGAAATGTGAAATTTTTTTTTCAAATTTTCCGGAAAAACACAATTTAATCATAATCTTGTCTTTATTATCGGTTGAAATAAAAGATAAATTCAATTTCAATTTGAAAATGACGAATAAAAATAAATCAATAATCCCTATTGGGATCCTTTTCAATTTTTTTCCCTTTTTTGTCACAAAAAAACTGAGTAATTAGTTGCCATCATTACAGAAATGACATTAAAATTAGGAAAAAATTAGTATCTCGAAAACTAATTCCAATTTCAAAATTCTATTACCAGTTTTAACATCCGCGGATTTTTATGGACAATTGGTATTAATTTCACCATCAAGCGTTTAATATTTTATTAAAAATAGCCCTGAAACATAATCAGTCGTTTAATCAGTCGTTTCATAAAATCGTTTCATAAATTCGTTTCATAAAATCGTTTCACAAATTCGTTTCATTAGGATTTTATATATATAGGGTAGATGTTAAAATCATATTCAGTTTCGCTCAGATTTTAACACATAAAAATATAAATTAAGCACATAGTTTCGAAATATTTTGATAACTAAGAAAAAAAGAGACATTCTTTAAGAACAGTACACAGGAAACAGAAGTTAAAAATATTAATTTCCCGTGGAGATATTTTAAAAATACGAATGCATCCTACGCCCATTGGATTAACATTAGCGAGGGGAATCGGGAAGTTTACTGACGAGCAGCCTTAACGCGATTACTCGCAAATTATTTTCTTTCATTGTTGTAATAATTTTCCCAATCATACGCATAAAACTATATATTCATATCCGTTAGCGCCAAAATTGGCAAAATATTGCCAAATTTGGCGACCAAAATAAGTCTTCATAAATGAAGCCAATTTGGCTATTGCTCAATAATTTGACGAATTTCTTATTCAAATTCAGTATTAACGAATCTTTTGTAAACGTTTCTTTGCATTTTAACTCGCTGTTTTCGTGTAACATTAGCTAAAATTTTAAAACGAAGATATAGGAACTCTACCTTTTCCTCCCGGTACAGGCCGGAAGGACTTTTTTTTTCTTTCAGAAAGATATCATTTTTTTTTTTTTTTTTATGAAATAACTACTTAATTAAACAGGAAAAAAAAAAAAAAAAACATCTTTTAGTATTTTGTTAAACATTTAGTTTTTTTGGGTTAGATTATTTGATTTACAATATTCCGAATTTATTTATTTGTGTCATAATGGTTCATTCTGCGTTTGTATGTTCTCTATTATCCATCTCATTAACAACTGATAGAAAATATTTTTAAACTAGCGGATCTTCGCCCGCTTTGTTGCTTTTTCCCAAACAAACGTCAAAATAAACGAACCTGGGGCTGAAGATTACACTGCTTTTGATAGCGTATAACCTATGCAGGCTACGCCCACTCCTGTATCAAATCAAGCGAACCTTGAATTATTATGTTCTTTCATTTCGACCCAAATTAAAATGAAAAATTTCAGCATCGTTGATCACATATTGAGCCGATTATGTATTATTTTCAAATTGAGTTCAGTAATGGTAGTAACAAACTTTAATGGAGAGTTTTTTGTTCTATCGCGCATTCGAATATATCGCTCTTTGAAGTGTTCCCAAATAAATTGCTCTAAAAAAAATCATGGATTTGGAAGTTACAAAGAATGTAATTGTCTAATTTGGCTATTTATCAGTCCGCGGCTTTAAAAAACAAAAAAAAAAAAAAAACGTGATCGCCACGTACATTAGAAGTAAAACTCGTGAAAGTCAATCTAGATCAGGGGTTCCCAAACTTTTAGACCGGCGTACCACTAAATCGAAGTTCATACTTCGGCATACCACTGGTATCGAACGTAATGCAAAAACTGTGAAAGTGGAGCTTCTCATATTTTGTTTGATTTCAAACCACCAAACTTTATTGCATTAAAAACCTATTTTTATGAAATAGAAAGAAACTTACACAATTGGTACAGAAGAGAAATTTTTCAATTGAGACTAAAATAAATAATGAATTATGTTTCAAATAAAACTTCAACACTGAAATAACCAGTACAATAAATAAATAAAAAATTGCTTTAACTCCTCCTGTTCGAACAAGCTCCTCCTACTTTCACGGATTCAGACTTTACCTTCAGATATACAATTAAAAAAAAAACATGTTTAAACAGTTTTTCTGCTAATAAAACTGCTTGATTGATTAATTTTTAAATTAGGTCTTTATTTACAAATTTTAATTATTTCCCGTATAAATGTAATAATTACATGTGTTTAATTCTGGAAATCTGGTTGTACCATGTGTGCGGATTTCAAAGAGTTTGATATTAACAAACTTTTCTAGTAACAAAAAAAAAAAAAATCCCTGACGGCTCAGCCTACAGGCATAGGTAGATTTCGAAGACGCAGACCGTGGGGCACCTGTTTGTTGGAAATTGCGGAAAAAATGACCTTTTTTCATGACGCCGCAGTTTGGTTATACAAAAGGGACTGCCCACTTCGAAATCTAACTTGTTCGGAGGCGGAGCCGGCAGGGATATTTAAAAAATTTTTTTTTTTTTTTGCTTTAAGGGTCCTATAAAAAACTTGTCAATATAAAAGTTTTAGATAATAGTAAGAGGATTTACAATGGATTTAAGCGGATTTGATATCTTGTAAATTGACGAAGTTAGAATTTTTTTTCTTCTAACACCCCCCCCCCCCCCATTGGGGCCATTTTTAATGATATCAAAAATCTGTTATAAATAAATTTTCGGCCCTTTTCCTAGAAGTAATAAAAACTTTAAACGGATTCAATACGTATCATAATTAAAACGTTATGGTTTATTTTCTGTTTTCACAAAAAGCTCCCCCCCCCCCCTTGGTTCGATTTTGCCCATTAACAAACTTGACCGAGATTTTATGCCCCTTGATTTTATGTATCAGTTTGGAAGAGATTAGTGAAGAATTATTCGAGTTATCGTGTCCATAAAAAAGTGAGATAGATAGATAGATATTTAAAGTTTTGAACTGAGGGTGGTTTTGGGTTCTGAGAGTCATAATCGGCGTAGATCTGCAAAAATTTTTCAAAAATTCCACCTTAGGAGAGAATTTAATAGATAGTATTTCTTACGAAATCTACCTAAAAGTCGTTTACAGTCTCTAATTTTCATTCGAAAATTTCCAAAATGATAAATTCATGCCGTTTTTGATTTTATAATATTATGATGGTGTTTCATTTTACGTACCAGCATTGCACTTTCGCGTACCAGCAGCCAGAGCTTTGCGTACCATAGTTTGAGAACCCCTGATCTAGATCATAAAACACAAATGTGTGCGTCAGTAACGCTGATGTCATAATGATGCGGGCGAAGCTAAAGAAAAAGACAGGCTGCCGCGGTGCGTTACACGTAGCTCTATTTTCAGACCGCTTTGAGTCACGAGATGCTCGAATACAGGTGCACGAAAAGAGCATCACGTGACTCCGGTGGTCTAATGCAAAAGGTTAGTGCGGCAGCCTGTCTTTTTGGAGGCGGGCAATAATGTGGTTAAAATGTATGAGATTTCAACAATAGAGCTAATTTTTCAATTAAAATGAAACAATCGCAATGTTATCTCTATAGGAATAACTAAAAATCATATTAAAAAAAAAAATCTCTCAATTCTAAAAAGAAGTGACTGGCGCTGTCGACGTTGCCTATCTATAAATATCAATATTTAAATTAACAATGGGGACAGTAGTGGTCTAATGCAAAAGGTTAGTGCGGCAGCCTGTCTTTTTGGAGGCGGGCAATAATGTGGTTAAAATGTATGCGAGATTTCAACAGTAGAGTTAATTTTTCAATTAAAATGAAACAATCGCAATGTTATCTCTATGGGAATAACTAAAAATCATATTAAAAAAAAAATCTCTCTATTTTAAAAAGAAGTGACTAGCGCTGTCGACGTTGCCTATCTATAAATATTAATATTTAAATTAACTATGGGGACAGTAGTGGTCTAATGCAAAAGGTTAGTGCGGCAGCCTGTCTTTTTGGAGGCGGGCAATAATGTGGTTAAAATGTATGGGAGATTTTAACAATAGAGCTAATTTTTCAATTAATATGAAACAATCGCAATGTTATCTCTATGGGAATAACTAAAAATCATATTTAAAAAAAATCTCTCTATTCAAAAAAGAAGTGACTGGCGCTGTCGACGTTGCCTATCTATAAATATCAATATTTAAATTAACAATGGGGACAGTAGTGGTCTAATGCAAAAGGTTAGTGCGGCAGCCTGTCTTTTTGGAGGCGGGCAATAATGTGGTTAAAATGTATGAGATTTCAACAATAGAGCTAATTTTTCAATTAAAATGAAACAATCGCAATGTTATCTCTATGGGAATAACTAAAAATCATATTTTTAAAAAAAAAACTCTCTATTCTAAAAAGAAGTGACTGGCGCTGTCGACGTTGCCTATCTATAAATATCAATATTTAAATTAACAATGGGGACAGTAGTGGTCTAATGCAAAAGGTTAGTGCGGCAGCCTGTCTTTTTGGACGCGGGCAATAATGTGGTTAAAATGTATGAGATTTCAACAATAGAGCTAATTTTTCAATTAAAATGAAACAATCACAATGTTATCTCTATGGGAATAACTAAAAATCATATTTTTTAAAAAAAATCTCTCTATTCTAAAAAGAAGTGACTGGCGCTGTCGACGTTGCCTATCTATAAATATCAATATTTAAATTAACAATGGGGACAGTAGTGGTCTAATGCAAAAGGTTAGTGCGGCAGCCTGTCTTTTTCGTTAACCTTGGAGGCGGGCAATAATGTGGTTAAAATGTATGAGATTTCAACAATAGAGCTAATTTTTCAATTAAAATGAAACAATCGCAATGTTATCTCTATGGGAATAACTAAAAATCATATTAAAAAAAAATATCTCTATTCTAAAAAGAAGTGACTGGCGCTGTCGACGTTGCCTATCTATAAATATCAATATTTAAATTAACAATGGGGACAGTAGTGGTCTAATGCAAAAGGTTAGTGCGGCAGCCTGTCTTTTTCGTTAACCTTGGAGGCGGGCAATAATGTGGTTAAAATGTATGAGATTTCAACAATAGAGCTAATTTTTCAATTAAAATGAAACAATCGCAATGTTATCTCTATGGGAATAACTAAAAATCATATTAAAAAAAAATATCTCTATTCTAAAAAGAAGTGACTGGCGCTGTCGACGTTGCCTATCTATAAATATCAATATTTAAATTAACAATGGGGACAGTAGTGGTCTAATGCAAAAGGTTAGTGCGGCAGCCTGTCTTTTTCGTTAACCTTGGAGGCGGGCAATAATGTGGTTAAAATGTATGAGATTTCAACAATAGAGCTAATTTTTCAATTAAAATGAAACAATCGCAATGTTATCTCTATGGGAATAACTAAAAATCATATTAAAAAAAATCCCTGACGGCTCGGCCTACAGGCACAGGTAGATTTCGAAGACGCAGTCCGTGGGGCGCCTGTTTGTCGGGAATTGCGGAAGAAATGACCTTTCTACGATGATGCGGCAGTTGGAACCGCCTACTTCGAAACCTAACTTGTTTGCAGGCGGAATCGGCAGGGATTTTTTTGTTTTTAATTTTTGTTTTGCTATAACGGTTGGTCCTATAAAAAAACTTGTCAATATAAAAGTTTTAAATAATATTAAGAGGATTAATAATAAATTTAAGCGGATTTGAAATCTTGAGAATTGGCGAAGTTATGAATTTTTTTCTTCTAAACCCCCCTTCCCCCCCCCCCCTTAAGGCAATTTTTAATTATATCAAAAATCAGTCATACATAAATTTTCGGCCCTTTTCCTAGAAGTAATAATAACTTCAAACGGATTCGATACGTATCATAAGTAAGAAATTATGAGTTTTTTTCTGTTTTCACAAAAAGCCCCCTCCCCCCTTGGTTCGATTTTGTCCATTAACGAACTTGACCGAGACTGTATGCCCCTTGATTTTATGTATCAGTTTCGAAAATATGCGGGAGTTGGAACCGCCTACTTCGAAAAATAACTTGTTTGCAGGCGGAGCCGGCCGGGATTTTTTTTGTTTTTAATTTTTTTTTTGCTATAACGGTTGGTCCTATAAAAAACTTGTCAATATAAAAGTTTTAGATAATATTAAGAGGATTAATAATAAATTTACGCGAATTTGATATCTTGTGAATTGACGAAGCTATGATTTTTTTTCTTCTAAAACCCCCCTTTCCCCCCCCCTTGGGGCCATTTTTAATTATATCAAAAATCTGTCATACATACATTTTCGGCCCTTCTCCTAGAAGTAATAATAACTTTAAACGGATTCGATATGTATCATAATTAAGAAATTATGGGGGTTTTTCTGTTTTCACAAAAAGCCCCCCCACCCCACCCTCCCCCCCCCCCCCCCCCCCTTGGTTCGATTTTGAACATTAACGAACTTCACCGAGATTTTATGCCCCTTGATTTTATGTATCAGTTTGTAAAAGATTAATGCAGAATTTTTCCAGTTATCGTGGTCAGAAAAAAGTGACATAGATAGATAGATAGATAGATAGATAGATAGATAGATAAAGTTTTGAACTGGGGATGGTTTTGGGTTCTGGGAGTCATGATCGGCGTAGATCTGAAAAATTTTTTCAAAATTTCCAACTTAGGTGAGAATGTAATAGGTAGTATTTCTTACGAAATCTACCTAAAAAAATCTCTCTATTCTAAAAAGAAGTGACTGGCGCTGTCGACGTTGCCTATCTATAAATATCAATATTTAAATTAACAATGGGGACAGTAGTGGTCTAATGCAAAAGGTTAGTGCGGCAGCCTGTCTTTTTGGAGGCGGGCAATAATGTGGTTAAAATGTATGCGAGATTTCAACAGTAGAGTTAATTTTTCAATTAAAATGAAACAATCGCAATGTTATCTCTATGGGAATAACTAAAAATCATATTAAAAAAAAAATCTCTCTATTTTAAAAAGAAGTGACTAGCGCTGTCGACGTTGCCTATCTATAAATATTAATATTTAAATTAACTATGGGGACAGTAGTGGTCTAATGCAAAAGGTTAGTGCGGCAGCCTGTCTTTTTGGAGGCGGGCAATAATGTGGTTAAAATGTATGGGAGATTTTAACAATAGAGCTAATTTTTCAATTAATATGAAACAATCGCAATGTTATCTCTATGGGAATAACTAAAAATCATATTTAAAAAAAATCTCTCTATTCTAAAAAGAAGTGACTGGCGCTGTCGACGTTGCCTATCTATAAATATCAATATTTAAATTAACAATGGGGACAGTAGTGATGGTTAACAAAGGTACTTCTTTTACTTTAACTCCATTATTTTCAATTCAGAAATTCCTTTTCTGAACAAACAGCAAGCAATGGCGACTATTTAAGAACAGCATGTTCTCCCCTACTGGAAACAATACTGAAAATGACTGCATACTCCCATCTGGTGGAAATGTGGGGGAACTCATACATTCATACATTCGGGACAGTAGTGACCAAAAAAGTGAGGGGCGTCTTTAAACCCAACAAAAATAAATATTACGCATTTCAGTCATATAAAAATTATATTGTAAGGCTCCATGGTATTCATATCTATACTAATAAAAGAAAGTTTCGCTCTGTGTGTGTGTCTGTTTGTGTGTGTCTGTCTGTGAGTGTGTCTGTCTGTTGGCGATGGCTAGGAAAATCTAGCCCACCTAGAAGTCTGGAAATTTAGGTGTGGATAGTCCAAGGTTAGGCCATGTGCACCTGAGCCTCAGAATTTTAATATTTTGATAATTACCCAAGATATTAATTAGTTTCTCATTAACCATCGCTTCTAAAATGCCATATTTTTCTGAAAATGGTGCAAAAGAAATGTGAAACCGCAAAATGAGTTGTGTGTTGGGAGAGGGAAGAAAGATTTTAGGTTTACTGGAAAAAGTTTGGGCTACCACAATGACTTTTAATTACGCTTTTTCGACACATGTCAAAATAAAAGAAACTATTAGGTCTTTCGACACGAAAATTTGCAGATCTATATAAACAAACAATCGCAAATTGAAAAAGTCTAATTTAAAAAAATTCCATCCACAACTTTCAGAAATATTAATTAGAAATGTTTAATTTTTCGAGCAATTTAATCTTGCAATGATCAACACGTTTTTAGCACTTTCCAACCTAGTTGAAAAGTGCTTATGACTTCGGTTTGTCTGGCCGTCTGCCGTCTGGCCGTCTGGCCGTCTGGCCGTCTGCCGTCTGGCCGTCTGTCCGTGCTCTAACTCCCGTAAATATGCTCGGATTGCTCTGCAATTTTTATATGTTATTGTCGTTATCTATAGCATGTTCCCTATTTCAACGGAAGTGTGTAGCACTTATACTTTTTTTACAGGGACACTCAAAAGAATTCCGTTACATTGCGGTCTATGGGGAAAAATCATTTGCGGTTTATTTAAATAATGTTTCACTATTTTAAACGCATTGTAATTTATATATATTACTAAGGTGCATTAGAAGAAGCTTAATATGGAACAGGGTGTGCATAGCACT
Source organism: Maratus michaelseni (assembly GCA_963931845.1). NCBI lineage: Eukaryota > Metazoa > Arthropoda > Arachnida > Araneae > Salticidae > Maratus > Maratus michaelseni. The sequence goes on from OZ007591.1 coordinate 5,914,658, forward strand.
TATAGTTACTTTACAGGGACAGTAAAAATAATTCCGTTACATTACGTCTATGGAGAAAAATCGTCTGCGGTTTATTTAAATAATGTTTCACTATTTTAAACGCATTGAAATTTATATAGATCACTAAGGTGCATTACAAGAGGCTTACTACGGAATATTGTGTGTATAGCAGTCATCGTTCATTTACAGGGACACGCAAAAGAATTCTCTACTGTCTGTTAACAATAATTCCTGGAAGTGCGTTTTAAGTTATTGAACGCGATTTTAATTTTAACTGGCTTTTTGTCTATTACGTGGTGTGTATAAATTCTGTAGATCCTATACAGGGCAGCACAAAAGTTCGCGAACACATTTCTGTTTATTGACAAACTCCAGACGGAGAATTTTAAACTGTGCTACGCGTTTCCTAAGTGAACTAAAATTATCATCCTATGTAGTATATATACAAATCTATAGATCCGATACAGGGCTGAATAAAAGTATTCGGATATTTTTCCGAATATTGTATATGTTGGAAATTCCTGAAATTATGTTTTTAAATATGTTATGCGTTTTCTAAATTGTTTACTTAGATGTTAGCTTTTAGCTTATTAAACGGTATGATTTGTAAAATTATTTTGAAAGCGTTGGAAAGTGCTATATAATCTATGCTTGACGCATGATTTTTCGTTCTTGTTTGATAAAAATTTGAGCCGTCGCAGGTGTCTCGATAATGAAACCGCAAAGAAAGAGGTACTAAGAGATTTTTTAGGTGACTCAAATTAACAATTCTAATTAAGCTACGATTTTAAAATTAACACCTTTCGAATCCCCTCTGTTTCCATATTACAAGTTTGTAAAAATTAAGATTATCCGATTCTTATAACCGAAGATATTTATTATTTCGCATTAATTTGACTGCAGAAAAAAAAAAATAACATGTTTCTTTTTAGGTGCGTTCGTAATTATATAAATACGTAGCACCTATAGTTGTCGTTTGGTCCGTCCGTCTGTCCGTCCGTCTGTCTGTCTGTCCGTCCGTCTGTCTGTCTGTCCGCATATAACAACGCAAAAACTACCCAACCAAATGGTTTGCAATTTAAAATATATTATCTTTGCAGAATTTTGTCGAGACATTTCAAATTTTATTAAAATCGAATCAAAACTTTAGGAGATATTAATAAAAATATTTATTAAGAAATTTGAATTTTTTTTCTTTTAAATCGGTGCTTTTTTGTTATAGGAGCTTCCGAAGTTTAATCGTCAAGCGACCGAGATACTTATTTTATGACAGAAATTAATCTGCAGACGATATAATTCATTTCACAGAATTAAAAATCATCAAGATCTGAATATTTATATAACTAGCTGATACATATATATCTGAATATTTATATAACTAGTTAAGATATTTGTATGAACAGTGTCATAAAATATATACTTAACTAGCTGTTTAACCCGTTCTACGCACGGGATATCATGAATTTAATTCTAAAACGTGCGTACGAACGCACCTCGTTTGTAACGTTTGACGTACAATTTCCAACTTGTTCTTTTTGTCTTTTTTTTTTTTTTTTTTTTTCTACGAGCAAGCATAGCAGACAAGATGTCCGTTATCTCTTGAATAAAGAAAGATACAAAACAAGTAAATAAAAATTTGGAATGGTACTATTAGAAGCTGTATAAAATTATTAAAAATCTTGGATTTTTTTATTGGAAAATTATGCATCCTTATCGAGTTAAAGATATAAAATCATACAAAATTTTGGTTTGTTTAACTTTATTATCACGGGCCCGGGCAACGTCGGGCGGGTAACAAAAATTCACAGTATAAATAACATGATATTGTAGAACAATGACACAGAAGCATTTAAACATTAAATGCGAATTTATATTGCAAAGAAATACTGTGAGATATACTGGTAACTGAGAAATTACACTTATGCGATATCGTCCCATCTATCTCTTCTGCATGTTCTCTTTGTTGGTGCGTGTGTGTTTATCCCCATCCCCTCCCCAACTGAGCGGCCCTCTGCAATAACAAGGCAAGTGGGGTTACCTTGATTCTCAATTTTCAGATTTATTCAGCATATAATAAGGAAATGTAAATTTTATGATCATCAAGAAAAGAAAAGATGCTAGAAAACTCTTCTTAATAGGAATATATATGCAAAGAAGTTATAATCTAAAATTAAAATGTTGAAAATCAATTTAAAAGCTTTGTAGCTGAAAACTACATTTTACTTACCCATCATACGTAGTATAAGTATAGGGTAAGTCTTGTAATCGTTTTGAAAATCGAAAAATTTTTTTGACGGATTTACACGTTTCAGACGCTCGATATTCCGAAAAACATATTTTTAGAAAAAGAAAAAAAATTGCCGTCCGTCTGTCTGTGTGTCTGTAAACGCTCTATCTCCCTATCAATTTGAGATAGAGACTTAAAATTTGGTATGTACTTAGTATGTAATAATGGGAAGAATCTTATTGAATTTCAGTCACCTCGATGATCCGGAACTACTTTTTTCGGACTCTCGGAATATTCGTTCTGATAAAGGTATATAAAAATTTTCGAAATTGTTTATTTTAAGGATTGAATATAAAAGATAATAAAAAAAACATACATTTTGCATAAAGAATGAAGTCGAAAGGATAATGGGTTGCCGAGTTATTTGTAATCCTATTTTCCGCACTCTTCGATTTTTCATGAACCTGTATTTCATTCAAATTTCAATTCAAAGATATATATTAATTGGAAATGAGACGCTTAATTCGACGCAGTAAACCGTTACTTAATAGGATTATCAATTATGGAGTTATAAGGATGTTTCTTTTACGCAATTCAGTAATAGAACATTTAAAGTTTAGGACGTCATCAAACCACGATTTTATTCGAATTGCAATATATTTTATAAATAGTTTACACATGTTTTATTTTCATTTTTTATATTATGCATATCCATGATGGGTAAGCATTACAGTGGCCCCCCAACGACTAGTTTCAATTGCCTTGTTATTGCAGAGGGCCCCTCAATTTATAACGAAACTTCTTGGGTGATTTCTTCTTTGGCGATAACAAAACTTGGGTGATCTATTACTCTTTAGCGATGAAGTAATACTTTCCTTTAATTTGGTCTTTCACCTTGGTAAGATAGAAAGAAACTGGTCTATGCATGGGTGGAGCTCTGCAATTTAAAGAAGAAAAAAATGAGATTAAAAACCGTGTAATTTAGTTGAAAATTGTGTAGGTTCTAGCACTACACATTCGACTCTTTTCAATATAACGTGTAGCCATTGTTGTGGTGGAAACATTTCATTGAGTTTCATCAATCTTGTGTGGGGCCCCAAAGGAGAAAATGTCGTTTCAAACTCGTTAGAAACTCCACAAGACAGGCGTGTTTGAGAGTCGATTCTGCACGGTTATTTTAAAGAAAAAAAACTCTTATTATTTACCCAGCTTTTATGGTTGGTGTTTAAAAAAGTTTAATTTTTGTTTGTTTCGGATTTTAACGTAATGGAATTCTATTGTAATGATGACGAAGGAATGCAACAGTTTCTCGTTATGACCAGGGCTTAATTTCTAAGAAAAAAAAAGTACCGGAACCCTAATATTCTGCAGTATCAACACCCGTAGCGTATCCCCCCCCCCTCCCTCCGCCGTCACTCCAGTCCGCATATTTATATTTCATACATTATTTTCAAAAGTTAACCCTTTCCGGCACAGACAAATTCTGTTCGTAAAATGAGAAATTACTGACTGACACCGGGATTTACAAACGACTTTTTTAGAAAATAAGAACTCCTTATTTTAAGCTTTCATTATAGAAACAAAATTTTCTTAAAATATTCTTGGTGCCGTATGCAAGTTTGGATTTAAAATTAGGTGTGCCCGGATTGGGACCACTGTGCCGGAAAGGGTTAAAGCATTGTTTTTTTATTTAGCAAAATTAAAAAAAAATAAATACTATCTGCGTATACTTAGCTATCAACTATTCCACTTTTTAGTTATTACTACTTCCAAATACAATTACTATTTTGCCTAATCTTAATGTTAATTAATCGCAGAATTCTGCGATTAAATGAGCTCAGAATTATGATTCGGAAATAGTGTTAACACAAAAAAATAAATAGTTCGCAGCTATGCAGAATAGAAAAAGACTATTTCTGTTTACTCTTTATTCTGATCAAAATAGCATTAAAATGATTTGAAATGGAAATAACTAAAATTTTGAATTTAAGACAGATTGAGCTCGAGCCTGTCCAAACCTGAAGACTGATATAAAAAGCGAGTCTGTTTTATCCCCATCTTTTACGTGAACGACACATTACGCCATTTATAAGTGTTTTGATACAAAAGAAGGCAAAAGATTGGAGATGGGAGTATGGTAAAGATACCATATGTATCTTTTTCAAAAATTAAGAAATCTATATTTTAAGTATTTTTATTAAATATATTTTCCCTTTTCTGCATTATCGTAATTTATATACATTTCCGGCTGTTAAAACGCGCACCCATTTTGGCCCTTTTCTTTCAACGACAACTTTTAGTCGAATTCATTCATATTGTTTGTAAATTATCATTAATGTACTTTATTCGGTCTCCCACATATCAATGTAAATGAAATTATACAAGGCATAAAATTTTTCCTTTCTCATGGTCAGTTTTGACTTCATACGGCATCCAGATGTTAATCCCGTCGTACTGGCGCAGAAATATCTTTCCTGCTTTTTCTCAAAACAACTAACCGTCAAAATTCTATTTCACTCTCTTTTTAGCCAAAGTGCACTCTTCGCCAATAATGATTTCTCTACCACTGACGTCAATTATGAAGTTGATATGATGTATATGTAACGGTTACAATTCTCACGCAAAAATACAATTATCTTGGCTCTAAAAATGTAAATCGCTTGGCGTGTTTTTCTAACGCACGTTTTTATATCTCGACACACTTCCTCTCTGATCGCAACCGATGTAGCATCAAAAAATGATCCGGCCCCTCTGGCCACCCTTATGGTATTCTCCCCAAAACACTTTCGGACTTTTCCAAATTCGGATATGCAGCCTAAGTTCTCGATATTCTTACTTCGCTCCCCTGTCAAAAAAATTTTGTATTGTCACCCCATGATACAAGATGTGTCTTTATACCTATGTGAATTATTACCTGTGGAATAACTTCATGGATATGTCTTTTTTTCATCGTTTTAAAATAAAGAAAAGGTGTTTGACAAATTCTTCTTGATTCTTCCTCATACAAACAAAACTTTTCCAGTTCTCAACAGGATGTCATCAACTTGAGTTATTACGGGAACAACATATAAAAAGTCACTATACGTCACTTGGGACCTATGTGCTTATGTCCTATCGAAAACAATTTTCCTATATTTCAGATGCTACTACAATTCTTCGACTATTTTCCTAACTCCGAAGCTTCTTGATTTCTTTTTCATAAGGGAGGAAAAGGAAAGGGTAATTTAGGATTCGTTTTTCGGCAACTTTATTGCACTGCGCTCCAGAGCACAGTGTTTATGAGCTCCAGTGAATTCTGGCCAATATTTAAATATTTACTGAAAACAGAGAAGTACCTCCGGCGCAAATTAAGCCCTGGTTATAACAAAGTTCTAGCAATAATCATGTTCAAGATTTCATATGTAAGAAAATAGTTAAAAGTTCTGTTAAATTGAGCTTATAGAATAATTACTTGTGGGAATAGATTACATTGCTGAATTAACAGGATAATAATAAATTAGTAATTGCCGAAACGTCTGTAGAGGCATATTGTGCAGTCTCGAAAAGTTTTTGGTGTCTGTCTGTCTGCTTGTACGTCCCCCGATAACTTGTCGCAAAAGGCTTGATATTTGGTAGATATGTTGGTGAGACGCCCGGAATTAGCTGTATAGTTTTTGGTTAAATTTAGTTCATTCCTTCGAAAAGTATAGAACATTTCATTTCCTGTCATAATGCTTTTCTATGGAAATTCAGACGATTTCAAAATCTTATCATTTAGCTGAAAAGAGAATGGCACATTTAAAAAATGGATTTAAACGTTAAATTATGGATGTTAAATTTCTGAAATGGAGATCTTAAACTAAGCCGATCGCTTTGAAAATTTGCCAATATTTTTATTAGAGTTTTGAAATTAAATGTATAAATTATTGGGAAATTTTATGCACCAATTCGAGATATATGAAACATTTTAATTTCTCATTTTTTACAAAATTACCAATGCAATTTCTCTCTCTCTCTCTCTTTTATTAAATCGTTGCCTAGCAACTGTATTTCAAAGAGAAAAAAAAAAAGAAAATTAAAGTAAATCGCATTATTTTGACGCAGCATTTTATTAACAAAATAGCTGATTTTCGGGTGATTTAATTTTTAATATGCCTTTTCTATTATGAAATAGATGAGGATTTATTTTAATTACTAAAGAAAGGTGACCAAATAAGCTTTCCAAACGAAAATTATAAAAACGTTGGATGTGTAAATGGAGTATAAGTGTCATAAGAGGAATTTACATTTGTATAAGTATGTTTACTACACGGGATTTTATTCAATTTCAGCCACGATGATGTTTCCTAGTTGAAAAATAAGTATTAGGATAAAATCTCCTGTACAAGGAGACGGTTAATCTAATGAAATTAGAATAGTAAATGCCTTCAGACATATACTAGAATAATGAAATAGCACAATTACTGGAAATTGAGAACTTAAAACTAAAGTGACCAGAGCCCCCCCCCCCCCCCCCGAAGGAATGTGTTCTTATTCTGAAAAAAAAAAGTAGTTTATCATATTATTGCATAAAATCGTGTTTAATGTAACACTTCCAAAATTCCCGTATAAATAAAAATTAAAAAAATAATCGAAGGTATTAAGGAATATCGAAGGATATTTTAGGATATTAAATATTATGCAGATTATATTAAATATTAGCTAGATTAATAAACAACAGTGACTTGCAGAGCTGACGTCGAGGCCGATCTGTTAGATTTGCTAGTTGGTAAATTGGTACTAATTCTAATTTTTTTTTAATACTGAATTTATGAATATAAAATTCTATAAAAGTAATTGAAGAGGTCAGAGTTTATTGAATTAAATAGATTTTTAAAAGTTATTTTTTTCTATAAGGGCATTTTCATTGGGAGGGATACTCGCATTTACATCATGCACTGCATTCTTTTTAACAATTTCTAACAGTTGAAAAGTGTTTATGAATTCGGTTTCTCTGGTCTGTCTGTCCGTGCCGTAACTCGAGTAAAATATTTTCAGATTGCCATGTAATTGATATATCTTACTGAGATTTACCATGACATGTTCGGCATTAAAAATAGAATGTATACCATTTAAATTCGTTTACAGGGATAAACAGTAAAATCCGTTACATTATGTTTTCTGGGACAAAATCTGTCAGGTTTCTCTCACCAGGTGCAAGAGTTGAAAGCTATTCTTAAGGGATTAGCATATTGTATGTATTGTATATGTATCTATTGTGTACCGTTAAAGGCGTCCTTTAGAAAATCTTAATCCGAAGGGTGGCGACTTGGACAGAATGAAAGAAGTATTTCCATTGCAATGTGGTCTTTCAGAGATAAGAAAGCTATTGCACTCTTTTATTTAGGAACACTGTAAAAAATTTTCGGAACGTTTCAGGAAATTATCCTGAAACATTTCGCATATTTTACCGGAATTTCAAATTTCTTTATGTCCCAAGTCAATTACGGCAATAATTCGTGTAACATTTTTGAGAGATTTCAACTTTTCAGTAAACTACATTCTGAGCATGCTTGCTTCATGTTTTATGTTCCATAAGCCATTTTGATAAGTAAAGAAGAACAAAAGAAAACAGCTGCCTAGGTAAGTAGAGACAAATGCAATCTGAACAAATACCATGCTTTGTTTGGATATCAACCGATAAAGTAAGTAGCTAATTTAAAACTTTTTATGCTTTATTATTTGAATTTTATTTTATCTGTAATACGAAACTTTAAAATTTAATTGCTTAAATAAGACACTGAATGAAATAAGTATATTAATTATTTTTTATAATGTCTAATTATGAAATAATTATTCTTTGTATAAAAAACTGAATGAATCAGCCAATTGAGAAAATGCTTTTTATTAAAATGTATAGATAAGTAAAATTTTTCGATTTTCTTTTCAAATAAGCTTTCTACTATTTAATACGAATAATGCATTAATAATTTTAAAACATTATGAAATTTATTTTTTAAGATAAACATCATAATTTATTTTAAAAATTATATAGAATTGCATTTAGCTTTTTAACACTTTCCAAACCAGTTGAAAAGTGTTTATGACTTCGGTTTGTCTGCCTTCTGTCCGTGCTCTAACTATCATAAATATACTCGAATTGACCTGAAATTTTTGTATGTGATTGGCACTTATTATAGCATGATCCCTGTTGATAATTAAGTGTGTAGCATTTATAGTTTATGTACAGGGGCAATCAAAAGTATTCAGTTACATTACGGTCAATGGGAAAAAATCGTTTCAAGTGCATTTTGATGATGTTACGCCATTCGAAACATAATGAAATTGATATATACAATTATGTAGCGCACTAAAACTTGCTTTATCTAAAATAGGGTGTACAAAGCATTCGTTATTCATTTACAGGGTCACACAAAATAATTCTGTCACACAAGGTTCTACAGGAAAAAATCGTTTGCCATGTAATTTAATGATGTTTCAATATTTAAAACATAATGAAATTTATATGTATTACTGAGATGCATTATAAATTGCTCACGAAATAGCATGGTGTGCATTGCGTTTATATTTCATTTACACGGACACATAAAATAATTCGGTTACAGTCTTTGTTTGATAATTACAGTCTATAAATGCGTTTTCAATTTTGGTGTGGATTTTTAGGTTTGACTCAATGTTTGCATAGAACGTGGTGTGTATATATTCTGTTGATCATATACAGGGCTATACAAAGGAATTCGTAAGTATTTTTAACTATGAGAGTAAATTGCTTAAGGGTATCTTTAATTGCGTTACGCATTTGCCTGCTCAACTATATTTAGAAGTTTATGGAATAAAAACAAATTCATATACAGGGCTACGCAAAGAACAAGATACGTTGTCGTTTATGGTTGGTAACTGCTGGAACTGAGTTTTAAGTTGCCTTGTGCGTTTTTTACCTGAATAAATGTTTAGGTTAATATGTGAGTACAAAAGTCTTTAGATAATATACATGTCTGTACAAAAGATTTCCAGTGTATTTCCATCGATTGACGAAAATGGCTAAATGTGAATTTTCTAACTGAACTAAATTTTATCGTGCTATGTAGTTTATATCCAAGTCTATAGGTCATATACAGGGCTGCACTATATAATTTGACTACTTTTTGACTATGGAAGGTAAATGCTAAAACTGGATTTTTAGTTGTGTTAGATGTCCTAAACTATTTAATATCTTCTTTCACCTCATTTAACGGGGAAGTTTCGTTACAGTTTTCCAGATGTGATGGAAAGTGTTTCATAATTTATGCCTGACGCATAATTTTCCGTTCTTGTTTAACCCTTTAACGGGTGCTTTTGCATGGCGCAAACACCAAAAATTCACAAATTTGCCACAAGACTTTTCGAATAGAAATTTTTCCTTTTATATTTTGGAGATTTTACACGTAAAAATTATTATAGAAAAATACTGGTTGTAAAATATCGTACTTTTGACATATATCGGTGTCCTTCAAAGGATTAATGCATTTGGAATCGTAGAGGAAATGTTAATGCTACAAGTGTTTTTATTTATTTATTTATGTATTTTTTAAATGAGTAATAAAATCAAGTCCACATGTTCAACTTTTGATATTTTTCAAAAATTTATATGTTTTATTAATCAGTTTTTGTACTTTCTTTAATTTATAAATTAATTAAAATGTCCTTTAAATACATCATTAAGCCTATGTTATTAACCATTGGGAAAAAGGTTGTTGTTTTTGGTCGAGAATGGACCTCTTGACATCGTCACTTAAGCGTTTTTAATGAAATTCTGTAACTTTAGAAGAATTTTTAACGAAATTCTGTAACTTTAGAAGAATTTTTAACGAAATTCTGTAACTTTAGAAATTTTTTTAACGAAATTCTGTAACTTTAGAAGACTTTTTCTTTGAATAGGCAATAGAAATGCATAAAATCGTTACAAAAATATTAAAGTTACAAAAAGGATAGTTTCAAACTGTAAGATATGAAAAAAAAGCCGAATTCAAAATTTGACGTCGGATGAGAAATCGTCTTATAAATTTTTTGTTTCTGTTTTCATTAATATAATGTAAATTTGGTACTTTCATGTTATAACGGCCCCCAAGGATGAATCGCCAAGCGACCAAGATGATTTATCGCCAAATTATAAAGCATGTATGACATTATAATAATATATGATGTATATATATATATATAACATTTCTTGACGTATGTAGTTCTGTAGTATTCTGACGTATGAAGTTATAGTCTTATATGATGCATATATGAAGTATATATATGACATGTGTATATGATTTATATGCGACATATCAGACGTAAATAATATGTGTATAATGACGTATGTGGCACATATAGGAGTGTTTGGAATATATATTTGCGTATATAGCATGCATATATAAGCTTTGCGATGATCTTGGCGAAATCATAACAGCAACCTTGGCATAATCATAATTGTGGGAGCCGCTATAACTCGAAAGTAGAGGTTTTTTTTTTTTAAAGCTTTCGGAACATTTTTCCAATGGTTATTGTAATTTGTTAATATATATATATATATATATATATATATATATATATATAATCTAAATTGTTTTAAAAAATCTTATCCGTTGATAGAACCATATACTGTCTTTTTTATCGTTTAATTAATTATAAACAAAACTAGTTTAATAAATTTGTGTCTTAGGGAGCAGTTGAAATAATTTTAGGATATTTAATGTCTCGCCTTCCCTATTTATAAAATATAATACATGCAAAATAAGTGTAATGTACTATTTCTCTCATTTTATTATGTAAAATTTGGAGGAAAAAAAATTAACACATAAAAGAAGTTTTTACACGTTTCATTCTCATCTTTAGTATTGCTTATCGAATGTAAATTATCAAATTATCAAAATTATCGATGTAAATTATCAAATCAGAAAAAAATTGATTAAAAGGAAATTTTATATTTTCTAAAAACTTATGATTTTAATAAAGAAATAAAAATAGTGTTTGCATTTTTTTTAAATATAATTAAAAGTTTTACACTTTATTTACTCGCGCAAGACCGAGCTCGAACTTCAGTTTTCGCAAACATTTTTTATATGTTTAGTCATGAGTTTCGATTAATATATTTCTGTTGTACAGCTTAGATTTTGTTACCGGATAAATAAAAAATAATATTTTCAGAATTAAAAAAAAAAAAGTTCTGAAAAAAATTATCCGTGAAACTGGAACATTTCAGCATTTTGATATGTTCCGGTAAAAAATGGTGGCATTAAGATGCCACGGCATTTTGCTGTTGCGTTTTACAGCAAAGTAGTGAAACATTCCAATGCCGTAAAGTTGGAATGTTTCAGCATTTTGATATGAAAGGTTTCGGAAAAAAGCGTATCGTGACGCTGAAATATTTCAGTATTTTGATATAAAAGGTTTCGGAGTATATATTACGGAATGTTTCGGAAAAATTGGAATGTTTCACTACTTTGCTGTGAAACGTAACAGCAAAAAGCCGTGGCATCTTAATGCCACCATTTTTTTCCGGAACCTTCCGGAAATTTTTTTACAGTGAAGACAGATCCGTCAAGAGGGAGGAAGGGTTGTCAAGGACCCTTGGAAACAGAGGAGAAACCCCGTAGAAAGGAGGGTGCTCGGCAGTTTACGAAAGAGAGAAAGGGAGTTCTAACGTAGGAAGCGAAGGTGTAAGGTCGTGCAGAGTTGGAGCTCTGAGACCGGTGTTGAGTTCGGACGGAGCAGCGAAGTGTGAAGGTTGCTCGGGGGAATGAGCGCTGAGAGCGGGTGTGAGATGAATAGAAATCTCAGTGTGGAATAAATGAACGTAGTATAACGGTACACGTAGAGCGTTTTCTGTAATTGTTTTGATTTAGTGTTAAACCGGATAATTTACATCCGAGTTTAAGTGTAAATAGTGTTAATAAATTGTTACTTTAACTTTAATTGAAAGAGTTAGGTTTTTCTTGAATATACATCAAGTATCGTGCCCGATATCACGTATTCATATCGGTGGTGGCAGCATATCAAAAGACCGGATTTATTTCGAAGTTGTATGGACGGAGAAGTGGAATCCGACAAAATCATTTGCAGTGTATTTTTAAAATGTTACACTAATTTCATTTTTTTTTTTTTTTTGCATATTACTTGGTGTATATAAATTCTACAGATCATATACAGGGCTGTACAGAATTATCCCAGTGCATTTCCATCTATTTGTGGAAATTGCTGAAAGTGAATTTTCGAGTTTGGTATGCGTTTTGCAACTAAGCTAAATTTTAGCACACTATGTAATGTATAAAGATATCTATATATTGTTATAAAAATGTATTCTTGCGGAAAGACCTCCTTTAAATTTAAATATTTTCACACTCAAAGGTTAAATAGAGGAAGAAAATCGCTTACCTGCATTAGATCCACACACGTAAGTCGCTTAGCTCACGTAATACGCCGTTTTAGCGTTTCTATAAGCCGTTCGCTGCATGGCACAACCTAGTTATAATGATTATAGGAGAAAAGTGTTGATTAAATAATGATGCTGCGGTGTATTGTGTTAAAATATATCCCTTTTGTAAGGAAAAAGGACTCCAGTTTGTTAAAACTTGGATATGATGTTTTAATTAATTTCTAGGTTAAAATATTAATACGATGGATATACATTTCATGCGGGCGAAAAGGGCGACCGACATGTTAGTTACACATCAACTCAACTATGGATGAGTAAAAGCAGCGGACGCATCTACATTGAAAACCGCAAACGACGGAGAAAAAAGCGTGCACTGCAATTTACATATCTGGTAGCATAGTAACAGAAAGTCAAGAGAGTTTCTGTTTAAAATCACAAGGAAAAGTTTGCTTAATGTTTGTATCAGGGTTTATTCTGTGCAACATATATCATGTAGAAGGATGTACAAACGAATTCGAGTACTTTTTCGGCTAAAAACGGTATGTGTGCTCAAATCTGGATTTTAAATGTGTTATGCGTTTTCTCATTTGCTAACTTTACATCTTTTTTAAATTTTTATACGGTGAGGTTCTGTTACAGTATACTGTCACCCACCTTGAGGACCCGCTTGTGGCATATGGTCGGGACAAGCCCCGAGCTCAAGGCAATGTGTTACAGTATACTGAAAAATGTTTCATAATCTATGCTTGACGCATGAATTTTCTTTCTTGTTATCTAGAGAAAGTGGTGACATAAAAAAAGAAAAATCTCCAAATCAAAAAGCGTAATTCAGCCAAAAACGGAGAAAGCTCTACGCTGCGCTACATGTTTCAATCTTTTCAATATCCGTGTAGATATTGTTGTACTGGAAACATTTCATTGAGATCCATAAATCTTGCAAAAGGCCCCAAAAGGATGATCATGTCAAACTGGTTAAGGTGGTTTCCCAAATGATCTACCCAAAAACGCAACATTTTTTGACACAATTTTGGACTCATTTTTAAACGCAAAGGCATAAAATTGACAGGTCTGACTATTGAAGCGATTTGGAATCGAGTTTTCCATTTTTTGATAAATAAATTACTTATCGGGTTATAAGCGATTCATGTCACGTGACAACGCGTTTTTTCTCCTTTCTGGGTGAGGAAACATAGGGAATTTGGTTCAAAACGCCGACGTTGACAGCGTTGTCTTAAAGATCTTCTGCCTTTACCAAAAAATGGAAAATGTGTTTCGATTACAAAGTTTCTGATTAACAACATTTGCCCATTTCATGTGTTTCTGAACAAAAATGAATTACAGAATATGTCTGAAAGTAGCCACTTTGGATTTGAGAACAGCCTTAAGGGTGTTCTCAAATCCAAACTGCCTACTTTATGATATCTTTTTTCATTTGTTCGGAAACGCGTGAAATTAGCATGTGTTCTTATTCAGAAAGTTTGCAATTGAGAGACGTTTTTTATTTTTTGGTAAAAGCAGAAGATCTTTCAGAAAATACTATCAAAAGCGGCGTTTTGAATCAAATTTCAGACGCTGAAGCACAAGAAAGGACAAAATCGTGTCGTCACGTGACCCGGTCGCTTGCAACCCGATAAGTAATTTATTTATCAAAAAATGGAAAACTCATTTCGATTCCCAAATCGCTTCAATAGTTAGGCCTGCCAATTTTATTGCGTTGCGTTTAAAAATGAGTCAGAAAATGTATCAGAAAGTTTCGCGTTGTTGAGCAGTTCATTTGAGAACCACCTTAAAACACAGGATTGTCGAATGTATTCGCATTGGCATCATAAATAATTTTGTCTTTCGATCTATTTGGTAAAAACGGCTTCCTTTACATCAGTTATAAGTTTATCTGCAACCAAACGCAATATTTGACAGTTGACGAGATAGATAAAATCTTAAAACTGATAACGCGTTGTTGAGCCGTTTGTTTTCTCATCGTAAATTACAAATATAGTAAATCCGTGTATTTATGTTATGTGTGAGTCATGCACATATGCAGCCATACGGTGTAGCTCAGTCACCGGACCTTGGAAAAATTGAATTGTGCGGAAAACCTTGAAAATAGAATAAAATAAGAGGATCGAGGATCCTGGAGGCATAAATTATTTCTTGTATACGTAGAAGATAAAATCTGAAATAACAATTGCTATACTTATATTATAATAAACTTTTTCATTCTGATTTTGACGTAAAATAAAGATTTTACCCGGGCGCTAGCACGCAGGGTATGACATATCCAGGGAGCGTACGAGCGTATGGTTTTTATTTTGCCACCAATATTTCAAAATAATTATCGTCATCTTATTTAATTGCAGACAATTGTCACAAATTCTGCGCTAAAATAAATCAAAGATTACTTTTCGTAAAAAAAGTAGCGACAAATGAAATAAGTGGGTAAGTGTGATCGAAGATCGCACAAAGGGTTTCGTTTAATATTCCTTTCAAAACACTTTATCCTTTCTTTAATAAATCCAAATAAATTTCATTAAAAAAAAAAAAAAAAAGTCATGTTTTTCATAAAGTAAAAAATTGCCAATCTATTTTTCTTGTTTTTTCGAATATCTAAACCGGTCCGATAGCGGGCGAGTCCCGCTATTATACTCTGTCATAATAATATCTGTCATGTGGACTAAATGCAATATTTAAAAAAAAAAAAAATTGAACTTGTTGTATAGAGACCTTCAAAATGTTAGACGTCAAACTAATTTTCTTTTTAATTCTCTAATGACGTCATATTAAGCTGCTTTCTGTATTTATACATACTCATACTCCTTGTATTATTGAGAAATTTTTGAAAATTTCCGTTTTATTACCAATAGGACGTCCTATTAATCTTTTTTTCAATTGGTGAAACTTTTTATTTCATTTTCATTTTTCACGTGGAAATCTTTCAATAGAAAATTAATTATTGTAAAAAGAATTTTATTCTGGATTTTTAATTGTTGGCTACTGCTATAACGAAAAATGTTTAAACTTAATAGGAAAAGGCTGTTAGATTTGTGTTTTTTTATCTCTGTATATTAAAATAATACGATTTTTTCAAATTTTATGATTTTGAGCTTCATAGTAGGTATTCAGTTATAGGTATACAAACTTTCATGACTGTAAGTTATATAGATTTTGAGAACCGGCTCTGACAGACAGACAACGAAGCGGGACTAATAGGGTTTCGTCAGATGAACGAAACCCTAAAAACCTTTCGCAGCCAGGGTGCGTCATGCCCTGTGCATGTTCTTCTGGGTTAATAAACAATGTTGACATAACTACATAAAATATGTGCGTGCGCATATAAAGATATAATTGTTAATGTAACACATACAAAAATTTAAATGATTTTGTCACAAAATTTGACTTTTAATTCTATAGCTATTGTACTTTAAAAAGCACGGAACTCTTGCCGCTTTAGAACGTTAAAAATCAACTAGAAAAAAATTTCTCTTTTTGAGATAAACAATGTTAACTCGAACTGTACAACGTGCAGCAGTCCTTTCTGGCCGCTTGTTTCAAAGAAGGAAAAACGGTACCATCTATTTATTTAAGAACTTAGTGGATGAATGTGTTAAGTTATTTATTTAATTATTTTTATTTTTTCGAAAAACAAAAAATCCGTGAGGTACAAGTAGAATATTTTTAGTAATGTTAATTTTTTTAAACAAGGTAAAATAATTTTAGTAATGTTACCTTTTTAACTCATTAATTTTTATTATGCTAATTTTTGACAAAGCTAAATAATTTTAGTAATGTTAATTTTTTTAAGTAACATAATTTTAAAAATATATTATTTTTAAAAAAGCTTTATAACTTTACAATATTATTTTCTAACAGTGTTATTTTTAATACAGTAAAATAATTTTTAAACGATGCCCTTTAACAAAGTAAAATAATTTTTGTAATGCTATTTATTTAAAAGTAAAATAACTTTCACAATACTACTTTTTTAATAATTTCGGTAATGTTAATATTTAAAAAAAGTTTTCTAACAAAGTTAAATAGTTGAAACAATATTATTTTTTAACAAAGTAAATTAAAGCGATGTTTTTTTTAAAAAAAGTAAAATAATTTTAGTAATGTTAATTTTTTACAGATTTAAATAATTTTAGTATTGTTATTTTTTTAGTAAATTTAAATAATTTTAGTAATGTTATTTGTAATCTTATTGCATTTAACAAGGTTAATTTATTTTAATAATGTTAAATTAAATATATATACAATATATATATATATATATATATATATATATATTGGTTCTCTTGTGGTCCAGTTTCTCCACTGAATAATGTTCATAATTAATTTATTAATCCATTTGTGTTTACATAATAATAACTCCAATTTATAATTTTTTTCCCCTTTCTCTCTCTTTCTTTTTAAATGTTCTTCAGGTATGAGTAAATTTGGCTAATTACCATTGAAGCACATGCTATGGTAATTTTATGATTGCACAAGTTAATTATTAGCTATGTGGTATTCTGATTACACAATATCATTAATTATCTCTTAGTAGATTTTAGTAGAATGATATTAGAACTTGATATGTTTTTGAAATTAATAGATATTATAATTATATATATATATATATATATATATATATATATATATATATATATATATATATATATATATATATATATATATATATATATATAATATTATTTTCTAACGAAACTAAATAATTATAACAATATTATTTTCTAACAAAGTTAAATAATTTTAACAACGTAAATTTTAATAATGTAATTTTTTTAAAAAGTAGAATAATTTTAGTAACGTTATTATTATTTATTTTATTTTTTGCAAAGTAAAATAGTCTTCATAATGCTAATTATTTTAAGAAACCAAAATATTTTCACTAATGTAAATTTTTTAACAAAGTTAAAACATTTTAGTAATGTTATTTTTTAAAGTAAAATAATTTTTAACAATATTATTTTCTAACAAAGTTAAATAATTGTGACAATATTATTTTCTAAAAAAGTTAAATATTTGTAACAATATTATTTTTGAACAAAGAAAATTAATTTTTATACGATATCATTTTTTAACAAAGTAAAATAATTTTAGTAATGTTTATATTTTTAACAAAGTAACATAAATTTAGGAATGTTAATTTTTTAACAAAGTTAATTAATTTCAGTAATTGTCTTTTTCAAAGTTAAATAATTTTAGTAGTGTTGTTTTTTTAACAAACTTAAATAAATTTAGTAATGTTATTAGTAATGTTTTATTTTTTTATATAATTATAATTTTTTAATGTAAAATAACATTAATTTCATATTTAGTAGTGTTATTATTTTTAGCAAAGTTAATTAATTTTAGTAATGTTAATTTTTTAACGACTAATAATATTTAATAATATTATTTTCTAACAAAGCAAAATAATTTTTAACGTTATCAACATTTTACAAAGTAAAATAATTTTAATAATGTTAATTTTAGTTGGAAAAGTTAAATAATTGTAACAATATTATTTTTTAACAAAGTAAAATATTTTTTAAACGATGCCATTTTTAAAAAAGGAAATTGAATAATTTTAGTAATGTTATTTTTATCAAAGTCAAATAGTTTTCATAATGCTATTTTTTTTAACAAAGCTAAATCATTTCAGTAATGTAAGTTTTTTTTAAACAAAGTTAAATAATTTTAGTAATGTTATTTTTTGAAGTAAAATAACTTTTAACAATATTATTTTCTAACAACTTTAAATAATTGTGACAATATTATTTTCTAATAAAGTTAAATAATTGTAACATTATTATTTTTTTTAAGTAAAATAATTTTTTTAAACGATATATTTTTTTAACAAATTAAATAATTTTAGTAATGTTATTTTTTGACAAAGTTAAATAATTGTAACAATATTATTTTTTAACAATGTAAAATAATGTTTAAACGATATAATTTATTTAGCAAATTAAAATAATTTTAGTAGTTTATTTTTTTTAACAAAGTAAAATAATTTTAATAATGCTAAATTTTTGACAAAGCTAAATAATTTCAGTAATCTTGATTTTTTAACAAAGCAAAATAATTTCAGTAATGCGAATTTTTTAAAGTAAAATATTTTTGGCAATATTATTTTCTAACAAATTTAAATAATTGTAACAATATCATTTTTTAAGTAAGTTAAATAGTTGTATATATATTATTTTTAATGTAATGTTAATTTTTAATAAACTTAAATGATTTCAGTATTTTTCATTGTATAAATAAAATATAATATTTGTTATTGTATTTTGTAATGTTATTATTTTTAAGAAATTTAATTAATTTTAGTAATGTTACTTTTTTAAAGAAAAATAATATTTAATAATATTACTTTCTAAATAGTTGTAACAATATTATTTTTTAACAAAATTAAATAATTTAAAATGCTAATTTTTTCAAATAAAATAATTTTAAAATATTATTTTTAATACAGCTAAATAATTGTAGTAATATTATTTTCTTACAAAGTTAAATAATTTTAGAAACGTCAATTTTTAATAATATTATTTTAACAAAGCATAGTTGTAACAATTTCATTTTCCAACAATGTTAAATAATTGTAACAATATTATTTTTTATCAAAGTAAAATAGTTGTAACAATATTATTTTTTAACAAAGTAAATAATTTTTAAACGATGCCATTTTTTTTAAAGAAAGTAAAATAATTTTAGTAATAGTAATGTTAATTTTTTTCAACAAGGTAAAATAGTTTTCATAATAGTAATTTTTTAACAAAGCTAAATAATTTCAGTAATGTTAATTTTTTAAGAAAGTTAAATAATTTTATCAATGTTATTTTTAAAGTGAAATAATTTTTAACAATATTATATTATAACAACGTTAAATAATTGTGACAATATTATTTTCTAAAAAAGTTAAATAATTGTAACATTATTTTTAACAATGTAAAATAATTTTTAAACGACATCATTTTTTAACAAATTAAATAATTTTAGTAGTGTTATTTTTTAACAAAGTTAAATAATTGTATTAAAATTATTTTTAAAAAAGTAAAATAATTTTTAAACGATGCCATTTTTAACAAAGTAAAATAATTTTAGTAATGTTAATTTTTTAACAATGTAAAATACTTTTCATAATACCAATTTTTTAACCAAGCTAAATAATTTCAATAATTTTAATTTTTTAACAAAGTTAAATAATTTGAATAATTTTTTTAAGTAAAATAGTTTTTAGCAGTATTATTTTCTATCAAAGTTAAATAATTTTTACTCTATTATTTTTAACAAAGTAAAATAATTTTAGTAATGTTAATTTTTTTGACAAAGTTAAATAAATGTATCTTTGATGTTTGTCAAAGATGTTGATCTGAAACGTCTGATGTTTAAACATCAGAACTTCACCCTTATTAATTAGAAATTCTGATGTACTTATGACTATATTTATATTTACCAACCGGACATAGATTTTTGGTTTGAGTCAAAGGCTGTACGTGCTAGAAAATTTTCGGCTTTTTCCTCGAAATGAGCATAAAATAATTACATAAGAAACACACCTTTACTTTTGCAAAGAAAGAGATTTATTGCAAATCTTTTCTATTCCTAAGCTAAAAGCAATTGCATTAGCAACTGGTTCCTAGTCCCGAGGTTATAAATATATAATCGAGGTTATAAATATATTTTATAATTATATAAACTATATTTACCACTTAAAAAAAAAAAAAAAAACACTTTAAAAATAAAGTAAAATTTAGTTATAAAAAAATTGAAAAACTCATTTGGATTCCAAATCGCTTCAATATTCAGGACTGCCAATTTTACGCCTTTATGTTTAAAAATGAGTCCGAAAATTTCGCTTTGTTAAGCAGATCATTTGAGAACCACCTTAAGGTTATTGTCAAATCCAAAGTCGCTACTTTTTTGACATATCCACGAAGTAAATTTTAATCGCAAACTCACGGAATTTGCAGGAATTCTTGAGTTTCAATCACACATACTACCATATGATCTGAAATATATGCTATTTTCTCTCGATTCCTTCAAGCAGCTTATTCGCGCTGGAAGTAGGGTTATATTGACGACTGAATGGAAGCAACACGCGGAATAGTTGGAGAGTAATCGTTTATAAATGTTTTAAAAAGTTGTGCAAAGTTCAAGACTTGAGAATAACTATTTCTAGAGAGCCCTGATTGGTGGAATTTGAACTATCTACCGTATGAAACAGAAATGGCGATACGTTCGTCATTGACGAATTTAAACTATCAAACGGTGCTTTTTTAATCGTTTTCTTTTGAAAAATCTGTTTATGAGGAAATATCTTATATTATGTCTACGATATGTAGCTTTATTCAGATACTAATAAATCAAATAACATTTCTTTCTTTCTTTCTTTTTCTTTTATCTATAAATTCAAAGCATATATTTTAAAAGTAGAGTCAAAGCTGGGGTTTTAAGCTTTTTTCGAGACAGGTAGATTCGGGGGAAAGATAGTCATCGAAGATCAATCGATTATACCTGAAGTTTTAAAAGATTTATCGAATACGGGAAAATGCTGTTCGATTCTAAATCACTTCAGCAGTCATACCTGAAAATTTCATGTTTTTACATGCAAAAATGACTTCGTGATTGTGTCAGACAGTTTCGCGTTGTTGGGCACGGAAAAATATTTTTTTGAGAACAGTCTTTTAAACTGAATTCTTTTAGATGACAGTTTCCCTCATGTGGAAAGATGAACATCTCAATTTATCGGCAACAACAAACTTTCACTGCAGGCGGAAAAGAAATCTGCATAACTGTAAAAATGAAGGAATTTTTATCCAGCACGTTATTTATAACATGTACAAATTGTTGCGGTGTCTATATCTCGTGGGGAAGGGGGGGGGGGGTTGCAGAAAAAGAAAAGAAAAGAAAAAATTCTTTTACATTCTAAAGTAAAAGAGATCCGACACTGGCTGAAGAAATAGAGGCCCTTATTTTTTTCGAATTCCTTATCAATCCCGAAACATTCGAGATAAGCAAACGCATCATCTGTCATCAGCTATTAGAGATCAGTTTTTTTTTTTTTTTTTTTGGAGCTGGAGCAACGAGATGGTGAATCACAACACGGGCGTATCGGATTGTCCGCGAAGAAGGATCGAATCTCGCGGAGTTATGCTGATTTACACAACGAAGGAGTCGCAAAAGAATTAAGTGAAACGAGTGTGGAAAGATATTTTATTGTTATCATGATTTATTGTTATGATGGCCTGAAAAATCCATAAATTAACTCTTTACTAGCGGAGCTTCGCCCGCTACGCTGGTCGGTTTATTCCAAATGGAGCTCGAATTAAACGAACTTAGGATTGGGTGCCTCTCTGTCTTCGAATCCGGTCAACTCGGATTTAAAAAGTAAACAAAAAAAAAAAAAATTCATTTAGAATCTTGCAGAAACTGCGTCAACGTATATTTAAAAACTGTGATTATTGATTTATTTTTTGTCCGAAGTGTGAAGCGTTTCTCTTCAACGAAAATTGACCCAGACTCCAGGCAACAAAATGTCTGCTTGTAAAATTCATCTGAAGGAAAAGCTGTCATTTCAAAGAAAGACAAAATTTCTCTTCCCATTCGAAGTGGGGAGAATGATGAATGGGTTTCTCATTGTGTGGGTTTGAACCCCCTTTTGTTCAGACCCAGCCCACTCTCAAACTATAGAAGGGGAGAATCCCCCTGGTAGTTCCTCTTCTATTCCTGCTTTCAAAAAAAGTTGAAGCATGCGCACTGAGATCAATTTCATGTGAAATCTTAAGAAATGAACTTTTAGCTTTAAATATATGGATGTCAAAATTATGAATTAATGAAAATTTCGCTTTTTAAAGCACTTTTACTATTTTTTTGAAGATACGTGTGAAGATTTGTGCAATCATTAAAATTCATTAAAATCATTCACAATTGAAATTTTCCACTCCATGTGTTTCAGCATCAAGAATGCTCAAGAATTACAATTGGGAAAATTTTTTCTAGCACGCTACATTTTGAAAAATGTGTCTAAAGCTTAAATTATCCCAAAACACTATTTAAATAACCTCTATTTTAGCACTTAACATTATATCAGGTTCGTTTTGTAAGTTTGTAATAATTGTAATATATATATATATATATATATAAAATCAGCGTTATTCGTTCCAAATAATCCACTTTACATCTATTTTAAGTACAAAATATTTTATCATCCACTTAAAAATAGTTCATGCATGAGAGGGTTAACAAGCGGAAATAATAATGATGATAATAATAATAATAATAATAATAATAATAATTAATAATTAGTTAAAATAATATTAATAAAAAATAATAATTAGTTAAAATATTATTAATAAAAAAATAATAATTAATAATAATAAAATTGAGAATGTACTTAAAATCACCTTCTGGAGCATTCATAATGATATATTTTCTGCAATTCATTTTTAAAATATAACGTTAATTTTAGTACCTTAGGCTAAACTTTTACAGCGAGTGTTTCAGATAGTAAATCTCTTTAGTTTATCTTTATCTCCAGACGAGGGCATTGCACCCCAGAAAAACAGGGGATCTCTTTTCGTTCCCTCCTCCAGCTGGCTCCGGAGGTAAACAAGCTCATAAAGTCGAAAACTGCACATTTAATTCGCCTTATTTTTAAAAAGTATCCTATATGTTTCGCAGGTCAGAAAATCGTGCTTCCTAAATATGTCAAAATTAGGCTCATGCATATCGTTTTTGTTTATTAGGTAGTTTTCATTACAAAAAGTAAAAAGCTACCAATTTCAGACGTTCGGAGGAAAGCAATTTCGGTATATTTTCGCCGATCATGATCGCTAGACCACAAGGCACCCTCTGTTCAAATGTTGATATATATATATATATATATATATATATATATATATATATATATACCTGATCATTGTCATACTATACCTAGTACTCGTATTTATAAACATATTTGGATGTAACCAGGGCTTTACAAATTTGATAAAATCTGGTAGCCATAAAAAAATTCTACTCGCCAGTACAAAAATATTTAAGCGAGGAACAAATATTGAAAAATACGTATTATTCTTTAATTTTCTTAAAATAAATTATTCTTGAAATTTTAATTAAGTTTTATAGATTTACTTGCAATGAATTACTTTCAATTACTTATATGCTTTTATTACTTAAAATGAATATGATACATAATATCAATCTTAATTTTGAACACAAAAATCTAATTTGAAGCTTTTTTTTTTTTTTTTTTTTTTTTTTTTTTTTTTTTTTTAAAGTATTATTATTATTATTATTTTGCATTGTATCCAATTTTAGGTTCCACAGAGGCTGGATTGAGACTATTTATTTCTGTTTTATTTAAACTTCTGTCCCAACATTTTAATCACGTGATACTAGATGTGTAGAAAGAAAAAGAATTGCGTTTCCGTGCATGAGATGGAAAATGCCTTTTAAACTTGGTTCTTTGATTAAACGAACGAAATAAGACAAAGATCACTGCTTACGAAAAATTCCGTTTGTGCTCCAGTTCTTATGTATTTTTTTATATATAAAAGAAAACTACCCGTCAGATTAAATAACTTGGTCACCTGATAAAAAAAACTTTCTCGCCTGTGGCAACCTGGCGAACGCATTTGTCAAGCCCTGGAAGTATTAGGCTCACCAATATCTCCGCCGAGTTCGTTGGCCAGCTTGGTTTATCATCTTGTTTCAAAATAGCGGCTAATATAATTATATAGCGACTAAAATATTTAAAACTAAAAAATAAATTTTAAAAATTTAGAAATTCAAATATATTTTTTGCTTAGGTGTTAGGCCTTGATACAAGGATTCCGGATAATTTTTTTGTTTTGCCTCTATTTTAAAAAATAGCTGAGATAGAGCAGTTTGAAATTCTAGGGTGGCTGACATTTTGAAACCAAACAGCAGATTACAAAATACAAAATATATTTGAGTTTTAGTAAACGTGATTTCTCGCAAATTATTATATTTCATTGTTGTAATCATTTTTCCAATCATACGTATAAAACTATATATTCATATTCGTAGGCGTCAAATTCTCGCCAAGCTTGGCGACACTTGGCGAAATAGCGCCAAATTTGGCGATTAAAAATAAGCCTTCATAAATGAAGCCAACCTGGCTATGGCTGACTAATTTGGCGAATTTCTTATTCAAATTCAGTATTAACGAATCTTCTGTATTCGGGTTCTTTGGTTTATAGCTCGATCAATAATTTATTTATCAAAAAATAGAAAACGCTATTCGATTCCAAATCACTTTAGTAGTCAAGCCAGCCAATTTTATGCCTTTACGTTTAAAAATGTCAGAAAAAATGCCATTCGTGTTGTCGACCAGGTCAATTGAGAACCATCTTAACCACCTTCTTTTACTGTGTATTCTACCCATTATACTATCTTTATAACTAAATGAAAAAATACACACACGTGACTTTTCGCTTATTATTAGTTACCTTCTCTATTAAAAATAACTATTAATACGATGCTGGAAAAAACAAGAATCTTACACTGCGAACTCCAAATACGTCCAGTTTATTGTTACAGTTGCTGGTAAAACGTATTTAAATAGAAAGTGATATTTATGATATTCTCCGTGGTTGTAATTCCAGGTCTGGCACAGCGTGATATAAAAATTCAAAATTCTCATTTTTCTATAGAGATCAATTCAAGAAGGATAGTTCTCATTTTTCTATAATTCTGATTTTTCTATTATAACAAAAGCGAGAAGATGATTTCAGTGAAAAAAAGATATGGGGTACACGTATAAAAGCCCTAAAATACCGAACAATTAAATTTCAACGCGTGGCATGAAATTGAGAACTGTTTGGATGTGGTTCGAACTACAAAAGACGCACACATCGAAATTTTGAAATATGGTAGTACATCGTATACGAAATATAAGTCTATAACTGGTTTATATTACGTGCTTATCTTCTTGCAGCTTTGAATACATAGCGCTATCTATAGATAATTTTTGAAACTATTTTCTTTAATTTGCTGTTCTCAAATCCAAAGGCAACCAGCAAAGGATACCAGCAACAGTTTCTGATACGCATTTCTGAATTTTTTTTTTTTTTTTTTTGTAAGATGTTCTTACTCAGAAGCTTTGTAATCGAAAGACTTTTTTCCATTTTCTGGTAAAAGCAGAACATATTTCAGAAAATACCGACAAAGTTAGCGTTTAAGCCAAATTTCTGGACGCGACAGCGCGGTAAAGGAGAAAACCTGTCGTCACGTAACAACAATCGCTTATAACTCGATAAGTAATTCATTTATTAAAAAAAAAAAAAAAATGGAAAATCCATTCGATCTAAATCACTTCAATAGTCATTCCTGGAAGTGCCATGCCGTTGCGTTTAAAAATGAGTCCGTGAATATGTCAAAAAGTTTCACGTTGTTGAGCATGGAAAAATATTTTTTGAGAACCGCCTTAAGGCTGTTCTCCAATCTAAAGAGGCTAACTTTCAGACACATTTTTTAATTTATTTTTGTTCAAAAGGGCATGAAATTGGCAGGTGTGGGAAACTATGTAATTAAAACACTCAGAAACTATGTAATCAAAACACGTTTTCTATTTTTTTGTTAAAGGCAAGAGATCTTTCAGAAAATACTGTCAAATTTGGTGTTTTGAACCGAAATTCCGGAGCGAAAAAGGAGAAAAATGTGTCGTCACTTGACACGAATCGCTTATTACACAATAAGTAATTTATTGATAAAAAAATTGAAAACTCATTTCGATTCCAAATCGCTTCCATAAAATCCGGCCTGCCAATTTTATGACTTTGCGTTTAAAAATGAATCAGAAAATGTGTCAGGAAGTTTCGCGTTTTTGAGGTGGTCATTTCAGAACCCACCTTAAACAAAACTTTCGTTCATGAGAAGCATTATTATCCAAACCACACTCTCGGACGTAAATAATTTTAGGTAGATTACAAAAAGCTACTTATTGCAGCCGTCCGGAGGAAAGCAATTCCAAAAAAATTTGGTATATTTTCACCGATCATGACCACCAGACCCCAAAACAACCCTCCGTTCAAATCTTGATATATATATATATATATATATATATGGATAACATTGATGATTATAAATCACAAACATATCTATATATGTTATATATAGTTTTTTTTTTTTTTTTGAAAGTTTAATTTTAATAAGTCTTTTAAATACTGCATTGCATTATAAAGATTGCAACACAGTAGTAATACTATTAATTTAATTTTTTTTTATAAATTTTGAGATATTTTAAATTGTTTATAATATATTTAATTTGATATTTAAATCAATCTCTAAATTCTATTATATATTTAAGAAGTAAAATAAAAAATAAAACATTAATATATTTATGTAGAAGTAAAATAAAACATTAAAAAATAAAACATTAATTATTTTATATAAATTCTATAATATATATATATATAAGTGGATTAACACAGATGGCAGCACCAGCACTTTGTATTAAAAATATCTCTTTTAAATAATACAAACTCTTGTTAAGAATATTTGAAATGCTGTATAAGATGGATTTAATTCTGGGTAAATTTATTCATATAGTGGGATTTTGTACGATTTTTATTTAAAACTACAAGGTATTATTGTTTTTTACTGTTTATATATATAATTAAATCTAATATAGTGGATATGTAACTCAATCTTAATTTTGAATAATTATCATACCAATAGATGGAGGCACCTTACTTGTCAGGTAGATGTTGATAATATTGTTAATATTATATTTAATTTACCTATAGAGGGCGCTATCGCTTGTATATTAATTTTACTTTTAGGGATTAAAATTGAATGGAGTATTTGTATATTCATGGATATAATTTTGTTATTAGTGTATTATCACAGGAATAAATTTGTGTGTTTTTGAAATCAATTTGTGTTGGGGTGTCATAATTAGGGTAATATTTCAAAAGATGTGCTCTCAACTTGACTTTCAAATAATTTCTCTCAACTCGACTATGTTAACAAGTATAAAATATTTCATGATGTGTGCCATGTGGACGTGTGGTATCATTAAGAACTTGTGATGTTTAAGGATTCTCGATAATTATTGTGAGTAAAATATTTTATCTACTCTTTACGGGTTTTTATTTCCAATTTTATTATTTCAAACTGATATCAGGTAGTAATTCAGTGAGGTGTTGTATACAGATTTTAGGATAATTGATGTGAGTGAAATATTTTGTCTATTCTTTACGGGTTTTTTATTTCCAATTTTATTATTTCAAATTTTAATATTTCCAATTGTTTTCTGGTAATAATTCAGTATACCTGGGTGATTCTACTGATCTTAGCATATATGCCAGTAGAATTATGAAATACTGAATTATTTTTTAAAACATATGTGGGTACATCCAGGCTGATGATTATATCTACATGTGTTTTTTCATATCCAATTCTGATTTAATTCTCTTGTTGTCCAATTTTCCATTGTATATGGTTCATATTTCATTTCTTAATCCATTTGTATTCACTTGATAGCAACTCCAAATTATTATTTTATTTTATTTTTTTTCTCTCTCTCTTTTTAAATTTTCTTCATGTTTTCAGTATTTTTGGCCAATTACCATTGAAGCACAAGCTATGGTAATATTATGATTGCACTTGTTAATCTATTAGCTATGTGGTATTCTGTCTACACATTATCATTAATTATCTCTTTGGAGATTTAAGTAGAATGATACAAGAACTTGATATGTTTTTTGAAATTCATAGATATTATAATTATATATATATATATAAGAAATGGATGGAGTGATTTTGGGAAGAACAATATTATTCTGAAGAGTAACATGCCTCTTTGTTTGAAAAGAAAGGTGTTTAACCAATGTGTTTTGCCTGCACTAACTTATGGAGCAGAAACTTGGACACTAACAAAACGGATGGTACAAAGATTACAAACAACACAGCGAAGTATGGAAAGATGTATGCTAGGCATAACCAGAAGAGACCGAAAGAGAATAACGTGGATAAGAAGTCAGACGAAAGTTTTTGACATCATCGAGAGAATTAAACGGCTAAAATGGAAATGGGCTGGGCACATTGCAAGAAGACAAGACAATAGATGGAGCACAAACACCCTACAGTGGTATCCCAGAGATGTAAAACGACCAAGAAGACGACCTCAAGTAAGATGGAGTGACGAAATCAGAAAAGTGGCCGGTGTTAATTGGATGACTAAAGCACTAGACAGGCAACAATGGAAAAATCTGGGGGAGACCTACATCCAGCAGTGGATTGAAAACGGTTGATGATGATGATGATGATGATGATATATATATATATATATATATATATATATGAAAACACATGTAAAAAACAAAGGATAAGACATTATAAAAAGCAATGGAATGGACACTGTAGAATTATACTTAATAGGATGAAAAAGTAAAAATTGGAAAACTATGAATATCTTATAGATTCTTCAGGAGGACTTCTATAAGAATATTCATAGTAAATATACGTTATTTCCTCAAATATTGTCAACATTATGCCTAAAATCGACAATATTCAGCCCCGAATAACATATATATATGGAACAAGAAAATTAATAACCTACATGAGGTTCAAATAACAAAATAAATAAATAAATATGCAATTTAAATAGAATTTAAATAAATAAGCAATTATTCAACTTAAAAAGAAATTAGTAAAATTTAATTAGTAAAGAATAAAGTAATGTGCAAGACTCACCAAAAAAGACAAATTTTACTGTAGATTGAATAGGATTATAAGTACTTGACAAACAGCCAGTTATCATTAACTCAAAATGATTGCTATCTATGCTGAAACATTTCATAGAAGAAAAAAATGAGAATAGAAAATAAAATGTGTAGTGCTGCCATCTATCACAGAAAAATATAAGTAAAAACTGAAATTGTAGACAAGTTAAATAATAAATCTAGTGCTTATATGTTGGGTTGTTTTGTTTTTGTTGCTAGGTGAGATGCTATCACCTTTTTCAAAAATAATGAATGAGTGCAAATTACCTGTGACTAAAAATTGAAATGAATCCTGTCAATATGCATACTTACAAAATTATTCTCAAACTAAAATAAATTTAGAAAAAAGGTAAATGGACTAGATTAAACAGAAACAATTAAAATTTATCATTAAAATTTAATTGGGAATACTATGTATAGCTTGAATTACCAGTTTAAAATGCATAGTAATTTTTAACTTAATTTATTCTATTGATTTAAATACTAATTCTGGTAAAATAAATAAATAAATAAATAAATAAATTAAAGTAAATTATTGTATTCTCTAGTCATGGAATTTCTAAATATTATTTTAAGCATTAAATCTAATAAAAAAATAAACTGCTAATTTACTGGATGTTGTAATTTTTAATACTCAAACTTATTTTATTTAATTAACTGAGACCTTTTACTATTCTTTAATTAATTACAAGACATACTTATCTGAATTTTTTATATAAAGTAATCTTAACATTTTGATCTAAAGTCTTATGAGAAGCATTTTATCATAATGAATTACTTATTCAAAATTTAATTATTAACTCATGGTCTCTTAAACAAAGATAAAACTATACGATCACAGCTTCAGTGTTGTGAATTCTTGAAATTAATTTTGCTTTTTTTTAATATTGGTCAAATATTATTTTGTTTAACCTATCTCATCAATTTTATACCCCCCCCCCTTTCTGTACTTTCTTTAAAAGAAAGATTTTGTCCCCTTTATTCCAAAATTTTCACTTAGTCTAAATTATTATGTCTATGAAAATTCCTTGTTATTACCCTTCATATTAATTCTTGAATTCACAATGCTGATTGTTGGGGAATTGGATGTAGTGCAAATTGAGAATTTTGTCAGTACTTTTAAATAATTAATTCTTATACTATTTTGAATTCAAAACTTAGAATTCAAGTAAATTTAAATTCTTTAAATTTTAATTGTTTCTGTTTAATCTAGTCCATTTACCTTTTTTCTAAATTTATTTTAGTTTGAGAATAATTTTGTAAGTATGCATATTGACAGGATTCATTTCAATTTTTAGTCACAGGTAATTTGCACTCATTCATTATTTTTGAAAAAGGTGATAGCATCTCACCTAGCAACAAAAACAAAACAACCCAACAAAGAATTGGTGCCGTGACCGGGATAATTCTTTGTTGGGTTGTTTTGTTTTTGTTGCTAGGTGAGATGCTATCACCTTTTTCAAAAATAATGAATGAGTGCAAATTACCTGTGACTAAAAATTGAAATGAATCCTGTCAATATGCATACTTACAAAATTATTCTCAAACTAAAATAAATTTAGAAAAAAGGTAAATGGACTAGATTAAACAGAAACAATTAAAATTTAAAGAATTTAAATTTACTTGAATTCTAAGTTTTGAATTCAAAATAGTATAAGAATTAATTATTTAAAAGTACTGACAAAATTCTCAATTTGCACTACATCCAATTCCCCAACAATCAGCATTGTGAATTCAAGAATTAATATGAAGGGTAATAACAAGGAATTTTCATAGACATAATAATTTAGACTAAGTGAAAATTTTGGAATAAAGGGGACAAAATCTTTCTTTTAAAGAAAGTACAGAAAGGGGGGGTATAAAATTGATGAGATAGGTTAAACAAAATAATATTTGACCAATATTAAAAAAAAGCAAAATTAATTTCAAGAATTCACAACACTGAAGCTGTGATCGTATAGTTTTATCTTTGTTTAAGAGACCATGAGTTAATAATTAAATTTTGAATAAGTAATTCATTATGATAAAATGCTTCTCATAAGACTTTAGATCAAAATGTTAAGATTACTTTATATAAAAAATTCAGATAAGTATGTCTTGTAATTAATTAAAGAATAGTAAAAGGTCTCAGTTAATTAAATAAAATAAGTTTGAGTATTAAAAATTACAACATCCAGTAAATTAGCAGTTTATTTTTTTATTAGATTTAATGCTTAAAATAATATTTAGAAATTCCATGACTAGAGAATACAATAATTTACTTTAATTAATTAATTTATTTATTTATTTATTTATTTTACCAGAATTAGTATTTAAATCAATAGAATAAATTAAGTTAAAAATTACTATGCATTTTAAACTGGTAATTCAAGCTATACATAGTATTCCCAATTAAATTTTAATGATTAACAAAAAGTAAAATTACTGAACATGAATCTTATTGAAATGATTTAAAATAAATTAATGAGATAAAGAAAACAAAGAGGGAATTTACTTAGATATTTTGTTTATTTACAGAAACACATTATTCATAGCTTTCACGAATTATAATAGCAATATAATGTATTGAGGTCATGATAATAGATAAAAACAATATCAAATTGTTTAATCCAAAAATCAGAAATATCATATACTATAATCAGATAAATTTAACTAAAAATACTGATGTTATATTTACCACAGAAAGTACATAGTGATGTTATAGTAGTTTTGGCCATCCTTTGGTAGGCTTGGTTTTCCTCCCCACTGAGTAGTCAACAATGTCTAAGCAGAATCCGAAAAGGTAGAGGACAATATGCACGCAGAAAATATATGTAAATGAAGTCAGTTAGGAATAAATCATTTATAAGAAGTCGTTGTTCCCACACCGAGAGTCGATTCTAATGGTCATTCTGTGACTATTTATAACACGCTCCTGCCACTCCGTGTGAATCTTCAGTTACACACCAGCTCCCTCCAAATACGAGCAGTGGTGCTAATCTCTGGTAACGATTATTCTTAAACATCAGTCTTTGAAGAAATCTGCACATCCTAATACTTCGTCATCTTAAAACTTTTTCGAATTCTTTTCGTCATTTCAGGCCGCGTAGCATACAACCATTTACTATCAACTCCCCAGCGATCGTCCGTCTTTTTACTTACAAAAAAAAACAATCTACCGCTCGAGCAGGCGGCGATGGGGGAAAATGGGTACTTAACACGCACCCACAATCTCACTGTTCGTGGTTTTAAACATCACTCGTCTACTGCCGGGAGAGAAGTCTCTCTCTCGAAAATTTCGCTACAGCCTAACCGGCGAGGTGAGGGAGGGAACCCTCCACCCTCACACACCCAAACTATCCGAGCTTCAAAACATGACTCCCTGCTAACTAGCTCTCCGTTCCCTTGGTAACGCTACCAGGGGGGGAAAAGGGTCAACGCTGATTGGTTGAGTGGGGGGAGCAAATAACATGCCTATTGGATTAGTTGTTGCTAGGTGAAAAATCCTAGCTACTATTCCTGGAAATAAGCCGTCTGTTGGGTCCCACGAAAAGAAATTTGTACGCTTGCACCTGCTATCTCGTAAACAACGACTCGAAAGCAATATACTGTGCATCTTCCCAACAAGCCTTCGAAATAGTTTTATGACTCTCTTTACTGAGGGTAATAAAAAGTCGCACACAAAACAACTGACAATAATGCTTCAGTTATTCCCATGACTTCTTATAAAAGCTTATTGTACTATATCCAATCTGCCTGTGTGTGTTCCGAATTTACGATCCCTTAAACTACGTGAGAATTTCAAGTAAAAGTTGTTTGCGTGGACACTATCTCATAGTGAAAAAGGAAGCACTTGGGTGGTCTTGACTTATAGAGAAATACAAATGTTTGGATTTTGAAAATAAGAGTTTTAATTAATAATGTTTAAGAAAAAATAAGAAAAAGGAGGAGGGGGTTTGATTAAATATTAAAATAGAATGAGTTTATAAAAAAGAAATGTTTTAAGATATTAATGAAAATATAAATATAAAAATTTAGATTAAATTACCTCTAACATATATATCTGACATTTGTCAAGCTGTAACTCTTTTTATTTATGAACCGATTTGGATGTGACTGAGTTATAGGACATACCAAGGTCTCGACCGAGTTTGTTGGCCAGCTTCATCCCCCATCTTCTTTCAAAATGGAGGCCAGTTAAAAAAAATTTTAAATTCAAAAACATGTACAAAAAATTATAAATTGAAAAAATTGTTTCCGTAAAGTCTTACGTGATACAAGGATTCTGGAGCATTTTTTGTTTTGGCTATATCTTGTTTTTTTGAGACCGGCGACCAGGCCCCTACCTGCCAGGTTTCCCTAGCTTAAACGGGTTTAGTGCCTGGTACCGGGGCGCGTAGCGCCACTGAAGAGATGCCGCGTAGCGGCTGGCCGTTGCTGACAGGACGGCTATGTGGAGGACTTAGTTTTGTTTCCATTTTGTTTTGCTGCTAATTGATGTTATTCTTTTTATATGGACCTGTCATCGTTATGCGAGTTGGTCTCGTAATTTAGAGCCTTGATCAGGTGACGAGACCTTCACCTGATTATTCACCCCCAGAGGTATTATTCACAGGGAGTTTTGGCTATATCTTAAAAAATGGCTGAGATATGGCAGATTGAAATTCTAGAGTGGCTGAGATTTTGAAACAATCTGATATTTGTTATGCTGTAACGCTCGTATTTAAGAACCAATATGAATGTGACTGATCATGTGTACAGAACACAACAAAGTCTCGACCAACTTCGTTGGCCAGCTTCATACGCCACCTTGTTTCAAAATGGCGGCCAGTTAAATTTTTTTTAATTTTTTGAAAAATTCAAAAAGATGTGTAAAAAAAATATAAATTGAAAAAGTTGTTTCCGTTATGTGTTAGATCGTGATACAAGGATTCCGGAACATTTTTTGTTTTGGTTTTATCTTAAAAATGGCTGAGATATGGCAGTTTGAAATTCTAGGTTGGCTGACACTTTGAAACAACCTGATTTTTGTTATGCTGTAACTCTCATGCTGAAATTCGCATTCAAATTCAGTATTAACGAACACCGGGATTGAATCTTCTATAATCGGGTTCCAAGCAGTTTAGCTTCGGGCGTTTGAGTAAAATGAGTTGAATTTTTAAAAACATGGACTATGAAAGCAACCTTTTCCTCCCGGTACAGACTTGGAAGGAGTTTTTTAAATTGAACTTTTCAAAGCGTCAAGCATTTTTGACCTACTTTGGAAAACTCCATTTTATTTTAATTGTTACATCTCGTCAGCTTCGGTAAGTTTTTTTTTTTTTTTTTTTTTTTTTTTTTTTAAGAAAATTTAAGCACTACAAGAAATATTTTGTTAATTGGACATCAGCAAGACCGTAATCTAAGAAGTGCATAGCTGAAACAAGAAATACAAATATTAAATTTTTGATGAGAAATAGAAAAAAATATGAATGTATTGCTTGACTATAGGTTGAAGGGGCATTATTTCTCCAAAAAATATTTTTTCCTCGCTCATCAACGCGAAACTTTCTGACACATTTACCGGGATCATTTTTAAACCCAAAAGCATAGCACTTGCATGCTTGACTATTGAAGCGATCTGGAATCGAATGGTGTTTTCAATTTTTTTGTAATAAGTAAACTACTTATCGAGTTATAAGTGTTTAATGTCGCATAACGACCGGTTTTCCTCCTTTCTCGCGCTGTCGCCTCCGGAAATTCAGTTAAAAACGCCCACCTTCACTGTATTTTCGAAAAGATCTTCTGTTTTACCAAGATCGTAATGGAAATCGCCATCCGATTATATAGTTTTTGAATAAGAACACCTGCCAATTTAATGCGTTTCCGAACAAAAATGAATTCAGAAATGTGTCAGGAAGTGACTCCTTTGGATTTGAGAACAGTTTTAACACTGGCGCCACCAGTGACTGAGAGGTTCTGCTCTCAAAGCTGGTAGACGGGAATTGCTGGGTTCAAACCCCTGTCGCGTCGTCGACCTAACCGTTCGGAGTTTTCCGTGTCGAACCTTGCCGTAAATACGGGTTAGAATCCCTTAGAAAGACCCCCACGGAGGGCACGCCTCCCGCCGGCCTATATCCTTCGAGCAGATAATTGGCCGTAACAAATAACCGACCAACCAATCAACCAACACTGGAGAAAGAAATTTGAGGTCTAAATGACAAGGTCTGAACTTCTTCGGAGCTGAAGTTCGCGCGTTCGATTGTCCTGCAAATCTAAGCAGCAGGATGAATAAGTAAGTTTCAGACTATATAATAAGAAAGTTTTATATAAGTTTCACACTTTTTCTCACCCAAAATTGTAAATATTTTCCTAGAAAGTTCTAAATCAAACTGCTTTTCAAACAATAACGGGACAAAAACTGGCAGATTCCTATTAATCCCCCCTCCCCCTTCCCTTCTCTAGCTTCTCGACAGTTTGATTTCAGCGAAATCTCCTCTTTCGCTTTTCTCCTCATATTTATTTTATCAGAAATTCGCACGTCTTCTTTTATTCAACGTCCTGTTCGAAGAATGAAGAACATTTAAACACATTATTTTCTCTCCCTCTTCACTTCACTTCTATTACGTTTCCCGAAACAATCTCACCAAGGCCGACGAGTGTTGGTGGTCGGCACAGCGGCGATATTTCATCTGCCAAACTGACCACTGCGCACTGCATTATACTCAATTTTATATAGATATTCCGTTTTCCCTTTTTTTTTTCACGGATGCCATTACCTGTGAAGGGGGCTACTGAACCTTGGAGTATTTCAAGGGCGCGCTCGTTTGTCGTAAAAGCCCTTGAAGAGGAGAGTTGTTGCCGTTCTTTCCAAAGAACGATCAGAAAACCGTGGCGAACGATATCCCGAGTTTTTCGCATGTTCGGAAATGCCGTTTTCGACGAAAGTTATTTGGTTGCACCATGCATTTTTTTTTTCCTCTGAGGAATTGATTGTCTGTCTGAGCTAATTTTGTGGTACGTTTCGTGTTATTTACATGTGGCTGCGTGATCTGTTAGTGGCGCATTTTTTTTTTTTTCCCATAAACACATTTTTATATCCTTGAACAATAAATTGAGAGGGAAATACTTTATTAGGTTTTTCTCAGCTTTTATGTTATTATTGTGGGAGGACTTTTAAATGGAAAATGACACAATCCCCCCCCCCCCCCCCACCCCGCGATAAAAGACGCGGACAAAAAACTCCACCGGCTAAAAGCTCCAGCGGACAAAAGTCTTTACATGTGCGTACAGCTGCAATAATGTTTCAAACATAAATTTACTTTTAAATGCTTGATGCTTTGCTAAATTTAAAATTAGTTCTAGTGAAAAATTTTGCGAATCTTACATGAGTCGTGCATTTTTTTAATATAAAAATAATAGTTAACTTCATTCACAAGTTAAATATTAGACAAGTCTGATGCTAATCAGGCCTCAGAATATAAACAGCGAATTCAGATGACTTTTTTAAAATTCGGCATCCGTGCTTCCCGGAGGAGGGGGCTCAAAAACGTATATCAAAACTTGTCACCGTCTCAATGATAAAATTTTGTAAGATACTGAGAATCAGAATATAAATACCAGATACGAATACCTTTCCTTGAAATTCAGCTCCCCACACTGTACCTTTGGGGGAGCTGCAAAAACGTTTCTCGGAATCTATCACGACTTTAGAGCAAACATTTTGGCAAGATATTTTCTAATATAAACATCGATCGGATGTTGTTTTTTAATTATTATATTTGCTCCCCTTACACTCTCCCCTCTCGAAGGGGGGCACAAAATCTATCAAGATCTTCTAGATAAAACTTTATAAAATGCATATTCTGGTGTTATATGTTAAGAATCTGTATCTTGTAAAGTTTTATCAGGAAGGCCCATGATAGATTCTGTGCCTCCCCCGCTTCACTTCGAGGGGTAAGGCAAACAAATTTTTTAAAAAAAATCGCCCGATTATATTATTAGAAAATATCTTGACAAAATTTTATTTTCCAAAGCCTTGATAGATTTTTGGATACATTTTTGAAGCCCCCTCCTTTTCAGGGGGACAAGTGTATCCGAATTATAAAAAGAAGTTATCCGTATCTGGAGTTCATATTCTTATTCTACGTATCATGCAAGATTGTATCATTGAGGAGTTGACAAGTTTTGAGAATTTTTTAGCCCCTCTCCCTCTCCCGGGAAGCAAGGATGCAAAAATTTTAAAAAAATCATCTGAATTTGTTGTTTATATTTTCAGATTTACCACCAGTCATTCATTACCATCAGACTTATCTGATATGTGACTTGAAAATGAAATTAACTACCTTTTTTCATGTATAAAAAAAAATTCTACGATTAAAGTAAGATTCGCAAAATTCTTTACTTGAACTCATTTTAAATTTACTAAAATATCAAACAATTAATAGTAAATTTATGTTTGAAACAGTATTGCAACTATAAGTATACTTAGGGATTTCGTCCGGTGAGGATTTTGTTTGGTGGGGGTTTTTGAGGTTGACTCGAAAAATAAATTGGGGGGGGGGGGGAAGGACTTCATTAGGCATCGGCCAATTTTGACCTTACTGCCATAAAAGAAAATGGTGGTGTACACAAAAACAGCCTTCGGACATATTACCTTTGACCTTCCCATCTTGTATTGTATATGACCAGCACGTTAACCACCACACTGAATGAGCCCTGTAACAAATCGAGAAAACCTATGTAAATGAAACTTTTAAACCTCGCTATCGTAGGACGAAATCTGACATTGTTCATTTACCGAAGCCGTTCAGTTTTAATTTTAGACATCTGTGATACACTAAATTGACATAGAAAATTCTCCCCTACGATTATTATCTATGTTTTGACCGAATATGAAAGTAAGTGCTCTTCCATTATCCACACCTCCTTGAAACTCTTTTTTATTTCAAATTCATGGTAGATTTGCAGTATGATTACTCGTACTTTCCCATGTTCATTAAGGCTTCCTATCCAAACTGGCTACTTTGTGATATATTTTTTTATTCATTTTTGTTCGGAAACGCATGAAATGGCAGGTGTTCTTATTCAGAAACTTTGTAAACGAAAGACGTTTTCCATATTTTTGGTAAACGCAGAAAATCTTTCAGAAAATACTCTTACAGTCAGCGTTTTGTATCAAATTTC
This sequence comes from Maratus michaelseni, assembly GCA_963931845.1. Classification (NCBI taxonomy): domain Eukaryota; kingdom Metazoa; phylum Arthropoda; class Arachnida; order Araneae; family Salticidae; genus Maratus; species Maratus michaelseni. The sequence continues at coordinate 5,953,140 of OZ007591.1, forward strand.
CAACGCCGAAAGGGGAAAAGCGTGTTGTCACGTGACGCGAATCGCTTATACCTCGATAAGTAATTTATGGATCAAGAAATGGATAACTCATTCAAATTTTATGCATGATACGAATGAAAATAATTTTGTGGATGTATTACAAAGTCTGGATTGGATTTGAGAGTTTAATTGGAAACGTTCTTTTAGACAACGTTGTCTATTTGGATTTTTGAGACACAAGAGTCACGAAAGGTAGTTCGTCATTGTGGGAGCAGTCGATTATAGTTCTAGACATCACATTTATAGGAAAATATTTATAGGAAAGAGCTGTTCGATTTTATTTGTTTTCATCTGGAAATTTCATGCAATTATGTATAAAAAATACTTCGTGAATGTGCCAGTAAAATTCAAGTTGTTGAGAGGGATGCCCCGACTATTTTCTGTAACTCATCGTCAATCTTGTTTTGCTCCTGCAATAATCATAAAATGAAACCCAAATAGCAATGTATAGTGCTGCCATCTATTGTCAAAATTATTTAACTTTGAGATAGAAATATTGTATGTTTCAGGCTTAAATTTCCCCATAAAATACCGATCAATTGTTTCATTTTATTTAATATTTAATTTGAAAAATATTAAATATATAAATTGCATTAATGTAAAACAAAATACAGTTATATTTGAAGATAGTGAAGGAAAATTTAATGGAACAGATTTCTTTTATATGTAAAATCAAATTTCTAAAGCAATTTATAGTGCTGCCATCTATTTAAAATGTTTTCAGTTAGAAATAGTTTAAGCTTCAGATTTTAATTTCTTAAAATGTTTTTTTTCTATTTACTTTAGGTTTGTAATTTAAATTAAGATGTTTCTATAATTTCTGCGATATTTTAATGTTAAAATAAGGCTTTATCAGAATTATATTTGGAATATATTTAATATATAAAAATGAAAATTTGACTGTCTTCAAATCGACAGTTTAGAAGCGAGAATTGTCAAATTTTAGATACAGGCGTATTATACCACGGCCGAGGCATCTAAAGTATTCCGGAATAGAAATAAATGACTCAAAAAATTTTCAATTTCCCCATAGAGATAACATTGCGATTGTTTTAATTATTAATTCAAACATTAGCTCCATTGTTGTAACTTATTCATTTAAACCTTATTGTTGTCCACATCACTACGACGTCAACCTTACGTTACTGACGCACACATTTGTGATTATAGATTAAATTTTCGAAGTTTTACTTCTTACCAGGGGTGATTCTGGGAAAAAAAAAATCTGGAATTCACAGCAAATTTTCTGAAAAGTTACAACAGAGGGGGGTGTCCACTACCGCCACTTTTTTTCCCTTTGACGAAATTTGCGTTTTTTCGCGATCTTTTGACGAAATTTTCAGTTTTTTTGAGCTATTGATAAAATGTGCGGTTTTTTCGCGATTTTTTGACGAAATTTGCCGTTTTTCGCAATATTTTTGACAAAATTTGCCGTCTTTTCGCGATTCTCTGACGAAAGTCACGTTTTTCCCGCGATCTGTTTCCAAAATTTGCCGGTTTTTTTTGCGATCTTTTAACGAAATTTGCCGTTTTTTCGCGATTTTCTGACGAAAGTCACGTTTTTCTCGCGATCTGCTGACGAAATTTGCCGTTTTTCGCAATGTTTTTGACGAAATTTGCCGTTTTTTCGCGATTCTCTGACGAAAGTCACGTTTTTCCCGCGATCCTTTGACAAAATTGGCGACTTTTCTTCGAACGAATGACGAGATTGATTTTTTTCGGCGATCATTTGCCGAAATATCGATACATTTTATGTCCGAATTTTCGGATTTATGACCGATATATTTTTTTTAATTTTCGGAAATCATTGCCTTAGTTTTTCGGAAAATTCGGACCAGAATCACCCCTGTTTCTTACTTATGTAACGACCATGTGTTTTTCCTTTTTGTTAAGTGCGAACTGAAAGGTAGCCAAATTAGACTTTACATTCTTTGTAACTTCAAAATCGATGTAATTTGATTTGGATTTTTTATTTTTTTTTTTTTTTAAAGGAAAGAAATCTAATTACGAATATAGAGAATACGACTTTGGGTACTTCCGTATTCGCCACATGCCGATTGATAAGATTACAACTTTGTACTTATACTCTGTCTACTTTCTGAAAAGGAAAGAAAATAAATTGCGAAGTCAAACCAAAAAACGCGCCCTTTTGTTTCCGTTTCAAAAGTTGCCGATATTTGTTAATGTTGTGGCGACTCATCCGTGCAGTGCTCTCTAGCTGTTGCCGCTGTGGACAAAATCTAGAATCTAACTACCAGAGATTCGAGCAACCCATTCATGCAGTCACTCCAGCTGTTTCGACAGTGGACAAATTTCACCAGAGAGACCGACTGGTACTGAGATATGGAAGTACTCTACTTCTCGACACCCACTTCGATGGTTCTGCTTTCCGTAGCGAATTTTCCAGACGACAGAATCGGACGGGTTGATAAGATGCAAGATCTCTCAAAACAAGGCCGGACTCATTATTTCTCTTCTGAATGGCAACAGTCGAATGCGTTAGTATTTAAAACTGGAATTTATTGACAAGGAGGGTGATGAAGTCAGGAGAGCATGACAAACTATGCAAGCTGGCTATTACAGCCTTATATGGTCTTTAGCAGTGCAAAAAAAGCACGTTAAATTTTATTTTATAAATATCTTAAATTACACTTCTGTTTTGTTAGGTTAATAAAAGAATTGGTTAACCTCCATTCGTCTAGTCTATTCGTCTACATCTTCTCACACGCAACAATATTAAGCTGTAGGGGCTTAGGTTATATTACAGGTATACTTACCCATGCATGCCTCTCGCCTCTACAATGTTAAAGGTCAGTTGTTAAATTTTGAAGGGAGGAGGAGTTCGGTCGTTGCCGTAGGCAGCGAGGACCTTCCGGAGTTCATTCCGAAAAAGGTTTGTTTAGAATAGAATGAGCCCCTTCACGTTAGAACTAAAAGATGTTTTAATCATTCGAGGTTCGTTTGAAAAAATCGACCAGCAAAGCGGGCGTAGCCTGCTAGTACTTAATAAATGTTACAAAATGTCTCTGCCTGACTGTTATTCTTATACTGGCAGTTTCATTTGATATTTGCTACTGTTATTAATGACATTACACAGCTTATTAAAGAGTATTTTTATTTAATAATTTATTCAGAATAATTATTTCCTTTTAGCATTTAGGCTTTTTTATTAGTAAGGAATTGAATGGCGTTATTTAATTCCCTATAAATATAGTTTATCTGGAATATTGTTACGTTGTCAACGACTTTGAAAACGGGATTAAAATGCCTAACTTGATAAAACTTTTTAAAAACAATTTACCTTTGCAGATTTAAAAAAAAAAAAAAAAAAAAAAACTTTGTTGTCCGAATTTTTAGAATCTGAATAAAAATATCTGCAATTTATATGCATTTACAAATATAAATCACTTCATGAATGTGTCAGAAAGCAACCGGTTTGGATTTAAGAACGGCCTTATGGCTGTTCTCAAATCCAAAGGCGCTACTGTCTGACATATTTCTGAATTCATTTTTGTTCGAAAACGCATAAAATTGGCAGGTATTCTTATTCAGAAATAATGTAATTAAATTATGTTTTCCATTTTCTGGTAAAGGCAGAAGATCTTTCAGATAATACTCTCAAAGTTAGCGTTTTGAATGATTTTTGGACGCAAAAAGAGAAAAACCGGTCGTCATGTGACAACAATCGCTTATAACTCTAAGTAATTCATTTATCAAAAAATGGAAAACACCATCCTATTCCAAATAGTTAGGCCTGCAAGTGCTTTTGTGTTTAAAAATGATTCCGACACATTTTCTAACTAATTTTTAAACATAAAACATTGTATTTGCAGGAAGGGTTATTGAAGTGATTTGTAATAGTTTTTTCTTTTCGATAAAGGAATTACATTTTGAGTTATAAGCGATTGTTGTCTCAGGACAGCAGTTTTTTTCCTTTTCCGTGTTGTGTCCGGAAATTCGGTTCAAACGACAACTTTGAAAGCCTTTTCAGAAAAACCTTCTGCCTTCATGGAAAAAAACAGTTTGATTATAGTTATTATTATTATAGAATGCCATTATGGGAACACGTCGTTGTCGGTGTGAGGGTACGGTGGATTTGGTAGATTCCGGAGGTGGATTTTGACGCCGCCTCCACTTTGGAAGATGGATTTCAGTGATAAGAAGCATATTACAGTACCATAAGGGCTGTACGCCACTTTTTGAGGGTGGATTTTGATGAAGGGCACCTGAAAATGTGATACGTTTGCGAACAAAAATGCATTAAAAAAGTGTTAGGAAGTAGCCAGTTTGGATGTGAGAATAGCCTTTAGACTTCTACTTATTTTGAAAGATTTCGCAAACAGAAATGTCCAATTCTTTTAACCTCGATTCTTATAAATGGTTTACACTAGTGGCCAAATTTATGGAAACCTTTTGGGAAAAAGGCTTTTTTGAAATTTGATGACTCAACATTTTTTTTCTTAGTAAATACTATAAAAATTGTCTATCAATGCAAAGATAATTTAATCAAGAATATCATACGACACAGTTTGTTCAATTAATATTTACTTATTTTGTCAAAAGTTACAGCTAAATAATTAAGACAGTGGCGGCTCGTCTATTGGCGCACATGAATCCCCAAAGAAAAATGAAAAAATATATATATTAGCAAGTTAAATAAAATAATTAAAGAACACATCTCTCTCTATTTTTTTCCCATTTGCAGAATAAACTTCTTTCACTCCCCCCCCCCCCCCCTTCTTCCTGTTATATATGACAAAGGCAAAACGTCACTGTAATAGTGCAAAAATTGAAAGTTTTCAACAGAGATCTCGCCCGTTCGCACGTGCTACCGAAGAGTTGCTCTTCAAAACAACTTTATGCGGACGAGCCGGCAGACGTATGTGAGGGAAAACGCATCACTCCTATCCTACCGTTCACACAGCCTATAATGTGCGGGAGGTTGCTATAAAGATTTTCGAGGATTCCAAATTTGTAAAAATTAGGTTTTATGTATTGAAAATTTGTTACAATTGCAATATAAAGACGACTCTCTAGATATATATATTTTCAAGCCTAATTGAAAGAAGACATTTTTCCCAGTCAAAAGATTATTTGTTTTCTCTGCAACAATTAAGCGAATAATATACATGGAGTATTCTCTTATTTTCCTCCCTTCTGTACTGTACTTTCTTTTGTAGAAAGTAAAATAATACAAAATTTTCTTCAATGAGTACGTCTTTATTTGTTATATTTAAATTTTTTTAACTTGCGACATTGCAAAGGTATTTTAACCTGTATGTTACGTCGTATCTACATATTTTATTTTCGTAATTTTTTATTGTGACTGTGGAACATCCATTAAAATAACCCCCGAGCCGCCACTGAATCACGAAAAGGCAGTATAACTTGGTTAGGTTGATGGGAAGTATTTCCCTTTTACTTGAATGTAATGGAGTGACAGACAGATTTCATTTTATTTGATAATGACTCAATCAAGCCTAAAGTAGGATTTCAACTAGTGATGATTCATGTATTGATACTGAAAGGAGGACTTTTCTCAGTGTATTTTATAAATTTTATCAAGTTGGTAAAGTTCTATATGTCCTTATTGAGCTTAGTAAAGCATAATGAAATTAAGAAAACGTTTTTAATGAGTTGATTAGTTACCCAGAAAGCACAGGGCCTGATCATCACAGGGTCACACGGGGCCACATTTTCAGGGTGCCCCAAAATGCATTTAGTCCACTCTCTGAAGATACAAATTAATGCAAATTTCCATTTATAGTTCATCGAAAAAATGAGTTTTTCCCATTCATGTAAACTAAACTATCTCCGAGTGACTTTCACTAACAACAATGAAATGTAATGTTAACTTCGAAATTCTGAAAACGGATATTACGTCAGCCATGTTTCATTAAATACCTTAAGTTTAGAGATTTGCTTACTTTAAATAGCATATAGTGCAAAAATATTTACCTTCCCATAACTATTATAATATATTATTTTATCATAAAACTATGGTTTAAATTTTAAACTACATATAAAGCTGTTTGTCGTGTTTATAAATTTTCTTGAGAAAGGGGGCTCCTACATGACCTGTGCGCCCTGGGTACCACATAGAGTTGATCAGGTCCTGAGAAAGCAATATATATTCTTATTGCTACGTGAAGAAGTCTACAGTTATGAAAAAAATTCAAAGAAAAATTGGAAGAAAATTAAGTTGTACAAAACATGTCCAAGTCGTACAAAAACAAACTCTGAGAATGAGCCAAAAAGTTTCTTGTTATTGAGCAGCGAAATTTTTTTTAACACTTTCCAACATAGTTGAAAATTGTTTATGAATTCAGCTTGCAGCTTGTCTGTCCGTGTTCTAACTCACGTAAATATACTTGGATTGTCATGCAATTGATATATATTATTAATATACTAGCTGACATGGCCCGGCGTTGCCTGTGCCCATGATAATAACCTTAAAAATACCTAAAATCAATGTTGAATGATTTTATATTTTTAAATGAAAATCTATTCAAACGAACTGAAGGACAGTCGTTATAGTTATTGCCAATTTAATTTCTGACGTTTTGATATGTTAAACTTTCAATTCTGAGCAAAAGTTCCTGAGAAAATCTAAATAATATAAAGCGCTTCCCCACCTTTCTTCTTTTAAACTCAAAATAATACACAGTATTGGCCAATTTATTAATCCCATTCAAAAAAAAATTTCCAAAACCTTGTTTCTAAGAGGATTATATTAAAATTAAATAAAAATCAGGCACTCGTGGCATCATAGTTCACTTTTATATTTTAACAGAATAGTAAAGCTACTATAATTTGTGACTCGTGCTATAGCCAGTATACGTCAGGACACATTGTCATTATCACTATCTTTTTACGCGTGAAGATTTCACTATGGTACTCCATTGTGAAATTTGGTAATTTTTGAAATTCAATATTTGAAAAACGGCATAATCATTAGATTTGAAATTTATATAAAGAAAAATACAATTTTTTACCTTTCTAATGCAGTTTGTCTAACAATTTTCTGACAAATACTTTTCGAGCTATTAATTTTTTCAGTAACTTCAAACGTTTCATTTTCCGAGGTTAATCTGTGGCAACGATTAGCGAAAAACCCAGTCGTCAGCAACGCATAGCTTTTTATTAAAGAGGAGGATGCAATGGCATGTTCGGTATTGAAAATCAAGCATAGAATTCTTCAGTGATGAAGCAATACCTGATCGTATTTGGATTCTACAACAGAGGTTGCAGCCTAAGTAAGGCATTTTTCATAGCGATACGTTCACAGTTTGGACTGCATATGAACATGTACAGAAAATTCGTACTTATAACAGAAGCATTGTCTCCTTCTTAACAATTGTAATCAAAATTTGTTTATACATGTTCATTTCTAAACTGAATTACTTAGACCCCATCTGATGAAAAAACTCCTTGTATCAGGAGTGATTTAGTACATTTAATTTTTTTTTTTTACTTTGAGTCACTGTATTTATGCTTAATTTTTTTTTCTTTGAATCAAGTAAAATATAATTTGTACTAACCAGTTAAATTTATCCTAAAATGATAAGAAAAAAGAACCTAAATAGTGCATATATGTTTTGGCATTTTAATTTTCCTGAGATTTGCAAAAAAAAAAAAAAAACATTATTAGCGTCTCAGTGTTGTGCAGGCAGTTTGATATTTATTGAAATAATTTTTTTTTTTTTTTTTAAACTAATTGTTAAAAATTCAGAATTACATTACAGTTTTGAGATGAACTTTATCTGAAAGTGTATTTTTTTCTACTATTATGTGCTGGAAAGACAGAAATTATGCGATATTTACAAATAAAGATATGGATGGTGAAAAAAAAAATGCGGTACTTTTCAGTTAGCCGGGTGCCAGTGATACATATACATATATAGACATTAGACTTAGACTTAGACTTAGAGATGGGGGGGTTCAAAGAACCTAGCACTGCGACCAGCGGTCTATTGTACTAACCCCAGTAAATAGTCCTAAAAAAGGCAAGTAGCTGAAGCAAAATTCAGCAGACATCTCAAAGGAATGTCATAAAGCTCCCACGGCTCAATTATATGGCGACCAAGGTGCTCAAACCTATAGGCAGAAAACCCCTCACACTCACATAAAACATGCATGGTCGCTTCCTCCATATAATGGCAACCCCTAAACGTTGGGTCATTTTTTACACCCATAACTGTAAGGTGCCTTTTCAAAGGGCAATGCCGCGTTAAAAGACCAAAGGCTTTCCTAATGCCATTCCTACTCAGCATTAAAAGTTCCTTATGCCTAACACTAGGACAACCACGGTTAAGCTCCTTTGCTTGCCGCTGTCCTTTAATGTTACGCCAGTCATAATACTGCTTCTTTCTAAAGATCTCTAAGACGGTAGTCCTAATAAGATTACTTGAAATCCCAATAGCTGGTTCTGGACCAGCAAAAGGGGTAGCAGATTCCCTTCCTTGCCAATTCATCAGCCAACTCATTACCAGAAACACCTGAATGCCCAGGTACCCAGTAGAGTATATATAGACATATATCTGCATATACATATTTATACATACATATATATATGTATGTATATTACATATATATATAATATATATACATATATATATTTATATATGTACATCTATCACTGGTGCCCGGTTAACCGAAAAGTACCAAAAATTCTTAATGGAAAAATCCAGTAAAAAATCACTTAACCCTCTCTGAGCATTTGAGGGCTTTCCTGCATAACATAAATGATTAAAAAACTCAGATTTATTTAAATATTCTTCCATGAATTGGCTCAAAAGTACCCTTAACATATCCGTATCTTTAGTAACACAATTCTGATTAAAATATTTTTGTCTACAGCCAATTTGTTTACTGCAAACAGAATTTTACGTCCCAGGTGCTTAGAGGGTTAATTTAAAAAAATTCTAAATCAAATTTTCAAAAACTCTCTTTGAGGGGTTTCTTGAATACACCCGGTAGTACCTTTATACCTAATGTCGTAACACTGTCTTTATCCATTACAGCATGAGCTTCTACAGAGACAGACTCACAACTCTGTTTTATTAAGGCTGTTTCTTAAACTCAAAAGAGATACTTTCTGACACATATTTTAATTCATTTTTGTTTGGAAACATATGAAATTGGTAGGTGTACTGATTCAGAGACTATGTAATAGAAAAATGTTTTCCATTTTTTGGCAAAGGCAGAAGATCTTTCAGAAGATACTGTCAAAGTCAGCATTCTGAACCAAATTCCCAATGCTGCACTGTCAGAAAGGAGAAAAACGTGTCATCACATGACACAAATCGCTTATAACTCGATAAGTAATTTATTTATCAAAAAATTACAAACTTATTTTGCTTCCAAATAGCTTCAATAGCCAATTTTATGCCTTTGCATTTAAAAATGAGTCAGAAAGTTTCGCATTGCTGAGTAGGTTATTTGAGAACCACCTTAATACAGATAAATGCATATTCTTTTAAACATGACTTCATTTTCACTTGTAATGGCACATTATGTCTTGGGCCTTTTTTTCCTCCTAAGAATGTGCACATTCAAGGTCAAAACCAGGGCTCGGAAGTAGCCGCTACTTTTTCTAGTAGTTTGTAGTGTAGCGCGCTACATTTAGAAAAGTGTAGTATAGCGAGTAGCGCGATACAAAATATTAGTAGTTTGTAGATAGCATCAACGCTACTTTAGGAGGGAGGAAAAAAGTGCCAATCTTCAAATCACGTGATCATAAGACATTTCTTTTGTGCGAAATAAGTTCTTTGCAAAAATTTGCGAATGTCAGCGACAAATCTCAGTTGCAGTGTCATAGATTTCTCCATAGGAGACGGGCACGGTCACAAATTAACTGTCATTTTCACAGTTTGGGTGTCAGAAACTTTGTGTATTGTCATTTAAATCCATAGAAATCTTCTCAATACAATGTATTTTTATACGACTATGATTGCTTTTATTAAAATATAGTCGTCTGGCTATGTTAAGTCTTTATCTGACTAATTTCTTTTCCTTTTTGCCTCCCACCCTCAGCAAACAAAGAAATGTAAAATCTTTATTAAAAAAAAAAAGAAAGAAAAAGAACGGATTCATCTAAACATAAATCATCTAAATTATCCCTAATCTCTCAAATTCACACTTCACCCTAGTATCATACACCTAATAATAATATATAAGTAACTACCTAATAATAATATATAAGTAATCATCTAAATTGTCCCCTAACCTCCCATAATTTTTATTATCATAAAAGACATTTTACATTTCTTTGTTTGCTGAGGGTGAGAGGCAAAAGGGAAAAGAAATTAGTCAGATAAAGACTTAACATAGACTATATTTTAATAAAAACAATCGTAGTCGTATAAAAATACATTATATTGAGAAGATTTCTTTTTTTAATTTTATATATAAATAAATATATAGTAATATAAATTATCCCCCTTCCCCTAAAATCTCCCCCACCTCTCCATATACAAAATTTAAAACTTTTTTTTTTTTTTTTTTTTTTTTTTTAAAGTTCCGTATTCTTTGCTGTTTAGTAACATTAAATAAATAATCAATCTTCTAGAACAGCCATACTCAACCTGCGACCAACCTTTTATGTGCGGCCCAAAACATAATCATCAATCTCTATTTATAAAATTAATTGAAATGTGCATAAAAAGGTTTTAAGACCTTCACTGTTCTTTTATATTTTTTCAAGGGAAGACAAAATTTGTCCTGTTTTTTAAAATTGATAATTTAGAATTATCTTAAAACATCTTAAAAGCTGTTTCCGTAGTCAAAAGTTCTTTTTCCATATAGGTCTAATTGTGCTATAATGGTGTATACACTTCTTAATCTTCAACACTAAAACAAATATTATTCCAAATAAATTAAATTTGCACTAATATTTCTACACTTAAAAAATTTTTGCATTGAGACAACGACAATGATTTATTAAGACAAATCACCTGATTTTTTTTCTTTAGAACTTGGAAATTATGCATTGTTATATTATTATGTTTTATATTTATCATATAACTAATAATGCTTATTAGGGTTTAACGTTTGCTGCAGAAAAAATTGGCAGTAAAAAGTTTTATACCACTATTTCCAAACAAAAATTTTTGCGGCATATTTCTAAATCATTTGCAATAGAAATCTACGAAGAATTATATTGTTTGGAAATAATGCTGTTTTTTTTTTTTTTTCTTTTGTAACATTTCTTTTGCGACAAAAAGTTCAATCGTACTGATTATATTAAATTTATTATGTAGGTTTGTTATACTACTTTTGTTATCTTACTGTTTTAATTTCACCTTTTTTTACATTATAATATACTTGTGTTGCAGCCCACCTAATGTTACAAACATATGTTTGCGGCCCGCTAGAAAAAAAGGTTGAGTATGGCTGTTTCAGAATATTCCTCTTCGAACAAAATTTCTGCCCGCTTCCTACCAGTTTAAAATCGTTAGAACTCTAATTAAAAATATATATATATTCGAAGAAGCACACCATTTTATTATTAGAGAAAAGTGCACTAGGAAGGAATGATTTCTGCCTTCAAACTAGCAGCTGAAACGTAAAGCGTAAGTATGCCCGTGATCTATTATTTGCTGGATTTGCTCATAAAACCACAAAGAACTCACTCAGAAAAAAAATTAATTTTCTTGCTGGCAACCCTTTGTCTTCTTACTCATTATTAGATCTTGTGTTTTAATGTGGGGATTCTTCTTTTGAGATTGATGTAATAGAATGACAGACAAAAATAGTATAGAACTGCCCTGGTCGGCATACAATGAATATTTTGAAGTTATAGAGCAACAAGAAAGTGGTAATTATTCTGTAACATGTAAACTTTGTCCAGTTAATAAGAAGTTATCAGTATCAAAATCATCTGCTTACAACCTGATGTTACGCATAGAGGTGAGTTAGCATTTTCTTTATTAATAATACTTACTGCGTAGCATCTCGCACCAAATATCTAAATCATTATTCATTAAAATTCATAAATCATTAAAAAGAGTATTTTCGAATTAAGATCCCTGGTTCAGAAAAGATTCTTACTAAACTGTTTATTATCGCAAAAAATTATTTTATTAATACGTCTTTTGATCGTTGTGAAATATTTGTCCAATGTATGCATACAAATTAATTTACTGCATATTTCCTTTTGAAGATTCCAATAGAGAAAACAAAGGTGGTTGGAAATAAAAATATAGTATTTTAAAAAATGCCTAAGAATGCTTAATTTTATTTTTATTTTAGCTGCACAGGTTTTTTATCGCTAAAATAATTGATTTGTAATATTTTATACTTGATTCCATATTGGTTAGCTTGGTGTTTTAATGAAATATTTTTATCTTTGTCTCCAGAATGAATCTAAAGCCCAGTATGTTGGAATTCGGGTTTTCAAAGGGAAACAAACAAAAAGAGATAAAAAGGAAAAGAAAAGCTAGGATTTAACCTATGCAAGTCTATATGATCTTGTTCAATTTTTAAATTGCTTTCAGGAACTATATTTAAATTGTAAAAAAATAGGACTGTTTAGCTCTATTTAAAAAAAAAAAAAATGTATATTCAAATTTAAGGTTGTTCTCAAATCCAAACTGGCTACTTTATGACATATTTTTTAATTCATTTTTGTTCGGAAACGCATGAAAATGCAGGTATTCTTATTCAGAAACTTTGTAACCGAAAGACATTTTCCATTTTTATTTATTTTATTTTTTGGTAAAGACAGAAGATTTTTCAGAAAACACCATCAAAATCGGACTTTTCAACCGAATTTCCGACGCTGCAGCAGGGGAACGAATCGCTTATAACTGGATAAGTAATTTATTTATCAAAAAATGGAAAACTCATTTTGATTCCAAATCACTTCCATAGTCAGGCCTGCCAATTTTATGCCATTGTGTTTAAAAATGAATCAGATAATGTGTCAGAAAGTTTCGCATTTGTTGAGCAAGGTATTTGAGAACCATCTTAAGCGCTACTGTGCTATATCAATCTCATAAATTTGTAAGATTATTACAATTTTTGTTTTCAAATTTCCTCTTTTTAACACTTTCCAATATAATTAAAAAGTGTCTATGGATTCACTTTGTCTGTCTGACCGTGCTCTAATGCTCGTAAATATACTCGGATTGCCATGAAAGTTTTATATGTTACTGAAGTTTACCATAGAATGTTCAGCATTTATAATGAAGTGTGTAGCATTTATATCTCGCTTACAGGGACATTAAAAAAATTCGGTTACATTATGGTCTATGGGGAAAAATCGTTTGCGGTGCATTTAATTAGCGATGATAACTAAAGTAGCGAAGTAGTGACTACTTTTGAAAAGTAGTTTGTAGTCACTACTTTTTAAAACAAGTAGTTGTAGTTAACTACATTTTTCATAAAGTAGTTGTAGTTCGCTACAAACAAAAAGTAGTTTTTCTGACCCCTGGTCAAAACTAATGGAAGGTGAAAAGGGCATTTGCCCCAGGCACCATAACTGGAAGCGAAGGGGGTGTCAAAGGAAGATTTGGTTTGTTGTTTGAAGCAGAAAAAAAAAAAAACCCTTGAGGGCTCGGCTTACAGGCACAGGTAGATTTCGAAGATGCAGACCACGGGGTACCTGTTTATTGGGAATTGCAGAAGGACCTTTTTGCCATGATGTGGCAGTTGGGGACTGTCCAACTTCGAAATCTACCTGTGCCTGTAGGCAGAGCCAGAAGGGATTTGTTTGTTTTTAATTTTTTGCTGTAAGAGTTGGTTCTATAAAAAACTTGTCAATAATATTAAGACGACTTATAATAATGCTGAGCGGACTGTACATCTTGTGAATTGACGAAGTTATGAATATTTTTTTCTTCTTAAACCCCTATCCCCCCCCCCCATGGAGCCATTTTTAATGATATTAAAAATCTCTGTCATACATAAATTTTTTGGCCCTTTTCCTAGAAATAATAACTTTAAACTGATTTGATTATGAATCATAATTAAGAAGTTATGGGGTTTTTATCTGTTTTAACCCCCCTCCCCCCTTGAAAAATATTCAAGATGTTCTTTTAAAAAATCAGGTCAACCCGAACCGGACCCGAAAGCTCCAAAACCTAACCCAAAACACTTAAAAACAACTTGACCTACAACAAAAAATAGTGTTAGTCTGACTGGTTCAGGTTAAATCATTTTATCCGACAATAAATTTCCGCAACCATGAAGCAATTATTTATGACTATTGTGTAGCTTTAAAAATAACTTACATTTTAACAGAATAAAATTTGAAATGTTTTCTCTTATTTTTTTGGGGGGATTTTTCTCCTGAAATCTATTAGAAATTAGGGTGCACGTGTTACTTGAGAGCGTGGCAGACAAGAAAAAACACAGTAAGTAATGTTGATTTAGATTTTAAACCTAAATAAAACAATACTTTCATAAAACATATACTAAGAATAGTTGTTTTGTTGGAATAATAGCTTTATATTAAACATGAGTAATATACTTTTTTTGTCATTGATATAGCGACATATTAGCAGTAATAACTCTATGACGTTAAAGTGTTTTAAATAAGTGTAGCAGCGACAATTTTACTCCATGACTGAAAATCTCATCTCCAACTTCAATTTCTCTTTCTTTATTTTTAAAATCATTCAAATTTTATATACTTTCATAGTATGAGAAATGTTAGTATCTAGAGATTTTCAATTATCAAATATGTAAAATAAAAACTCTCAATAATTTTAATAAAATATAAAGTGTATTTTTTTCTTTTTACAAAATTTAGTTGCTTTTATTGGTGCACAAATCTTGTTTTGTATACTATTTGTAATATAGTAAAAAATATAGTATATGACTCCAGTTTACAGACATCTACTACACTGTCACACTCAGGGCCGAAACTAAGGGGGGGCAGAGGGGGCACGTGGCCTGGGCGCCAGCAGAATTGAAGGCGGAGGGGGCGCCAAATGCAGGTTTTGTTTGTTGTTTGATATAGAAATGTATATATATATATGAAATTTGTATAAAAAGTCTCGCAGCCGGAAAAACCAAATGCATTAAAATAGACAAATAGATAAAAAGATTCGTCTACAATACAAGATAGCAAATGAATAAAAAACGAACTGACTATTTTCTTTCTCTCATTCCAAATGTATCATGTCTATGCCATCTATCATTTAAATCTCTTCTTGTGGTTTAGGAGAATCAGTAACATTTTTCAAGGTCAGTCCCTAATCGTGCCTGTATATAACAATGTTCAACGTCGTCTGGATACGGTACTGTACTGTCCAGCATGGCTAATTAGCAAACGATTCCATCACTTCGATTTGCTATTAGATAAAAATATTCCATGAAGGCTATTCTATTTTTTCCCTTTTCTCACAGTGTGGAGCTTTCTTCTTTTTCCATTTTGTCATGGGCGAGGGGTGACTGCCCTGGACAATAAACACAAATTGGAGGATGAATGCCCAAAGTAAAATTCTCAGTAAAATCTTTTTCTTTTAAGTATAGCCTTTGTAGAGGTACAGTAAAAAATCTCGTACAGGGCGCCATGACTATAAAGCCGTAGCCGCCCCTGGCTTTAACTTCCAAAAAGTTTTTTACTCGTCTGTTTGCGACAGCTTTCTAAGCGTTTTGCCGCCCTTGGCGGCAACTAGAATATGCCGGCCTGTTAATTTTGTTGAAATTACTTTATTCAGATCCAATCTATAGTATTATTAGAGGGGCCGAGGTTGGGCGACTGCCTTGGATACTAAAAACAAATAATATTTGAAAGAATAATTTGAAAAATACGCAAAATAAAACTCTTTGTTAAAACTTTTTTTGGAAAAAAAATGTCATTTGTAGAGGTTCCGGGAAAAAACCATACCCAAGTTGCTATGACTAATAAAACCGCAGCCGCCCCTGCCTTTATCCTCCCAAATTATCACACAAATCTCGTCCTTTGGCCATTTCCAGATAAATGAAAAATGCCGCCATACCATTTGTTACAATTACTTTTTTATATACAGATCCGGCTTTAAAGGGCGCGAAGTTGGCTATTGCTAACGACACTAAAAACTAAGGGGACGAAACATATGCCAGATAAAATAGTAATCTCTCCTCCTCTTTTTTCTTTCTTAAGAATTTTCTAAGCATTTGTAGAGACGCGGAAGAAAACCTCGCACAGTGTGCCATGGATAATAAAGTCGTCTCTGCCTTTATATTTGCAAAAAAAAAATCGTTTTTTTACCCATTTTTACATGTTTTGCCGCCCCATTCTGTTGCTGTAATTATTTTTTTAGATCCAGATGTAAATTTCCGGGACAAATACATCGTGTGCCCCTGTAATAATCAAGCTGAATTTCTTTTTGTTTTTAATCTTATCCTACTCTAAAACTGCAAAATATCGATTATAATCAGTAACAAAGTCAAATGCATTCTAAATATCAGCTTTATGTAAACAGCATACCAAGTGTGGGGGACCCCTAAATCAGGGGCCCCAGTGTCACGATCCAGATTTAGATTTATCAGATCTGATTTAATTAGACTCTGAATCTGTGTAATTAAATCGTCATAAAAGTCTCTAACAGTAACAGGGTTCCTTTCAGCTCAGATCCAAGTTTGAGTCTCACCCCAACCCTTCACAACCGTTCACAGTTCTGATAATTGCTAATAGAAAAGAAGACAAGGAAAAAGATTTAAACATAATTAAAACATTTCTGGGAATAGCAAATGGTATAAAAAAAAAAATCTATTTAAATTACATGAAAATTATGTAGTAATACTAATTTAAAAAAAAAAGTGCTAAGAAAATCCTATGATCAAAAAATAATTTTTCTCGTTGAACTCAAAAGAGGATTGAATCGCGATTGAGACCATCGCGACCCCTTAAATCCGCCCCTGAGAATATCAATAATTATACTTCCTAAGATGAAAACCTGTATAAAGCGGAATATTTTTCGGTTCCTTTCGATTCCATTTTCAAGGTTTAAATTAATCTATTAAATTAATTTAATTAATTGTATTTGACAAAACTGATTACTTAGTTCAGTATTACAGATTATCTGATTATATACTTTAAATTTTAGAAACTTAGAAAAAATTCACTTTGGAAATTTTCTTTGAATGAATTGGGTGGGTAAGGGGGGGGGGGGGCGCCACAATCCATGTTTGCCTCGGGCGCCAAAAAGCCTAGTTTCGGCACTGGTCACACTTATCATATAGGTGCCCCACCTGTGAAAAAGGGTACGGGCCATCACTGTAAGTCACTATTATAATTTTGAAAATTAGCGTTAGGTTCAGGAAAGTATCTAATCATATCAGTCTATTAATAGGCAGAGCAGTGATAATTCCATGAAACTGGCCGTAGCTTGTGAACAAAGATATTTTACAGTATTAACTAGTATGTTTTATAGTACAGCATTGTTATGCCAACATAAAATCCTAGGTTTTGAGTTCTTATGACAATGTGACTCATATCAATCAATATGACTTTAAATGCCTCAATTGTAATAATTTGTGATACTACAAAACTACAATAAAATATGCAAAAATGAAATCTGTCTAGAACAGAATCCTATCTTAAATGAAAAAGTCATACGGTCTCAACAGAAAGAATTCCAGCAAATATACCTGCTAAGACAGAAATTTGTAAAAAGTGGATTTTTTCCCCTGATCCCTTTTGATTCTGTTTCCACAGGTTTTAATGACTGATTTTATGAACATATTTTAGATTTTAAAACAAGTCGCCTATTAGAAACATAGTAACATGCTCTTTGTAAGTTTACTTTGTGGAGGAAAGGCAAAATCCATGTTCACCCCGGGTGAAAAAAAAAGTTAGTTTTGGCCCTAGGCATATTACAAGTCTACCTATGTATATTATATTTCAATTGCAGTGGTTCAACCATTACGGCATGATGTTGGGACAAACATCTAAATACAATTTAAAATTTATAATATAATTAAGAGGATGTAAAATATGCAAAAATAAATAGCAATATCATTACACACGAAGATATATTTTTATTGTGCATACAATAAATTTAAAATAGTACACCAGAACAACAAGGAAGGAAAAATCTAGATACACACAAACAGTTAGTCACACGGTAGCAAAGTTTCCATTTAAATTAATTACGATTCCTTTCTGGTTCTAGGTCATGTCAATAAATATTCTAAAAATGAAGAGTCTAATAAGCACCACCTCTTGGTCCACGTCCACTCCCAGTTGAAGAAAAGCACAATTTGAGAATGTAAGGGAATTTTCCATCTGAAAGTATATAAAACAATCTATTGAGCATTGATGTTTAATATATTTAAAAGGAGCTGTTCAAATAATACAGTCTACTCTCTTTAATTCAAACTTGAACAAGACATAAATAAATAAAAATTAAAAAAAGAATTAAGTCTAATTGTACATGTTAAAACATGCAAACTTAACCCTCTAGTTAGTTTTAAAATGTTTTGTTAATTGTTTAAAATGTTTTTAATTTTAATATTAAAAAAAAAAAAAAAAGACATATCTACATTTAAGCAGTTTTTTTCAAGTCAAATGGGCAAACGAGTTAATGGAAAGAAAATGCAGCCAAATCAATAGAAACAAAAAGCATTTTATTAAATAAATTTTCCGGTTCAAAACATGTTTATTAGGCTGGGCCTAAAAAATCGAATTCTGGATTATGGAATTCTAATAGTGCAGGAAAGTTGCATTATTCTGTCAATAGTAACTGCGCAGACAAAAATTTTGTCCATGTTCACAAAATATAATGTAAAGAAGTGAATGAAAGTTGGGTACTTTTCGGTTAGCCGGGCGCCAGTGAAATTTATATATCTATGTATACATATATATACATATATCTATACATACACACATTTATATATGCATGTATGTATATATACATATATATATACACATACATATATGTATGTATGTATACATATATATGTATATATAGATATATACATTTCACTGGCGCCCGGCTAACCGAAAAGTACCGAAAGTTGTAATAAAAAGTAATAAAAAATATGCTTTCCTTTATAGTGAGTTTTCATTGAGAAAAACAAGAAAAATTGATGTTTCATCATCATTATGCATATTTAGTACTGCATCCTTAATTATTACACTTAACTTTATTTTTAATATTTTAATCATTTTTAAAATTTTATTATTTTACATAATTATTTTAATATTGTATTTATATTATTTTAATATTTTACTTTATTGTAAGCATTCATTATAATTTCCAAAGCTTTACAATAGTGCTGCACAACCTTTTTGTATGAAAATCGTTTGCCACCACTATCTTCGAAAGGTAAGCTTTGATATATTTAATGGCAAGGTTTCCGTCATTAACTAAGGAAAATTTTTCTGTGTAAAAATAGTGGTAATGTTGGTGGCCTGCGAGCCACAGGTTAACCTAACGTAAATTTTTTTGTGTAAAAATAGTGGTAATGTTGGTGGCCTGCGGGCCACAGGTTGTGCATCTCTACTTTACAACATTCAAATTACTGTTTTAAAAATGTAAAAAATAAAAAAAGACCAGAAATCCGCAAAATTCTAAAATCTGCACAACCCCTGGTGCTTAGCTGTGCAGATGTGAGGGAGTCTACTGTGCTTGTTAAATGATATGCAAAATTAAAATTTAGACAAAAAGTTTATTTTGAAATAAGTTTTAAACTCGACTAAATAAACAAAGCATTTACAAATGGAAAAACTGTTTAAGCAACATTCAATTTGCATTTTCACTTACTTGGATTATTAATCGGCACATGGTTGCAGAAAGCCAAACCTTCTAAAGCTTCCGATACAGAATCAAACTCCAACAAGCCAGATGAGCTTCTCTCAGCTATACAAAAAATGAGAAAATGAGCATAAATATATGAAAAAATATTTAGTATGTATTCCTTATACAGATGGAAAATCAAACTTGCAATAACACGGAAAATACCATTGCCTTTTTCCTTTTGTAAAAAGGTGGAGAAAATAGTAATGCAAAAGGATCAATTTTTGTTATAATTTTTATGGGATTATTACAAAATTATTTGAAAAAGTAAAGAGTCAACATTTTCACCCAAAGCATAACAAAGCAGAAAATTATTGACTCATCAAGAAATTTCACCCCAATAATTTAGGTCATGACCAAGTTATTTAATCTGGCAGGGTCTTTTTTTGTTCAAATTTTGACCTAAAAAATGAGCACAAGTGGCATTTTTTCTCTCACCGGCTGCTGTTAAGTTCATCAAATGCAAATTTAAAAATCAGAATTATTTGTCTGAGATAGACAGGATAATAGACAAAAAAATTGTTTTCCATTTCACTATTTCATTGATGCCCCCCCCCCCTTAATCAGAAATAATTTTGTAGCACTTAACTATCCAGACATATTTGAAGCCTTCGGCAATCACCATTTCCCGAACATGTTAGTTAATGCAGCCTTTACAGTATTTCTTTTCTTTTTCGAAGATACATAATTTTCATAAGTTTCATTAGAAGTTTCTATTATCTTTCTAAATGATGTACTATTCTAAACTATGTAACTAATAATTCTAAACTAGCTTGTTATTATTATTTTTACTGGAACTAGAATGTTTTACTGGCTACCAGATTTTATCAAATTTGTAAAGCCCGGCAGTCATCAAGACCAGGGCTTCAAACTAGAACTAAACTGAAAAGCAGAAAAAAAAAAAAAAATTATTTCTGATGGAATGAAAGTCAGAATTCAACTGGAATATTTTATTTTGACTGAGCTGGAACAATAAAAGGAACAGAAGATGTCATCATTCAAAGCAGCCGTAATTAAGACAATCATTGTCATTTATATCAATATAAGAGATTGTTTGTCTGTCTGTCTGTCTGTGTGTGCGTGCGTGTTTGTTGGCGATAGCTAGGAAAATCTATCACACATAGAGATCTGCAAATTTAGATAAGGATAGACGAAAACAGATCCAACTGCACACGAGGCTCAGATTTTTCATTTTTAGGGTTTCGTTCATCTCACGAAACCCTATTACTCCCGCTCCATTGTCTGTCTGTCACAGAGCCATTCTCAAAAACTACGTAACTTACAGAGTTGAAACTTTGCGTATATAACTGAATTTCAACTATGAAGAGCAAAATTATCAAAATTTGAAAAATTCGTATTATTTTAATAAATAGAGATAAAAAACCAATATTCTAACAGCCTTTCCTTATTAAATTTAAACATTTTTCGTTATAGCAGATGCCAAAAATTAAAAATCCACGATGAAATTTCTTCTACAATTAATTTTCTATCAGACGATTTCCACGTGAAAAATAAAAATGAAATGAAAAGTTTCACCAATTGAAAAAAAGATTAATATGAAATAAAAATGATTGACGTCATAGTAGTAATAAAACGGAAAGATTTCTCAATAACACAAGGAGTATGAGTGTGTGTGTATGTACACAAAGCAGATTAGTATCATGTCATTACAGAATTAAAAAGAAAATCTGACGTCATATAGGAAGTTTAACAGATTTTTCAAATGTTTCAGAATAATACAAAGCGAGTATGAATATGAGTAATAGAGAATAGTAAATATATGAATTTGAGCAACGTATTGAACCAAGATAAAAACCCGATTATGGAAATATTCGCATATTTTAACATTTTGAAGGTGTACAACATGTTTAATTTTGAAATTAATTTTTTTTTTAAATATCGCATTTAGTCCACATGACAGATATTATTATGACAGAATGTAATAGCAAGCTTCACCCGCTATCGGGCTGGTTTAGAAATTCGAAAAAACGAGAAAAATAGACTGATAAATTTTTACTTTTTAAAAAACATGACTTTTTTTTTTTTTTTTTTTTTTTTAAATTTTGCTAAATGAAATTTATTTTGACTTATTAAAGAAAAGATAAAGTGTTTTGAAAGGAAGGAATGTTGAACGAAACCCTTTGAGCGATCTTCGATAACACTTACCCACTTGTTAAATAATTACCCATGATATTAATTAAAAGCTGTAATGAACATCATAAAATGGTGAGCTGCTATCATGCTGTCAATTGTGTCTGTTCATGTCTGATCATTTTCAGATCCGAAAAACCAGGGTTCTGCTCATGTCGGGGAAAACCTCTACATTTTCAACACTATGAGATAATTTTTCATTTTAAAAAGTGACGAGAGGGATTTTTTTTTTTTTTGCTGTGTTAAAAATGAAATAATTTAATGACCAAATGAAGTTTCGAATACTTCGTAAGTGTACATGATGAAAGATAAGTGACTACGTCATGTGACTATGGCAGTGGATATTTTAGTTTTTTTTTTTTTTTTTTTTTTTTTTTTTCCAAAGACATTTTAATTATTTATTTTTATAAAGTTATATTATGAAATTGGCAATACATATAAAGGGGGCCTTTTAGTTTGTTTAGAAAGATTTTTGTTTAATAAATATAAAATCATACAAATACTGCTGCTGAAGGTAGTGGGGCCTCCCAACTCTAGGTTTGTTTGGATAGATTTCTGTTTAAAAATATAAAATCATACAAATTCGAAGGTATACATGCTGCTGAAGGCAGTAGCCAGCCACCCACCTACCCACACACATTAGTTTCATTTTGGAAAGATTTTAGTTAAAAAATATAAAATCAAAACAGACCAGAGCGTGCATATAGCACATCCCAGTATATGCTACTGAAGACAGTGAGGCTCTCAAGTCTAGGTTCATTTAAATAGATTTTCGTTTAAAAATATAAAATCATTCAACACTGATTTTAGGTACATTTACAGTTATTATCATGGGTACGGGCAATGCCGAGTGGGTCAGCTAGTTAAATAAAAGTTTTGTTAAAGATTGAAAAAGATTTTCAAAGTACTTTAAGTAAATTCTTAGTTGGGGTTCAACAGGATGCATAATCTTCTCTTGAAGATTGCAAAAGATGCATATTTTGTACATTTCTAAACATTCTGTTACTCAGAATGCAGCTGGCAGTACATATATTGTGAAACTGACCAAAGTTCAATCACTTACAATGATGTCATCACATTACATAGAAAGCAAAATTAATATGATAAAAATCTCGCTAACATATCTTCATTACTGTTAAAGTTGTGAAAGGAAATTCCGGTTCAGCTTGTAGTGAAACACTCTGTATTTTTGATGAATTAAGTGGATCGTGATGCTGGTTTGCTGTGCAAAAAATGTTTGCCTTGACCATATTATCTCCCCTGAAAGTTTGTTCTAAAATTTTAGGAACACACTGTACGTTTCCAACCTCTGAAAATAATCGTTTAGTCCAGACGCAGACACTGTATTATTATATTTTAAATTTTAATATATTATTAAATATGATGAATATATTTATTATTAATAATGCCCTACATTCACTATACTACATAAATTTTAAAATAGTGAAAATTTCTTAAAAATGAAACAAAATTTTTCAATAAATAAATATAGGTTATTTGATAAAGTTTTTTATAAATGTGCTATACCAAGGTATCCGGGCTTGATCCCCAGTCTGGACACATTTTTTTTCACTCTCTGTTTGTTGTACGCTGCTGTTAAGCAAAGTGGAAAGAAATTCATATCCTTTGTCTGTGTCAAATATAGGTTAATTAAATTTCAGGGAAGAAGAGGGATGAAACCCATAAATGTGGTCATAAATATGAACCCCATAAACCTCTCCCCTTGGCTACAGAAAAAAAGAAGGTGACAAGAAATGGAACTGACAACAAGCTATACCTATAAAATTTAAACAAATAACATATCATTGACTGTAAGAAATAACAAATGAAGGCTTGTTTATCTTCTAATTATTAAAAAGCAAAATTTGCATATTATGTGGGAAAAAAAAACAGCAATGGTTAGGTATTAACCCTTTATCTACTGACGGTACTTTTAAGTACCATCAGAGAAAACTTTGTATAAAATTTCTTTAATCTGTCTAATAATGATAATAAGGTTTTGTTTTTACACAAAATACTTTTCTGGATCACATTTAGAAAGCACAGCAAAACAGTGAAAGCTAAATATTTTATAAAGTGGTATTTTTCTCAACCTTTTACATAAGTGTAGATCTTCTCTTTTTAAAAATTGTTATATGAAAATTTTGCAACTATAAAAACCTTTCTATTTAATGATAGGATCACAATACATTTATTTACATTGTTTCAATAAAGAATTGTGATATTTCCTTAAAAGCATTTTCTGTTAATTAATCTAATTATTCTTGTAAATATTTCACAAAAAGTGCTATTACTACCGCATTATTAAATCAGTTTTAATGAAAAACCTTATCTAAATTTCATAATATTATAATATAAATTGTCTAATATACCTTCAGACATCAAGGAAGATAATTATTGAGATTGAACAATTTGTTGATTCATAATTCGGTAGATAAAGGGTTAAAGATAACAATTGAATGTAAAATATAACTAACAACTACAAATTTCAAACTCTGCCAGTACACAAAACAAAAGCAATGAGAGTTTAAAACATAATTCAGAATATACACAACTTACACTTGTTTTTCGACTGGAATAACTTGACAGTAGAAGGTGCTCTGACATCTTTATCTTCAAAAACCTGAAATGCAAAATATCCACTTTAATATCATATCATTAATAAATATTAACATTCAAATCACCATAAATTAACAAAAATGAAAATGCTCAATTACTCACATTTTTCATTTGATCTTCAGAAATTCCAAAAGGTGCATTAAAGAAATGCAACATTTTTGCTGGCGGAAGAATCCTATTCTTGCTAGCTGCTTCAGGGTTTGTAAAGCGGTTGTTACGATTGCCCATATAATCCTTAAATGATGGAGTTCCATCAGGAAGAGTGAATGGTTGTTGTACATCATTCAGATAAGCTTGCTTCGAATATCTAAAAATAAAGCAATACCACCAATTTAACAAACTATAATTGATTTTAAAACAAAATTTTTAACTACAAAATATTATTTCACTAAATGATAGCTTTTAAATTCCAAGTACAATTTTATAAATGCTTTTCTATTTATTTTTTCAAAGCAACTCTTGATCTAGTTTTACATCGAGGGCATTGAAATGTAATATCTTTCGTTTCAGTTAAGTTAACATAGAATATTTTGGTCCCTTAAAAATAATAGTCTTCAGTTCTGGCTCAGTTCTGGTTTTTGCTTCATCAAGAATAATATTTGTTGTTGTTCAAAACACAGCTTTCAATAAATTGCCGAAAGAAGTACACTTAAAATACCATCATACTAAATTATCAAATTTGTATTAAATTTTTGGCCCTAAGATTTCCATAATTTTACAAAATTCTTGTTTTAAATAAAGAAGGTTAAACATTCATATTCAATTAACTTTCTTCTTAATCTTCATGAGAAGCCTACATTCTGTCCTAAAAATCTCTTTAGTCTTAAAATTAGAGGCAAAAAAATTCTGTCAGAAGTGGGTCCATTATTCAGGTCGATACTTTGAACAACATGCAGGGCTTAATTTCTAACAAAAAAGTACAGGAGTCCTAATATTCTTCAGCACTATCCAACATACATCCCACCCCCTTTTTCCCTTGTCCTCTGAACCCTCATATTTGTATTTCATCTTTATTTTTTTTAAACTAAAGCAATTTTTCTTCAACAAAAGAAATTTTTAATGTATTTTAATTATATGCATATATATAATAAAATTTAATAAATATATATATGAAAGGATAAAAATTAAACCTTTTTTAAAATTCAAAATTAAAAGTAAAAAATTTAAAATCTCCAAAGTTTTTCTCTAATTTTTAAAGCCTGTACTTAAATCTGAATTGCCCCTGTTATCTTGGTTTCCTAGCCTCACATTCACATCATTACTTTCTTGCTTCAAAATTATCCACTCTTTAGAAATAAAATTGCTGATTAAGTTTTTCTTGCAGTCACTTGTGGTTTTGGCTGCAACCCGGTTTGCAAAACTTCGTGTCGCCAAAAAACCTGGGCATCATATGAGAGCTAAATAACCAATAAGATGGCTTTTACCCTCCCATTTCTCAGTGGTGCATTTTAGCAGAAAAAATCTAAATTAATTCTAACAAAAACATAAAGCGCGCTTTTTTGCATGGCCTTTTCCCGTCTACCATCTGCTCAAATAATTATTGCCGGCTGCTGAGCTGTCCTGAAGATGCCAGCCCTGACTGAACATATTCGGCACTCTCAGTCGTGAGACAGTAACTTCACTTGGCTCTCAAATTATCCTGTGTCTGACTTCCAAAAAAGGATGTACTAAAAAGGCATAAAAGTCAGTTCCCAGGAAAAGACTTATTTTATCATTTATTCCACGACTACACAACCAGCATAATATCAAAGTAACATAACACAATGAGAAATCTAAAATTTTATTAAAAAGAACTGATATGACGAAAAGCGAGGATGGTGCAAAATATCATTTTATATGTATATTATAAAGGACAAATGTGTCTGTGTGTAACGCTGAAGTCATCTTGCGAATGGCAATACTTGACAATGAAATTTCAGTTTTGCGATTTTTGCTGTGCAATCTTTATAATTTCTAAAAATTGCACATTTTTAATTTTTACACCATTATATAGGGGGGAAAAATCCACTTCCAAATGCAATTTGTTTGAAAACTCTATCTTAATGGACTGATTTATTATAGCATTTAAATTAAATTTCAAGCATAATTAATAATAAAAAAAAATCTATTGCTTGCAGACAATTACAAAATATTAATCCACTTGCACTTTAAACAATGCAAAAAGTTCAGCATTTGTTTCTAGCTGATATTCCATAATGAAATTAAAACTTCATTAAGCAATAAATAAAACACAAATTTAACAGACATGTAATTGAAATAAGTGCTTAAAACTGCTGAAACTATCAGAATAAAAAAAAACTGCAGCAGATAACGACATTTTTAATGGTTTCTTCATCTATTAACTTCTGCCACGAAGCCAATACGAAATTACTGCTTTTAATAAATTTCAAAATTTCATTTCAATATATATAACTGACATATTTCATATAAAAATGCTCTTTGGTGTTGTTAGGGGTAATCTAAAAAAAAAAAAGGTTAAATGTAAAAAATCTAATCGAGTTAAAAAAAAAAAAATGGTTTTCACAAATATTCTCTGTCCCAGGAAACCATTTTAATTACTTAGGATGTGATATATCTTATGACTATGACAACAATATACAAAATAAGCTCTATAAATTTCAATTAGTATATAATAAAATCCAATGGGAAAAAAACTTCTCTTAATGAGTCTATAAATTACTTGCTAGCCATGCAGACATATGGCCCTCGCTCAAATTTGTTAATAGAAGAATCAAGTAGTCTAATAAATATTAAATTTGGTAATGTTTTGATGTTAAACAAAGCATGCTGTGGCGTGCAAATTAAATTCATAATTGAAAACCCTCCTTCACTTTTGGCACTTGACACAGGAATTGTTGAAACTAATATTTTGAGCTCATTCTCCATTTCTTTCGAGAAGATTCCTTAAAAATTCAAAAATCTATTCAAAATATCCTTTTATTTATATGAAACATTTTGCCAAGTTTCAAGACTTTATCCTTTCATATGTGACCGCCATTCATTCTGCAACAGACCAAAATTTCGGAATTGGATTGACTTTGATTCCGTTGATAAACTTCTTGTTCTAATATTTCTGCTAAAAGAACAGACAAAAAGCTTTCTTTCTATTGAATTTCTATTCTGGTGGATTTTAGTTAATATTTAAATATTCATTAAATAAAAAGAAGTACCAGAGCTGAGCCCAGATGCAAATTAAGCACTGGCAACATGTGCTTAATTTCATTCATTAATGTTGTGACACCATTGTTTGATAAGATGGTAATTAATTGTTCATCCCTATATCTTATTTAATAAGAAAGGGTGAAGAATTTTTTTAGAAAATTTTATCAGCTAGGTATTTTTTTTTTTTTAACCAGATGGCAAGGTACAAGAGTCAAATCAATGATAAAATTTAGCAGCTGCAAAATAATTCATTACTACAGTGCATTTTTATAGTAATGCTTTTATACAATTTCTGCATAAAATTAAGAAAGATATACAACAGAGGAAAGTTTAGTATAGAATAAAACTTAGTGACAAGTTTATATTGTGGGAGAAATGCAAAATTTGGCCATAAATTACTAGTCAGATGTGTCAATCCCAAAAATGTTAATACTTCAAAAAGTGTATTTATTTTAAGTATGCATTTTAGAATTTAAAAATGCAGCATAGCAGCATCATTTGTTATATGATTTACATGAAAACCTAATCAGCACAAACTTATGTCAAGGTCTAACAGAATATGAAGTTTGGTGAAATTCCATGCATTAATTCTTGATATAAGATTATCCCTAAAATCTTGTAAATCCTAAAATATGCAGCATTGCAGCATTCCTGTTGGGCTATTTACACCAAAACATAAGTCAATGTCTAATTGAATCTGAAATTTGATGAAAATCTGGGCATTAGTTCTTGAGGTAGAGCTATTGAGGAAATTCTGAAAAATGCAGCATCACAGCATCACCTGTTGAGATATTTACACTAAAAACGAATCAGCACCATTTTATATCAAGGTCTAACAGAATCTAAATTTTTATTAAATTCCGTGCATTAGTTCTTGAGATATGACTGTCATTAAACTTGTGTAAATCCTGAAAAATGCAGCATAGCAGCGCCACGTGTTGGGAGATTTACACCAAAACCTAATCAGCAACAACTTATGTCAATGTCTAACTTAATCTGAAGTTTGATGAAAATGTGTGCATTAGTTCTAGAGATAGAATTATTGTGCAAATCGTGAATAATGCAGCATAGCAGCGTCACCTGTTGAGCGATTTACACCAAAAACTAATTAGCAGAAATTTATATTAAGGTATAACTGAATCCAAAGTTTTATTAAATTCTGTGCATTAATTCTTGAAATAGAGCGCCCAGAAAATTTGTGTCACATACAGATGGACAGATATACTCACAGATAAACATTTTCTAAAAACAGTCAAATTGTGTTCAAGACTTTCTAAAACGTATAAATCCGTAGAAAACTGGAAGTCATAAATTTTCATGAATCCAATACTTTTTTCTTGTAAATATAGAAGAAAGTAAAAATATTTGGGTGGATCAAATGAAAATTTAACAAGCAACAACAGAATGAAATGACATGGTTTATTTCAAACACAATCTCCAAATCCACACAAGCACTTGTCCCACTGTTTCACCAAATGGTGAATTAAATATAAAAGTTTTTGGCATATTTTCTATACACTACAGTTTTTTTTATACTTCCTCCCTTTAGAAAATCTTTTCACCACTAGGAAAAAGATTGATGTAATTTCCCACCCCCTATTAATTAGTATTTTCATTTTCAGCAGTTTAATTAGTTTCAAAATACACAATTGCTATAATGAAAAGTTGAACAGAAGTTAACTGATGTCAATTGTTTGAATTTTAATTTATCTTTTAAATAATTGTAATTTTATAAACTGAATTTATAAATATCAAAATATTTTTGCATTAGTTCCAGAACTAAAACTTAATAAACTTCGTAAACTATCTTTGAGTTAAAATTGCTTTTGTACATTCTCAGAGCTGCCAACTACTACGAAAAAATCGTAGTTGCTACGATTTTGAGCCACAAACTATGATGCTACGAAAATCTGTCTAAAACTACGATTTTCTGAAAGAAAAAAAAAAACGCGAATTTTGTCACAGGATCACTCGAAAAATCACGAATTTTGTCACATGATCGTGCGAAAAATCGCGAATTTCGTCGCAGGATCGAGCTAAGAAATGCGAATTTCGTTACAGGATCGCTGAAAAAACGCGAATTTTGTCAAAAAATTGGCGGAAAAAGCAAATTTCGCCAAAGTATCACCGAAAAAATGTGAATTTCATTCAACTGATTGCTGAAAAAATGCAAATTTCATCAAAAGATCGTTCAGAGGTGATTCTGGTCCGAATTTTCCGAAAAATTAAGACAATGATTTTCGAAAAAAAAAAAATATATCGGTCATAAATCTGAAAATTTGGACATTAAATGTATCGGTATTTCGACAAATGATCGCCGAAAAAAATCAATCTCGTCTTTCGTTCGAAGAAAAGTCGGCAATTTTGTCAAAGGATCGCGGGAAAAACGTGACTTTCGTCAGAGAATCGCGAAAAAATGCCAAATTTCGTCAAAAACATTGCAAAAATTGGCATATTTCGTAAAAGATCGCGAAAAAAAAAACAGCAAATTTTGTCAACAGATCGCGGGAAAAACGTGACTTTCGTCAGAAACTCATGAAAAAACGGCAAATTTTGTCAAAAACATTGCGAAAAACGACAAATTTCATCAAAACATCATGAAAAAAACGGTAAATTTCGTCAAAAGATCGCGAAAAAACGACAAATTTTTGTCAACAGATCGCGGGAAAAACTTGACTTTCGTCAGAAAATCGCGAAAAAACGACAAATTTTTGTCAACAGCGGGAAAAATGTGACTTGTCAGAAAATTGCAAAAAAAACCGGCACATTTTGTCAAAAACATTGCGAAAAACGGCAAATTTTGTCAAAAGATCGCGAAAAAAACGACAAATTTCGTAAAAAAACATTGCGAGAAACGGCAAAGATCGCGAAAAAATGAGAAAATTTTGTCAACAGATCGCGAGAAAAACGTGACTTTTGTCAGAGAATCGCGTAAAAACGGCAAATTTCGTGAAAAAGTATCGAAAAGAACACAAATTTTATCAACAGATCTCGAAAAAAAAAAAACTGCAAATTTCGTCAAAAGATCGCGAAAAAATGCAAATTTTGTCAAAGGGGCGCAAAAAAAAAAAAAGTTGCGGGAGTGGACACACCCACTCCCGGTTGTATCAGCTTACTCGACCTGATGAAGGACTCTAACTCAGACATTTTCCTCTGGAAGATATACCTGTAGTTCCATCACCCCCTCCCCCCAACCGCCTTGGAATCTTTCAGAAAATTCACTGTGAAGTTCAGAAATTTGGCTTACGAGTGGACAGAGCATTAATTGAATAGAAATAATTATGTTTAATCAATCCCACCCGCAACAAAAAAGTTAGCAAAAAAAAAGAGTCTCCTACTTTGTGTGTTTATGGATATACACATGCGTTTAATTGATTAGTATTTGCTCGCTTAAAATTTACAGCGTAGAAAACAGCCACCAACCAACCAACCTTCAGATAAATTTGAATTTGGTGTGCTACTATTTCTCATTGTCTGCATTCTTTGAAAATATTCAAGAAACTATACTAATAAAAGAAAGTTTCGCTCTGTGTGTGTGTGTGTGTGTGTCTGTCTGCGATGGCTAGGAAAATTTAGCGCACCTAGAAGTCTGTAAATTTAGATTTAGGTAGTCCAAACACTCTCCTGGTATATCTGAGTCTCAGAATTTTAATATTTTGATAATTAGCCTAGATATTAATTAGATTCTCATTAACCATTGCTTCTAAAATAACATCTTTTAAATCAAAATGGCAAAAGAAACGAACCGGTGCATTGGATTTGCAAACGGAAATGAACAAATTCGAAATTATTTTACTAATTAGCGAATTTTAAGAAAACTAATTGAGATATCAATTTGAAAATTTATGAGCATATGGAAAAAAATATTCTGCATCTGACTGTGTGATTTTTGAAGAATTCGGCCGGTAATTTTTTTTAAATTTATGCAAAAAACTGCCAAAAATCTGCCAGCGGCACCAGTGAAAACGATCCTTGAAATTTTCAGACAGGGATCTGCTTTCATTAAAAACTGAACTACAAAGAGATCTGTTTCTCGGGCCAATCCCTCCATTGTGTTTGCGAAAATGAAAGGAAATATTTGCCAATTTTTACTAATGAACAAAAATTTAGGTAACTAATAAAGATATAGATTTGAAATTGAGGTTGGGAAGGGGTGTCATCTGCCGGCTATTTTAGCGTAGCATCTTCGTTATGTTCTAATTATCAGAAAAATGTAATTCTTTTTTTAATGATCGTGTTAATGTAGGTGACGGTGGTTCTCTTGAACAAATTATTCAATATATTTGCGGGTATCGGGAAGAAGGGGGTTAAGGCCTTTCTCTGAGATTGTAATTATCTCAGGACCGGGCAACGCCGGGCGGGTCAGCTAGTTTTTCAATAAATTCAATTTCTCAAATAAAGAAAATGTACAGTGTTTAATTAACACTTAGCAATGAAAACTATAATTTTTTACAAAATTTTTAGGCATATTTATGATTTATCTCAATAGAAAATAATTTCAACAATTTCTTTAAAATAATTTCAAGTAAAATACAGTATAACTTAATAAACAGAGATTGCAAACACAAAATGTATCCTTTTAATGTTTTGTTTTCTTATTTTAGAGTAGTAGTTTTGTTAACTATTTGAATAAAATTTAAATTATACATCCAAAGAAAGAAAGAAAAAAAATGTACAGTAAATCTCCTTAAGCCAAACTTCATTAAGTTGGATTTTATTTAATCCAGATAACACTTTAAAATAAATAAATAAAAATAAAACAATAACAAATATGAATAAAAGTGAAAGCATAAACTGGATATTAAAAACAGAGCAAATTGCATGAATTAATAATTCAATAAATTAATTTTAAAAGGAGATAAGAAGTACAGTAGTTTTTCAACTAAATATGCATATCCAGCACATCCCTGTAGATTCCAATAGTCTGAGTAATGCAAATTAAAGTTAGATTGAAAGAATAATTGATGATTGAAGAAACTTAATGTAATTTAGAATTTAAAAAGAAAAAAGAAAAGATATGGTGGTTAAAAGAAAATAATAATTTTAAAGCTGCATTAAAAAAGTACATTTTAAAAATATCTCTGTAATTTATTAAACTAAAATTTCTAAAGATTCCACAAAACAAGTATACAATAATCACTACCAGGGCTTTACAAATTTGATAAAATCTGGTAGCCAGTAAAAAATATTTACCACCGCCTTCTTCCTCGTCATTAATTTTCAAAAAGCACAAAAGTTTTTATGAATTAATTGAGGAAAAATAGTAACAGGCATTGTTTAGAATTATTAGTTACATAGTTTAGAAAGATAATATAAACTAAGTTTTCTAATGAAACTTATCAAAATCATATATCTTAAAAAAACTGTAAAGAGTGAATTAACCGGCGTGTTCGGAAAATGCTGATTGCCGAATGCTTCAAATGTCCGGATAGTTGAATGATGCTACAAAATCTATATCTGCTGAGTTGCGCATCGATGAAATAGTGAAGTAGGAAAACAAGTTTTTACCTATTTTTCTGTCGAAGTCTCAAATAATTCTGATTTGATTATTTTAAAATTTACATTTGATGAACTTATTTTTGCCAAATTAAAAACAAAACTTAAAAATATTTTTTGTGTGAATATAGTTTCAAAGTTTATTTTTTAATATTGGGAAAGGTGGGGATGGCATTTGTGCTCATTTCAAGAAAGCTTAGGTCAATTTTTGTACAAAAAAGAAACAGGAACAAAACCCCCATTAGATTAAATAACTTGGTCGCCAGATAAAAATATTTGGTCGCCAGTGGTGACCTGGCGACCATATTTATCAAGTCCTGATTACTACTATTAATTAATTAATTAATATTATTTTTAAAAATAGCATGCCTGATATGGCCGGAAAGAGTGAAGTCGAGGCAAGGCCAGCTGGCCCGAGTCTGCAGAAAAAAGCAAGCCTGGTTTTGTCTGGTGCATATTTTGTAAGTCAAACAAATAAAATTTACTGAGAATTCAAATAAACATTCAATTATGATGAGAGATAAATTAAAGCATGAATATTCAATCTTTATAATACAGTAAAACCTGTGTAAACAGAATTGCTCTTGACAGTAAAAAAAAATGCTTTGTTTTAGACAGTTTTCTGCCATAGCAGGTATAACTGGATGGTTTTTCTTCTATTGGGACCATTAAAATTTTCCATTAATGGCAGGATTCTATTATAGACAGATTCTGTTTTCGCAGGTTTTGCTGCATAATAAAATTAATTTGGCACTTAAATTTTGAAATTTATGCCATTCAAACTACAATAAATAATAATAATTACCCTAATTGAAGCTTTGAGTCGAAAAAGACTGAACCATTGAGATTAGACACAGCTCTTTCCACAGATAAAGGATCACCCATTTGAATCATTGCACAGCCTTCCTTACTTTTTAAAAATTTTATCTGAAAAATGAAAAAAAATAAGTTAGAGAAATTGAGTTGGAAAACTCCAATCTGCAATGATAAAAAAAAACCAAACAAACAAACAACAAAGTTATTTCATGGATAAGAATCAGGACTAGCTAGATATTTAGCACTGAAATAACTTTTAGGATAAATGGACATACTAACAGCAGATTTTAAAATATTCCCTTTTGGACTTCGTTTAATTTCTTGTCAATCCATCTTGTTCTCCATAAAAATAATATTTTGTCAAACAGTGTGACTTATCGCCAATAACGGATAAGTAAGACATCAAAATGGACTCAAATTGTTTCCTCAGTTTTTATGTAACCTAGATTATTTTTCAACAAGCTTTTCCGGTACTTCTCCATTACCCCGTTGACCACTTTTCATAACAAAAAACTCTCACCAAACTATAAAATTTAATGCCAAAAATGCAGTCCCATTCACTTGACACGAGAAGCATTACATGTGTTTGTTATGTCATCAAGTGGTTTTTAATTCAACATGCCTGTATTTTTCATTATGTTTCACTGATTTATTAGTTATTTTGTTAATTAAAATACCAATTGCGTGCCATGATATCAAAAGAGAAAAAGCATTGAAAAAATGCATAATTACGTGCAATAGATGAATATCAACAGATGTCACAAACATTTATTCACCAGCTGAGAGGAATAATTAAGAAAAATAATGCAAATAAATAAACATCCAAGATTTTTTTTCAGTTTTCATTAATATATTGTAATTTTTTGTTTTTTAACTTACTAATAGTTAACACTTTGGTGAGTGGGGCTTTTCCTAATTTCTTGTATTTTATTTATTTATTTATTTTGATAGTCCAATGGCAAGATTCTTCCATTTGTTTATTTGGCAAGAGTTTTTTGTTATGAAATGTGGTCGACGGGATAATGGAGAAGTACTGCTTTTTCTTGTAAAGGTTTCAGATAGATGTACAGCTATTAAACAAAATCTGTCAACAAACAATTTGATTTAACTCAAATACTGTCAGAAGTTTGAAGGAACAGATGGCTATTTTGTCAGAAAATGAGCAAATACAAGTAACATATGGGTAATTTTTCCTTAACAGAACAATTTGAACATTATGTATTTTTAAAATTTGATATTTTTTTCTCTTTTAAAATTGGGTTTCATTGTATTCAGAAACAACAAGCTAAGTCATAAAATGCTGTCAGCAAAAATATTTTACACCCAAAAGTAAAATTTTAAATTTCAAGCAGGTAGAGCAATGGCAAAGAGAGACAGGAGAATGGCACTTAGAGAAATAACAAGGGGAATGACAAAAATTAAGGTTAGCTTGTCTATCATAGCTATATACATAAAAAGGAATTCCACTTAAAGGTAACTTTAAAAACTCATTACAAATAAAGATTAATCCCATAATTCAGCTTTCATTACAAAATTAGGGCAAATAAAAGAGACATGGTAATGACAGTCAATAAAAATACTTATCAAGATATAATTGGAAATCTATAAGCTTTTCTTGTCCATGCTCGTTTCTGCAAAAGGAACAATTCAAGATAGCTTCTCTGATGATGCCACTGTTCACAGTTGGAATTCTCGGGTAATATGACCGCTGCCAGATGTTAGAATTATTATTTTCATTTTACGACAGGGGAATGACAAGAAAACTAAGACTTTTTTAAAATTATTTTATCAGAAAAATACAAACCATCAAAAGTGCCCATTTTTTCAATTTTTAGTATTTTATTATATGATATTTTGTAATAATTTAAACAACAAATTTATCACAAATATATTTGAATGGTCAACTTTTAAGAACCACTTTTGTGTTAAGGTGGAGACAGTGACACACAGAGAAATGACACTCATCACATAAAATAATTTATTTAAGTGGTTTATATTTATTTTATAAATAATATGTTTTATCATATTATACAAACATAAAAATATGTGATTAATGTATTCTTGCATTCTGTTTCATTTTTATACAAATTTATTCATTTTTTTTTAAAGCGAGGACAGGAATTTCTCTGTTAGAAAATTACCCATATGTAACAAAATGCTCTTTATTTCTATTTATTATGTATTACTTTTTTTCACTAGATGTAAATAAGCCTTAGTGCAGTTTAGTTAAAAACGCAATTTTGGGTACTACTTGATTATCCTGTCGACCAAAAAACTATTACCAAACTATAAGATTAAATGCTAATAATGGATGATCGTAAATGCCACATTCACTTGACATTAAACACATGTTACACGTGTTTGTTACGTCATCAAGTGATTTTTAGTTCGATGTTTTATTTGCATTTTTATTAATGTTTTACTAATTTATTTATTTTTTCGTTATTTAAAATAAATATTATGCCAATAAACGATTATTCATGATATTAAAAACCTAAAAACCAAGTTAAGTTAAATAAAAAAGTGTAAAAAAAGACATCGTTTTTGCAATTTACATATTTTTATATGCAATTTTTTTTAAAATCTTCATAGAATTTACATAAAAAAATATGTTTTATCCATATATTTCGAAAACTAAATAAAGATATTCCAAGAAAATATACCAGGAATAATCAATTAGTTACCAGGAAACTAGTTAGAAATTTTAAACACAGTAGATGCCGGTTAATGTTATCAAAATCACCATGTCCTGACCCATTCTTACTAAAAGCATCGCTTTTTGTGTTCAATACTCCGTTTAATGTTATTGCTTTTTCAGCAGACCAGTTCCTGAAAAGTGTGCAAAAATACTATTCTTCTGAAAACATTGCATCTACTGTGAATGTCATGGAATCTAATATCATCTACAATTCTGCTACAGTTAAAAATTGTTTTGTTACTGCTGTATTCTGTGAAACTGAAAACTTTAGAAACTGTGGAAAACTTCCCCGATGATATGACGAATGAAGATTATCAGGACTGGATCGTGATCAACAATGACATTCCTGTAGCTGCAAAGCTCACAGAAGCTGGAATTTGCAAAAAGTTTGCGAAGAAATACAAAATCATGGTGATGATGTGGATCAGGAGGACTATGAAAGCCAACTTTTTGAAATACTACTTACAAATACAGAAATGAGGAATGTGTTGAAAATGTTTTGAAACAAGGTGTACAACATCGTAGGACAATTTTAAAAAACAATACAAGTATGAGAACAATTCATTAATAAACTTTTAAGAGAGAATTGTAAACAAACAAAAAATACTGAATTCTCTCAATAAATGTTTTTTATCACTTTACAAGTCGTCATTACAACAAGGGTGAGTAATCATTTTCTTAGTAACAGTACTACTAGATATTATCATTTGGCAATTTCTTAAATTGCTTATTGTTATCAAAAACTTGTGGTCCCGAAGTGATCACATTAAGCGGCATCTACTGTATATGTTAAACTCACTTTATAAGAAAGAAAAAAAAAAATTCTGTGATTTCAAAAATTTTTGTGTAAGATTTTCTTTTCTGTGCATACCAAGGATAACAGCACATGGTCCTTCTAGAAAAAACTGTCCTAGGAAAAAAAACCCCTAGACTGTCAAAAAGTAAAATTTATCTACATATCAAAAACTAATGATTGGAATAAAATAAAATCAAGCTTATATACAGATAATTTTTAGTTATTTTTTAAAATCTGAAATAAAAACCAGTATTAAATAGCAAAAAACTGCATTTTTTAAAAGAAAAACAACAACATATTATTAGCTACAATACTCCACTTCAGATAAAATAGAAATATCAGTAGGACAAGATGGCTACAGAAATTGTGAAAAAAAGTTCCCTGATTTCCTTGACTACGTTTATCAGATTTCCTTGATTTCCATTATTAAAGATACACATATGATATTTTTTAATAATACACTTATCCAGCTTGCTAATACCTCATTTGGGAGAAAAAACATAGAATTTGCCCAATATAAAAATTTTACTTTTCTTTATTGTGTACCATTATTAGCTTAAATATCACCTGTTTGTCGTCGAATTAGTCTCATGTGAAATCAAATATTTTTGCATATAGACAAATTTCCCCAATTTTCTAGTACTTTTACAAAATTCCCTGATTTTTCCAGACTGATAAACCTCCCTGATTATTCCCCGATTTCCAGAATTTGTAGCCACCTTGTAGGATGTTTAAATAAAATTACAAACACTAATCTATAGTAGTTTCTATAGGTAAACAGCTATATCAAGTCCAAAAACAACATTTTGAGAAAACTGAGTTTAAACTGGGTCAAAGAGTATGACAGATGTAAAAAAATGGAATTGCTTAGAATTTTCAAGCTTTTCATTGTCGTAGAAACAAAAATATATTAGCATTAGGAGGGGGAGAAATAAAGAATTAAAAATATTAAAAAATCCCAAATTGATTTTTTTCACATTTTTGCTTTCTAAATGCCTTTAAGAAATTTCGCTAAACTTTAAAATGTTACTTACTCTCACAATGTTTCCATATAGGCACAGAATGTTGAAGAGTTTATCGCAATTCATCTTCTCATGACTCAGACCATATGCCATCATCACAGCACCTTGCTGATTACCACCAGGAGCATTCATGGGGCCACCAGGACCATAACCAGGACCTCGAGGTGAAACAGGTGGAGGACCTTCACTGCGATAAGGATCCCGTCCAAAGCTAAACAATGTTTTTTGGAAATTTTAGTAAAAAAATTATCAAAGTTAGTAAAATGTGAACAATACAGCTAGCAGATATAGATATGCATGATGTAATAAAAGTACAGTAACCCCTCATATTGTTCTTTCAGAAAAACTGTTCTTTTCCAAACTTCCCAATAAATTAAGTAATAAAAAGTTCTACCTTAATTATACTTTTTAAGTAATCATATATAGCAGCGGTTTCCAACTTATGGGTCACAGTGGGTGTTTTAGTGGGTCGTGGAACAATCGAGGTTTACCACAAAAATATATCTTTTATTTCATGTTAAAAAAAATATAACAAATACAACATTTTACAACTGCAATAATCATGAAAGCTATTAGCTTAAACTAAAATTTCATGAGAAGACTGTGTTTTCTTAAATAGTCAGTCAGTATTATGTTATGACCTCATTGTGACAAATGGCAGCAGTCGCACAGTAGTTATGGCAACTCTGGACCCCTGCTCTCGAGTAGAGAGTGACTTGGTAAAAATTAACCAGTTTTAACCCTGATATAGATGCCCTCATTGGTACACACCAGTGCCAGAAATCCCACTGATTGTAAAGTTGCGTTTTTCATTATCTTTGTAATATGTGTATTGTTTTAATTATTATTCCACTTACACACATTGGGATTACCAATTCTTGTTTTTGTTGATAGTGCATCCTTCGTACGAAATTTTGCCTTTTTCATAGGATAGGATAGCCGATAGCTTATAGAGGTCAACTAGACAACGATTTCCATACTGATATTAAATACACCCTCATATTAGGTGGGTTTAATAATAAAATATTTACTTAAAAAGGTGGGTCGCATACCAATAAAGATTGGGAGCAGCTGATATATACAGATAATCAATCATATATATAGATCTTATAATCAATATTTACCAATATTTCTAAAGGAAATACTACTAAAAAATAAATTCAATGGTATCCAATAAATTATGCTCAAAACATCCTATAGTAACTGAAACTTCTAACACCATAGCTAACTTAATTATTGATGTGTATTTAGCATTTATTGATTGTTGCAGAAAATACCAGAATAAATGCAGCAGTACCTAATGAATTATGCCAAGAACATCTTATAGTGAATAATTTTTCTGACATTATAAACTAACTTAGTTATTAAATATAAAATAAATCTTGATGACATTTGTTTATGACCAGAAAGTCTAAATGATCAGCAACAGAAATTTGTTTTGAAAAAGTGCCTTTTGTACTACTCTTATTACATTATTACCTTTACATTGAACAATCAAAATCAACATTTTTCTGCAAATTTCTATACTTGAAAAATGTCTAATTCTGTAATATTTTATCGCCAATGGTTGATGTATTCCATAAGCATGGATTATTTTCCATTTGCTGCTGATTATTCTGTATTTCATCTCCATCTGATTTATGTAATACGGGTTGTAATGATTCAAAGCCTATAAAGAGAGATTTTTGACTTTGGTTTTTGATTGGATTTTCTGTTAAAGTTTGTGTAAAGATAAGGGAAAGGTTTTTCAGAGTCATCAGTAACTACAGGCTACACTAAATTTTTAAAAATGTTTCTGCAATCTTTTACGATATATATAGATTAAAAATGCCTTTGTTTGAATGTAGTAACTAAATGTTAAAACTAGATTTTAAAAAATTATTTCCTTTCTGTCTTAACCCATTTGTTCCACATGACAGGATTTCCTACAGACATATTTTCAAGATTCGTACCACTAATTTCTAGAAATAATATTTGTTTTATTTAATAACTGAAATATGCAATAAAAAAAAATAAAAAAATAAAAAGAGAGAGAGAGAAAATTGCCATTTTAACCCTTTGAGGTTCAAAATTTTTTTTGAGTGTTTGTAAAAATTTACCTTTGCCTTAATAATATTAAAAGTAGCTATCCAAATTACAAAATTTAAAGATTACTGGAATTTAACGGACATGTACTGAAATCTGACAAAAAAAATTATTTTGTATGCTATTCATATGTCAATAAACTAAGGAAGAAATTTTGAAAACATTTGAAAAAATGTCTTATGACAACAGTATTAAACAGGCATAACATTTTCTAATATTTTTTATATTTCATCACAATTTATGCTTTCAGAAAAGTAGCCCCAATTTTAAATTTAAAGAGTGAAACATAGGGTTGAAATAAAAGAATCGCCAATGGTGGAAATAAAATTAAGAAAACTATTATTATTATTACTGAATGCTAAAGTGTAAAAGAAGTCATAATAATAAAAGTTTAGACACATACTTCTATTATTACAGAAGGACAATAACAAAAATAATTATTAAGACAAAATAATACTCAATAGAAAGACATGTACTATTGATAGTACACCAGACCTGAAAGGGTTAAAATAGTGGTATTTAAAAGTTAAAACAGTACAAATATTGTTTTTGCATCTATGTCAGACACATACAATGTAAAAGCAACATCAATTCATTTTGCTACTTTGTTGTAACTCACCACTATTACATTTAGTTTATGTTTTCTGCATAAAATCTAATAAAATATGTTGTAATAAAATATGTTGTATAAAATATGTTCTAATAAAATATGTTGTATAAAATATTTACTAATTTATATGTTGTCCGATGAATTTTCACTTCATTTGATTGTGCTGTTTCCAAGTAACAAGTTTTCCTGCCAGTTAAAAAATAGTCAATAATTCAAGAATGAATACCAAATAAGTCTTCAATAATAGGTGAAAAAGGAAAGAGTTGTACGTTAAAAACCCACAAATTCTCAAAAAACAAGTCTTGGTGTATAGCACTTAGTTTTTTTACAGGAACACTCAAAAGAATTTCATTATATTACAGTCTATGGGGGAAAAATCGTCTGCAGTGTATTTTAATAATGTTACACAGTTTCAAATATATTGAGTGCAGTGCAAGAGGCTTACTACAGAATAGGGTGGGCATAGCATAGTTCCTTACAGGGGCATTCAAAGAATTCTGTTACATTACAATCTGTGGAGAAAAATTGTTTGTGGTTTATTTTAATATTGCTTCACTATTTCAAACATATTGAAATTGATATATATCACTAAGGTGCATTACAACAGGCTTACTATAGAATATTGTGTGTACAGCATTCATCATTCATTTACAGGCACACACAAAATAATTCGGTACTGTCTATTTACAATAAATTGCTGGAAGTGCGTTTTCAGTTTCTAAACATGTTTTTAATTGTAACTCATTTTTTGTCTATTACTTGGAGTGTATAAATTCTATAGATCATATACAGGGCAGCACAAAAGTTCTTGAGTATATTTTCTTTTATTGAAGGAAATTTCAGAAGGGGAATTTTAAACAATGCCACACATTTCCTAGCTGAACTAAAATTTATCATTCTATGTAGTATATATACAAATCTATAGATCCTATACAGGGCTGCACATAACAATTCAGATATTTTTCCGAATATTGTTGGTAATTCCTGAAATTGGGTTTTAAAATATGTTATGCATTTTCCAAAGTAAAGAACTATCTATTTATTTAAATGAATATATGGGAATTTCCTGAAATTTTACAGCTATTTTCATAAATTAACCTACAGAACTAGTCAGATGTGACAATCCCAAACCTTTCTTCTATCTTATACATGTTTCCCATACACCAAAAACAAATTAACACCAATTTTCCAAAATCCAATTCCAAGATCTAACTGAATCTAAAATTTTATTAAATTCAGTGCATTAGTTCTTGAGATATGACTATCGCTAAAATCGTGTAAATCCTGAAAAATGCAGCATAGCAATGCCACTTGTTGAGAGATTTGCACCAAAACCTAATCAACAACAACTTATGTCAAGGTCTAACAGAATCTGAAGTTTGATGAAATTCTTTGCATTTGTCCTTGAGATATAACTATCGTGAAAATCGTGCAAAATGTAGGACATCAGCACCACCTATTAGATGATTTACATCAAAACATAATGAGCATCTATTTATGTCAAGGTCTAACAGAATCTGAAGTTTGGTGAAATTTGGTGCATTAGTTCTTGAGATATAGCTATCGTGAAAAATGTAGCATAGCAGCGACACCTGTTGGGCGATTTACATAAAAAACTAATCAGCACCAATTTATATCAGGGAATAACTGAAGTTTTATTAAATTCCATGCATTAGTTCTTGAGATAGAGCGCCCACAAAATTTTTGACACATACAGACAGACAGACAGACAAACTCGCGGACAGACATTTTTAAAAAACAGTCAAATCGTGTTCCGGATCTTCTAGAACGTATAAATCCGTCGAAAACAAGAAGTGAGAAATTTTCATGAATTCAATACTTTCTTCTTATAAAGATAGAAGAAAGTAAAAAATGTGAAAAATTCTCAAAGTGGAAATCTGAATGGGTATATCTCTGGAAGTTTTTATTTTATGCTTTACATTGCAGTTTATTACATTTTTACTAATTCAAATTATAAATTTATGGAAGAAAAATTAGTAAAATAACTATTTTAGTCATCATGAGGACATTTATGGTAAATATCTATTAATTTTTCTTTAAAATTGTAAAAATTAAAAAGGAAATTGCATGAAAATAATTTATTTAAAGAATGAAATTTTAAATACCAATTTTATTTGAAACAATTAGTGTTATACTCATTTTTGCTTTATTTAAAAAATGGGTATCAAATGTAAAAGGCCTTAATCTCAGAATGAGCAGAAAGAAAAGTCAGAAAAATTACGTCAGGACATTGGGGCTTTATACACATAACATTATCAATATTTTGGACCTCCCCCACCCCCCTCATTACTATATCATACCTCGAACCACCTCCCCTTCCCTTAACGCTCTCACTGACAAGCCCGTGTTAATACGTTCACTATGCTCCAGGTTTCACTACAATATAAGCATATTTTAAATTAATATAATTCTACAAATATAATGCAGTTTTAATAGATTAAGTAATGATTGATATCTTCAAGGTTTACATTCATATATATAAATAAGTTTTTTGTATAATTTTGGAATAATCAACCTTTTTTAGCATTAAAAAAACAATACAGAGAAAACAACATTACAATTTTGCCATTTTGCTGGACAGTCAGAGGGTTAATGATAGCGTTATCATGTTATTAATGTCTAAACATTCTTTTTATTTTTACAATTTTTTTTTCTTACATGTTTGAAGTAATACACAGCTATAGTTATACGTATACTTTATGGATGAAAGTGAAGAGAAGAAGTAAATAATATATCACTATTACACATGAAATAACTTTATATTAAGTAACATCTAAATAAGATAGTTACTGTAATATCATGACAGCCGAATGACACAACGATTCTTCTTTTTAAAATTTAAATGCACAGTTTATTAAATGAGAGCTGATATTTACAAGATGATTATTTACATTATGTACACTTTCACTAATATTCATAAAAATTCCACCTAAACCACATTACTTCTTAAACAACCAAAATATACTCGGATGCCTTTCCACATCCTACTTACTCCGAACGAACCACCATTCCTTCTCGTCTTCTCTTCACTTCCGTTTACTTTAAAAACAAAAAAGGATTGGAAGGATATTGGTTGCATGACACCCCCCCGATAAGATTGTGCTACGCAAAGCGAAGCAAAATCTGACAAATAGCAACCATACAACTATACAGCATAAAATATATATAAAAACACAATTCAAAACAGATGTATAGAAGCCTTGTTATAATAATTATAATGAATATATAATAAATATATAAAAAAACACTAACAATTCAAAACAGATGGAAAGACGACTTGATATAATACTGCATACCAAAATTAAACACAAAATAAAGTATCACTTAAATAATCCTTATACAGTAACTAGTCGTGACAGACTATCTTCATTTTTTAATTTTGCATCTGGGCAATGAGAAATATTTATGTTATATCTTTGTAGAGATAAGGCCCATCTTTGTAATTTTGCAGACTGAGGTGCAGATTTCTGAAGATATATTAAGGGATTGTGATCAGTTATTAGTTCAATTTCAGCGCCAAACACATAAACTTCAAATTTTTTCAATGCCCACACTACCGCATAAGCTTCACGCTCAATAGTCGACCAGTTTTGTTGCACCTTAGTGAGCTTTTGGCTAGCAAAACTAACAGGACACAAATTTTCTTTCTCATCTCTTTGCGATAGACAAGCACCAACTCCATAAGAACTGGCATCACACTGAATAGTGTAAGG
This sequence comes from Maratus michaelseni, assembly GCA_963931845.1. NCBI lineage: Eukaryota > Metazoa > Arthropoda > Arachnida > Araneae > Salticidae > Maratus > Maratus michaelseni. The sequence continues at coordinate 5,998,101 of OZ007591.1, forward strand.
CTTTTTAGGATCTGGTGTATACAGCTTAGGAGCTTCACACAATGATTGTTTTAAAGTTTTTAAAGCCTCTTCTTCAACCTCAGACCACGGAATGATTTCTGGGATTTTCTTTTTTGTCAAGTCGGTTAAAGGCTTGGCGATTTCAGCATAATTTCTTATGTAGTCACGATAATAATTAAATAAACCCAATGCACTTCTGAGGGCTGTTTTGGTTTTAGGCGATTCTATTGTCTCAATGGCACGTAACTTCTCCGGATCGGGCTCATGTCTACCTCCTCCTATGACATGACCTAGATACTTGATCTGTGCTTTTGCAAAAACACATTTTTTAACATTCACCGTGAATTTCAGTTCAGTTAATTTGGATAAAACAGCGTCAAGATGTTTCAGATGATTTTCCCAGTCATTTGAAAAAATAGCAATATCATCCAAATATGCTCGACTGTACTCACGATGTTCATCCAGAGCATTGTTGATCGATTTCTGGAATGTGGCAGCCGCATTGTGCAACCCAAAAGGCATGACTTTCCATCGGTATTGAGCACGATGGGTTTTAAAAGAAGTAAGATCTCGACTCTGTTCTTCTAGAGGAATTTCCCAATACCCTTTTAATACATCTAAACATGTAATTATGTTAGCACTTTCTATTTGATTAATTAATTCAGTTGCATTTTCCATAGGGTAATCAAAAGGTTTTGTCACTGTGTTCAATTGACGAAAATCTATACATAAGCGCATGCTACCGTCATTCTTTGCGACACATACGACCGGATAAGCTATTTCAGCTTCACTTTTTTCTATAAGTCCTAGATGCTCTAACTCTTCTATTTGTTTGTCCACTTCATTTTTTAGTGATTCCGGAATTTTATAAATATATGGTTTCTTTCTTTCCGCACCTGGTAATAAACGAATTTTGTGTGCTCCAACGTTGGCAACTTGAATTTTACCTGAGAATAATGGTGTATGTTTTTGTAGAAGTTTACTTAACTCTAATTGTTTATCAACCTCCAGATGACTAAGGTCTACTTCTATGTTATTTTCATTCGAAGTATTAGCTTTAATTGGTGTTGGGTAAATTTCACCATATTCTACATCCATCCTCTTCAAAAATGACCCCAACAGTCTGTACTCTTACGTTAAATTTCCTTATTTTATTCGCATGAACATGTCTGACACCCCCATCAGGTAATTTCACTTTATACGAATGTGGTTTTATTCTTTCAAGTATTTCTCCGGGTCCTGTCCATCTAGCATATAATTTATTGGTAGAATCAGGGATAAGCAAATATACTAAATCGCATTTTTCAAATTCTTTCATTCTACTTCGACAATTGAAATAGCGAGTGTAATTTTCTTGTTTTTCTGCAGCAGTTAGAGAAGCAATGTCAGCGGCTCTTTCCAAATTTATTTTTAATTCTTGTAAATAGTCTACTGCTGAATTACTAAGATTCAATGGTAAGGGGATTTCACCTGACCATGATGACTTCAGTACTGCCAAGGGACCTCTAGCTTCCCGACCATACATGAGCTTAAACGGTGATACTCCCGTTGTGCAATTTGGCACTTCACGGTAGGCAAAAAGTAGAAAAGGAATATGTTTATCCCAATTAACAGGATCCGTACGAATTACATGATGTAGCATTTGTTTAAACACACGATTAAATTTTTCAATTAATCCATTCGAAGCGGGGTATGATGGAGTTGAAAAGCGAGGACATGCCCCTAACCGGTTCTCAAATTCTTTAGTCAATTCAGATTTAAAATTAGTGGCCTGGTCTGAACAGATAACTTCAGGAATTCCGGTGCGCATAAAAATATCTAATAAAGCATCACATGCCGTTTTCGCAGAGAGACTCCGTAATGGTACTACTTCTGGCCATTTAGAATTTTGATCAATTAAGGTAAGACAATATTTATGCTTCCTTCCTGACGGCGGAATAATTTCACCTATACAATCAATATTTACAGTATGAAATGGATATGGTGCGCAGACAACAGGTGTAATCGGAATTTTATCTGTTTGTTTCTCAGGGCTTTTTAACTGACAGTTTTTACATGTTCTACAATAATTTTCTACATCTCTTGAAATATTCGGCCAATAAAAAGATAATTTAATTCTTTCTTTAGTTTTTCTCATCCCTAAGTGGTTTCCAAAAATTGAATCATGAGCTAATTCTAACACTTTATTTCTATAACTTTCCGGTAACACGAGCTGATATATTTTATCACCGCAAATAGTTTCTTTATGATATAATAAATTATCCTGTATCAAAAAATTATTTTTTCCTAATCTAGCGTCCTTGAAGGAATTCTTTAACGTTGCGCAATCTTTTTGTTCTTTACGAAACTTATTAAACTCTGAAAATTCATCGAGCTATTTTTAGCTTCGTGACCTTCGAACTCCTGCAATTGACTATTACACAACTCTTCATTTTGAAGTTCAATCAAAGCATTATATACATCTGGAGTTAATAAACAAGGGACATTTAAGTTTTCAGTGAAAGCAAAAAGCGTATTTAATGTCACATAAATTCCACTGTTAGGTAATTTATAATGGATGGGTATAGTAGTCAAATTTGCTTGTACTTTTTCTTTGAAAGCGGACTGTAACAAAATACTACCTTTAGCTTCGATTTTCAGATCGGGAATTAATGACGTATTTAAAATACTAATTTGGGTACCTGAATCCAAAATAGCTTCTAATTCTTTTCCTTCTACATAAATAATGATTTTTTTTAAAGGAAAAAGAACTTCGTTTAATTGATCATTCATGTGTAAATGCATGGAACTAACATTAGTGACTACTGCATTATTATTTTTATTTGGATTCAATTTATTTGTATCTTGTTGCATTTTCGGTTTTCTCTGACCCTGATCATCATTTTGAGTATAAGATTTATCATACTTATTTCTTCTGTTTGGGCAAAATTTTGCTAGGTGTAATGGGGAATTACAAATATAACAATCACGTGATTTTGAGAAGTGTCTGTTCTCATACGTAGCTTGATTTTTCCTTAGTTGTGGGGGAACATATTTAGTATTATTATCATTATTCACTTCACGATAAATAGGTCGTTTCTCAAATTTTGTTTCCTCGAAAGACCTGCCTTTTGCAGTAAAATAAATGTCACAGTCTTTCGATAACTGATCGGGCAAAAGCCAACTTTCTCCTTGCTTGACTGCAATGTGAGTAGCTAGCTCATTATCCAAAGTTTCAAAAATTTTATCTGATATTATTAAATTAATAAGTGAGTCGAAATCTTTAACATTTCGAATTCTGCAATAATTTAACAAAGACGATCTTAATCGGGAACCGAACTGTTGATGGGTTTCACCAGGTAATCTTTTAGCGTTTCTAAAATTTTGTAAACAAGTAAATGGGGACGGTTCATATTCTTTCAAAATTAAAGATTTAATTTTATCATAATTGGCTAACTCTTCATCATCAATATAAACAAGAACATTTCCTGCTTTTTCACCTACTAATTTTAGCAAAATTTCCGATTTATATTCCTTAGGAACATTTTTGTGCTTAAACGCTCTTTCTAAAGAATCAAAAAAAAGATTCCATGTTTCATTTTTCTTGGGCACTGGGATTACCAAAACTTGAACTGCTTTAATTAATTTATCTAATGATAATGACGTACTATTTTCCCCTTCGTTATGGGTTAAATTCTCGCTTCTCATTTGTTGTTGTAAACGCAATCTATTTACTTCCTCACCATTTTTTCTTTCTGACACTGTAGTCAATAAAAATTCAGTTACGAAATTTTTATCTTTTAAGTATTCTTTAGATTTCAATAACAAATCTTTTAATTCAGGTACTCTCTTACTAGCATCAGCTTCTTCACCTATTTCTTCCAGAACAATAAGTAAATCCACTTTAGTTACGTTTTTAAACATTTTCGAATAAAGTTAACAGTATCTTACTACACAATCAAATGATAAAAAAAAATAGCTCACCTCTATTTTGTAATCCAAACACTGCGATCCAAAACACAACTTTTATTATTTTAAATCGTAGAAATAACTCTTGTTCTCGTTATGAGAGCGGGCTGTAATATCATGACAGCCGAATGACACAACGATTCTTCTTTTTAAAATTTAAATGCACAGTTTATTAAATGAGAGCTGATATTTACAAGATGATTATTTACATTATGTACACTTTCACTAATATTCATAAAAATTCCACCTAAACCACATTACTTCTTAAACAACCAAAATATACTCGGATGCCTTTCCACATCCTACTTACTCCGAACGAACCACCATTCCTTCTCGTCTTCTCTTCACTTCCGTTTACTTTAAAAACAAAAAAGGGTTGGAAGGATATTGGTTGCATGACAGTTACTATTTAAAAATAGTAACTATTTAGTAATTTATAATAGTGTCATGTATTTAATAATAGTTTATTGTTACATAATACATTCAACAGTAACATTTTCTTCTTGTACTTGCCCCCTGAAAAGAGACAGTGAAAGCATAACTTCTTATCAACAAAACAAGCTGACAACATTCTCTCTCTCTTTTTTTTATTTACTAGTAAACACAAAAAGTATCACAATTCAAATACATTTCGCACCTGGTTTTCCTAACAGCGAATTATTTGTTTATATGGCAGAAGAACAGAAATATGGAACCGTTGGTGTATTCTATATTTTGGAATGAAATGATTTTATAATCATTTAATGGCATTAATTATAACTTTGCATTTTCATAAATATAGATAACACACTTACAAGGGGGGAAAAATCACAACAAGAAAAAAACACAGATTTTTCTGATGTAAAGAAAAAGTTACAAAGAAAGAGAAAATTTTGGTTGGATAAGAAATGATAATATCAAAAGACAAAACCCCCCTTGAGATATCGTACAATATCAAGAGTGCTAGTCTCTCTCCTCCCCCCCTAATATGATAATGTTATATATGCACAGCCCCATTTAAGTTTTATAGATAACATGCATATTTATAAAATGATTACATTTTATGTAATAATTAAATTAATAAGTAAATATATAAAAAAATACAAAATATATCAAAATTACAAAAAATTAATCAATGACAGAAAAAATAAAACAAGTGGGAAAAATTCTACCTTACGACAAAATATAGATTGGCCACCCACGGCTTTTATCGGTGAGATTTTTCAGCCAAATCTAACTCGTCAAAAAAAAAAAAAATGTTAGCATAAGCCAGCTTCTCCACTTTAGAATTTAGTTAGCGCTCTAAGATTTTTTGGGAGGCTGGCGGAACATATTAGGCACGAACAAAAGATTCGGTTTTAAAAAGATTCGGTGACTAGAAGTATTTTAAATAAATATAATAGTAAAAAGATGAGGCTCCAATGGTCTGAGACGTAGCGAGGTAGTTGTTGTTTACAAATCTGCTGACTTAATGACACCCTTTAAACTGTTTTTAATGGTTCAAGGCATTTTAGCACTTAATAGATAACCTAAAAAAGGTAATGAAAAGTTCTATGATAGCAGCTTTTATGATGGATACAGCTAAGAGAAGTTGTTTAACAAATGATGAGTTAGCATTAATTGACGGGCTGTTGGAGAGAGGTGGAGGGAGCTATACAAAACACAAGTGCTCTACGAGATCCGATTTAAAATGAATCCTCACTTGCAATTGAGAGATGGGACTTTAAAAGGGATCCCCCTTTTCGCCCCTCTGACGGGCCCCCCAAGAGAGATACGTAAAAAACGAGAGCACCAAAAGAAGCGGGGGGATACCTTTAGGCGGTTTACAGCTAATTTTGGTGAAATTTTGGAGCTGTCCGGCCCATAGGAACAGAGAAAAATGGAAAAAACTAAAATAAATATGAGAAATTGAAAAAAATAAATAAGAAAAGTGCTCCTGACAGGAGACGAGAAAGAAGGAGGGGGAGAGTAGAACCACACAAAAGTGCTTGATGAGATCAAACTTTTGATATGGTACTTGACGGGGTTTGAACACATTGAATGTCTCCCCCGTTGGGGGGGGTAACTCCGGTCCTATGGGAGATAGGGCCTTGGGACCCTCTTAGAAATGTCGGCCTCGACGATTTTAACTTCGTTGGATCTTTTAGAAGAGATCTACGTCCTCTGTGGGGCTTAAAGGGGCTGAGAAAGATGGGAAAAACTAAAATTTAAAAAGAGTTGAAACAGAGAACTATGTTTCTTAAGGGAGGGGGGAATGAGAGGCGGAGAGTAGGACCAGACCATAGTGCTTGACTAGATCTATCTATTGATATGTTACATGAAGGGGTTTACATGGGGTTTACATTTGGGGGAGCACCAAAAAGGTCTTACTGAACCTTTCCCATGATTATGCCAAGGTTGCAGTTATGATTTCGCCAAGATCATCACAAAGCTTATATAGGCATCCTATATACGCATATATATATATTCCAAACACTCCTATATGTGCCATATACGTCATTATACACATATTATTTATGTTTTACATGTCGTATATGCATCATATACACATGTCATATATATACATCATATATGCATCATATATGGCTATAACTTGGCCACATACGTACAGAAATGTTATATATATATATATATATATATATATATATATATATATATATATATTATTATTATAATGTCATTTACGGCCGCTTAAATAAATCTTGGCCGCTTAAATAAATCTTGGCCGCTTGGTAGTTCATCCTTGGAAGCCGCTATAACACGAAAGTACCAAATTTACAATATATTAATAAAACAGAAACAAAAATATTTCATGCTTGGTGGCTGCTATAACACGAAAGTACCAAATTTCTTTTTTATTTTTCATATCTGATAATTTGCATCTATCCTTTTTTGTAATTTTAACATTTTTGTAACAATTTTATGCATTTCTATTGCCTATTCAAAGAAAAATTCTTCTAAAGTTACAGAATTTCGTTAAAAACGGTTAAAATAGTAAAATGCGAACATCGTTTTGTCCATTCTTGACCAAAATCAACAACCGTTGCCATTATCTTTTTATGCGTGAAGGTTTCGTTATGGTACTTCATTGTGAAGTTTGGTAATTTTTGAAATTCATTATTTGAAAAACGGCATAATCATTCGATTTGAAATTTATATCAATAAAAAAACAATTTTTCCCCTTCTAACGCAGTTTGTCTAACAATTTTGTGACAAATACTTTTTGAGCTATTAATTTTTTCAGTAACTTCCAATGTTTCATTTTCCGAGATTAACCTGTGGCAACGATGAATTGCTGTGACTTTTCATAAACATGAAAAATGATAGAGATTGAAAGAATAAGCCTCCCTGTGGGTGGCTAATAAAATAAAATAAATAAAACATATTTTTAAAAAAATTCAACACAATGTTAATGCAATAAAATAAATTATTATTTAAGAGCAACAATGAAAAACCACTTTTAATGCAAACTTAAAAAATGTAATTAGTATGAATTACCTACCGATCAGGGGGAGCTGGCCCACCATAAGGGTCTCTAGCAGGAGGTCCATAGGGATCAGGTCTAGGTCCTCTAGGCATGTACCCATCGTCATAACCATCATACGGAGGAGGTCCTCTGTTATCTAAAATGCATAAATTCAAAATTCACTCATACATGATAAAACTGGACACATCAATTTATAACAAATAGGTAGATTTCGTAAGAAATACTACCTATTGCATTCTCCCCTAAGTTGGAATTTCCGAAATTTTTTTGCAGATCTACACTGATCATGACTCCTAGAACCCAAAACCACCCCCCAGTTCATAACTTTATCTATCTACGTATATCACTTTTTTATTAACCTGATAACTTCAATAATTCTGCACAAATCTCTTCCAAGCTGATACATAAAATCTCGGTCAAGTTCGTTAAAGGGCAAAATCGAACAATTGGGGGGGGGGGGGCTTTTTGTGAAAACTGAAAAAAACCCCATAACTTCTTAATTATGATACGTATCGAATCCGTTTAAAGTTGTTATTACTTCTAGGGAAAAGGCCAAAAATTTATGCATGACAGATTTTGATATCATTAAAAATGGCCTCAAGGGGGGGGGGGGAATAAGGGTTTAAGAAAAAAATTCATAACTTTGTCAATTCACAAGATAATCTGCTTAAATTTATTTTAAGGAAATATTATTTTTGCTAGAGCTTATACCACCAAAAAGTATAAATTTCATGGATTAATTATTTTTTTGAGCTCGCAAACTTTTTTTTTTTTTTTTTTTAAAAGGGTAAAAATTAACAATATTTGTTCAAATGACTGCCATTCAAAAATAAACTTTTTAAATTAAATGTTGGTATAAGATAAGCTCCAGAGAATTCAATGCCCTTTCATAATTTGGAGCCCAAATTTGCTTTAGATGCTTGTGATGGGAGAAAAATGCAAGCACGATTGAAAGTTTATGGTGCACACCTGCAGGTACTTACTGTTGCACAAGGCGTATTATTATTATTTTTTTACACACAAAAATTTAAATATATAAGTGAAATGTGAATAAATATAGTGCAAAAAGTTCAAAAAGTAGTATCTCTTTTCTTTGCAACAAAAAACTTCAACAATATGAACATTTTTGACACATTTACAGGCTTATTTTTAAATGTAAAAGTATGACACTTGCAGGTCTGACTGTTGAAGTGATTTGGAATTGAATGGTGTTTTCCATTTTTTGATAAACCAATTGCTTATTGAGTTATAAGCAATTGTTGTCAAGTGCTGACAGATTTTTCTCCTTTCATGCACTGATGCATACAGAAATTCGGTTCAAAATATATATTAATTAATATAAACATCAGAAGAGCAGCATTAGAAGGTTTTAATCTAACAGACTCTATCGATAAGTGGTATTTTAGAAGTTGAACTAAGCATACCTACCAAAAGTTCTTATAGATTGGGGCCCAACAGGTAGACAAAGGAGTGGCAGACAAGGATGAATTGGAAGAATACCATTGAAATCATCTTTGGCACTTATTTTCTAAAAGATCTTCTGCCTTTACCAAAAAATAGAAAACACCAATCGATTATGCAGTTTCTGAGTAAGAAAACTGCCTATTTCATGCATTTCCAAACAAAAATTCGGAAATGTGTCAAAAAATAGCTCCTTTGGATTTGAGAACAGCTTTAACCCTTTGAGGGGCGGTGGTATATACTATACACCACCTAATTTTAATCAGATTCAAACCAGAAACTTTTAATTAAATTTTACTTTTTTAACTTTGATGAGAAAAAGTTGAAAAATTACTTATTCTTATTTTGAACTAAATTCTTTCTTGAATTCCGGTGGGAATTCAACGTTACAGGAGCACAAGTGCTTGCCCCTGAAAGGGTTAAGAAGAAGCCCAGTCAAAATACTCACCAGTGATGAGTAGACTGACATAACTCCCGACCCCTGCTGCACACACTTTGATAATAAATTTTTTTGAATGCAAAGCTTTTTTAAATTATTATTTTTAAATAACATTTATTGGCACAATTCTATTTGTAACTAGAAAATCTTATAAAGTTTCAGAGTAATACATACCAGGTGGTCCATATCCACGAGGAGGTTCTTGAAGAAGAGCTGGGCGATCACTTCCACTTGGTTTGCCTGAAAAATTATAATGCAAAGGTACTTTTACAAAGAAACTTTTTCAAATTAAAACTCAAGTAAAAAACTTTAGAAAACAGACAAAATTAATTAAAGTAAGTATCTTACTTAAAGTAAGTATACTTACTTGATTAATTCATTTACATCAAAACAACAGAAGTTTGAAAAGTCAAAAATAAAAAACACAAATTTCAAAATTTCTACTACTTGCTAAATTTAAGAAAAAGAAAGAAACAAATAAAATCCTCATCTTATTATATATATATATTTTTTTTTTCTATAAAAAAATTATACAACATTTGAAGAAAAGGGAAAAAAAAAAAAAAAAAAAAACAACAAAAAAAACGAACTTTTTATGAAGATTCAAAAGACAGATCTTACAATTTCAAACACCATTTATACTTGGAAAAAACAATGTAAAATTATTCTATTTTGTGGTTTTTATTAACTTTTCAAACTCAATATTAGCATATATCAGAAAATAAATATAAACAAATTCATAACATTTTAGGTATCCAGACCCAATTTAAAAAAAAAAAATTCAGACAAGGAGCAAACCTTCCTGTCTTTGCAAAAATCCCAGCAACTTTATAGAGAAAATGAGCTTGAAGAAGCATGGCAACAGTATCGGTCAGAGAAGCTCGCTCGAAAACCAAGATGACAAGTACACAGCTCCATTTGTTTTCCTATATACAAGATTCACAGTATTAGGGTAAGAGAATTATCATATATCAGTTGTTTTGGTTGTGTTTTTGTCTTGTCCATATGTTCGTCTTCTCTTGGTCCATGTCATGCTTGTGCTCTTGAGTGATTGATTTGGTAATTCATTTTGCATGTTTTGGTCCCATGTTGTAATGCAAATGTTTTCGTTCTTTTATGGCAATATGGTTTATTCCAGAAAATTCACGACAGTTCAGGAACTGTTTTATTTATGAACAAGTGTTTACTTTTATATAGTATAGGATTCCAGTGTTTTGTAGCATTGAATCAGAATGTGGCGTGTTATATCTTCGTAACTTGTGCTAATGAAATGATCTTTTTTCTGAGTACTGATGCTTTTTTTTTTTTAAATACATAAATACTTATTATTTTTATATGTATAGATAACTAATTGAGCCACATTACACAGTTTGATTCAATGAAGTTGAAAATAAATTAAATGGCAAACATTTGATTGAACTATATAAACTATATTGAACTATATATTTGATTGAAGTATATAAAGTCTTTGAAATTTTTTTTTCATATGCTGACATAAGTATAATGTTCACAGCATGTTTTGTCAGTTTATACATGTTATAGTTTTATTATTATTTTTACAACAGTATACTACGTTATGTATGACATGCAAGTAATAATCCTTTGTTCAGCACTATGTTGTAATTTGATTAGGTAAAAAAAAAAAAAAAAAAAAAAAACTAGTGATAATTAATGCTAGTACATTATTGAATATATATTACTGAATTTAAGAAGAAAAAAAAAGGGTGAGTAATTTTTTAGCTATCAGAGCGATATTCATATTGAATTATTCAGTACATTCTTTTCTATAAATGAAGAATTATTTCGTATTTTCTTGCCATAAAAACATTAACAGTCTTAGTGGTTTCATTTCATGTATTTCAAAGCATGTACCCCACAGTGAAATTCAGAACTTAAATGAACTTCTTTGTTATTTTTTTAAATTTGTCTTATTGCAGTGATTTGCTCCAGTGTTGTACAGATGTCATGTATGTTTCATAAAATTGAAACAATTATATTGTAAAAGAATTCGTAGTATGTTGTACATCGTTGTAAGAACAATGACAGAGTAATGTTTATGAAAATGTTGAGTTATGAGGTCAAATGGTTTTGTTTAAACAAACATGAAATAAATTTACAAACAAACAGAAAATTAATTGATAAATGGGAAAAAAAAAGAAAAGAATGAAAAATCATGCATCAAGCATAGATTATGTAACACTTTCCAACACTTCCAAAAACTTTTACAAATCTTTACTGTTTAATAAAGCAAAAGATGATATCGAAGTAGACAAGGGATGACCGCTCCGGGATATCGAAGTAGACAATTTGGGAAACACAGCATATTTAAAAACCCAATTTCAGGAATTACCAACACTATTCTGAAAAATATCTTAATTATTTTGTGCAGCCCTGTATATGATCTACAGATTTGTATATATACTACATGGAAAGCTAAATTTTAGTTCAGTTAGGAAACGTGTAGCACAGTTTAAAATTCCCCTTCTGGAATTTCCGTCATTAAACGGAAATGTACTCGAAAACTTTTGTGCTGCAATGTATAGGATCTAAAGAATTTATAAACACCAAGAAATAGACAAAAAATGAGTTAAATTTAAAACGTGTTTAATAACTGAAAACACACTTCCAACATTTATTGTTAACAGACAGTACGGAATTATTTTGTGTGTCCCTGTAAATTAATGTGATACACACAATATTTTATAGTAAGCCTCTTGTAATTCACCTAAGTGATATTATATATCAATTTAATATGTTTGAAATAGTAGAACATTATTAAAATAAACCGCAAATGATTTTTCTCCGTAGACTGTAAGGTAACAGAATTTTTTTGAGTGTCCCTGTAAAGGAACTATAAGTGCTATGCACACCCTATTCTATAGTAACCCTCTTGTAATGCACTTCAGTGATACATATAAATTTCAATATGTTTGAAATTGTATAACATAATTAAATAAACCACAAATGATTTTTCCCCATAGATTGTAATGCAACGGAATTCTTTTGAGTGTCCCTGTAAAAATACTATAAGTGCTACACACTTCATTTTCAATACCGAACATGCTATAGTAAGCCCCAATAACATATATTAATTGCATGATGATCCGAGTATATTTACGCAAGTTAGAGCACGAGCAGACAGACAAACCGAATTCATAAACACTTTTCAACTATGTTGGAAAGTGTTAAAAAAGAAAAATAAATCGGTACTTTTCTGTTATCAGAACATTCTTTAGCATTAAATATAAATACTGGCCCATATAACTAAAAATAGGAATGGCCAATCATATTTATTCTCTTTTTAATGAGTATTTTAAGCTCAGTTAATTGAGTAATTGGAATTAAATTTTCATTAATAAAGTGAAAAGAAAAATGACACAAGATTATTTTAATGACTAAATTAGAAAACATAGAAAGTGAGTAGAGCAAGTTTGAAAATTAGAAAAAATGAGAATTATGCAACCTCTTATATTTATGATTAACTTTTAGATGGTTATTTTAGCATTCATAACATTAATCTATTACACATCTGTATTGAAACTTGTGTTACAAATTAAAAAGTTATCAGCTTTAATTTAAAAACTGTATTTTAGCAGAGAATTGTGGCAGCTCAGGTGTTTAGTTAACAGAAAAGTACCAGAAAATTTCTTTATTATATCATGACACACAAATTATTAACATTATTTTTAATGGATATTAAAAATTTCACAGCTTTCTATATTATATTTTCAAGGGACATTCATTCAAGTTTCAAACTATAATTATTCATAAATGATTAGTAAATAGAAAAAGTACAAATTCTAGTATATATTATTGAAAATTATATAGTAATAATAATATATTTTTAAAACTTTATTAAATTTTTTCAGAGAGTTTTTATTTTTTTTCATCCATTTTTATAAATAATCTCTAAAAATGGATGAGAATTTTCAACAAAAAGTGGAGGAGGCTACAAAAACATTTGGAAAAGCTTAATGAATTACAAAAAAAATAAGTTTCCAGTTTGAAAATAGGAAAAGGAATATAAGTAAAAATTGCATAGAAGGCATATAAATGAGAGACACAGTCCTTAAAAATAAACAAACAAATAAATAAAATAAATATAACTTGGAGAAAAGGGTTTAGGAAAGAGGAAGGTTTTAAAAAATCATATTTAAAATCTATATCATGTTATTTTGACATTTCACCTCTCTCTCTCTCTATATATATATATACAGGGTGTTTCTATGATCATGGGACAAACTTGGAGGGGTGGTACAGGACATTAAACAATTTTTGTATAGGAAAGCAGGATTGGAAATCCATTTATATACTTATAATATGCTTACGATTCATTCAAAGATGAGTCAATTGTGAATTTTGTTAAAATATCTTCACTACTGTTAAAGTTACGAACGAAAACACGACTTCGAATTGGAGTGAGACGCCCTGTATTTTTGACTATATAAATAGATTTCCGACCCTGCTTTCCTATATAAAAAATATTTGTTACAGTGTCCTATACCACCCCTCCAAGTTTGTCCCATGATCGTAGAAGCATCCTGTGTATATATATATATATTTAAGGATATTCTCAAATTCAAAAAAGCTAATTTCTGACACATTTTTGAATTAATTTTTATTCAGAAATGCATGAAATGGGCAGGTGTTCTTATTCAGAAACTATGTAATCAAATGCTTTTTTGGTAAAAGCAGATCTTTCAGAAAATACTGTCAAAGCTGGCATTTTGAACCAAATTCCCAATGCGACAACACAAGAAAGGGTAAAAACTTGTTGTCACATGACAAGAATTGCTTATCACTTGATAAGTAATTTATTTGTCATAGAACATGCTATTCAATTCCAAATCGCTTCAATAGTCAGGCCTGCCACGCCTTTACATTTAAAAATGAGTCAGAAAGTTTCATGTAGATGAGCAGAGAATTTGAGAACCACCTTAAGGCTGCTCATCAGTAAACTTCCCGATTCCCCTTGCTAATGTTAATCCTATGGGCGTAGGATGTATTCGTATTTTTTAAATATCTCCTCAAAATATTAATATTTTTAGCTTCTGTTTTCTTTGTAAAGGATGTCTCTTTTTTTCTTAGTTCTCAGAATATTTCTAAAATATGTGCTTAATATATAATTTTATGTGTTAAAATCTTAGCGAAAAAGAATAAGATTTTAACACGTCACATAAAATGAAGTATATATTTTAGAAAAAAATTGACAACTAAAAAAAAGAGAGACATTCTTTAAGAACAGTACAAAGAAAACAGAAGTTAAAAATATTAATTTCCTTTGAAGATATTTTAAAAATACTAATGTGTCCTACCCCCATAGGAGTAACATTAGCGAGGAGAATCGGGATGTTTATGGATGAGCAGCCTTAATGAATAAATATATCTTTAAACAACAAAAATAAATAAATAAAGGATACTTGTTTACTTTCCTGTCAATTTCTTTCAGTTGCCAATCAATATTACTTAACAGCAATAGTGGGTAAGCATGACATAAGAACTTATCCATAATTATATCTTTTCAATGTTTTAAGTGACCCCTATTCATTTTTGACAAGCCAGTTTGTAAAGATTTCATGTGTATGTGATCACTGTCTTGATGCTTAAAACCAACTGTTCATTTAACTGATGTTAATATACATAAGTATAGATTTTTTACCATCTGTAAATAAACAGTGCAGTCAACAAATGTAATTTTGGAGTCTTCATGACACTTCCCTTTAATAGCTATTCATTTGTCACAGTTTCTGGCTTTGCATCGCCATTGTCTATCCATTTGTAGATAAAAAAAATCATATTATGCCCTAATAATTCATACTTTTTTTCATGACACTAGGGTACGAGCTAAGTTCGCCAACTCCCATCCAGATCAGGTAGGCTCTAAATGTTAATTTGCTCTGTTTTAAAAAGATTGGCTGATTACAGATTAAATGATATTATTACGACCAATGATGATCTTCTGTAATCAGGTTGTTATTTATTTCCCTTTGACTGGGGTTTTTAGGTTCACAAGGACACATACCGCGTCTGAACTGTTTTCGTGATTGATTAAGTAAGATCTATGATCTATCATACATTTGAAAATAAACTTTTATAAAACAGTTAAAAAAATTTTCACTGCCTCCTGCACTTCTAAACTAATAAAAGAAAGATATTTGTGTATGTGTGTTTATTGCGTGTATTTTTCATTATGTTTTACTGATAAATTAGTTATTTCATTAATTAAAATAACAATTGTTCCTTAAATTCTTATATTCTATTTATTTATTTATTTTGATATTAAAATGGCAATGTTCTCCCGTTTATTTGGCGTTACAGTTTGGCGATAGTTTTTTGTTATGAAAAGCTGTCGACGGGATAATAGAGAAGTACGAATTTTTCATAATAGAGTTTGGTGCCTATACTAAATTAATGCATCAAAATGGAAATTTTTGGGGAAAAACAAGAATTGCAGTCAAAAAATTAGACGTGATTTTCAAGATGAACATTGAATGCTTATGATAGTTTGTTTTTTAAAAAACTATTTTTACTTTTATACTTATTTAATATTCACATGTAAACATATTTTGCAATGGAAAAATGTTTGGAAATATGATTAATTGGGATTTTATGACATAATTTTCCCTCATTTAGTTCTTTTTGCACATAATAATTAAATTATTTTAAAGTTTTCTTTCTCTTTTAACATTCATGGGGACTTGTAGTTTTCAATGGTAAAATGTTTGGAAATATTATTTGTTCTTTATTAAAATTTGGCAACAATAGGTAAAAAAATTATTTTTTTTAAATATGAAATAAATCGCTAATGAGATACTTAAATTTTAAACAAAAAAATTGAAAAGATTGGACATTGCACACTGCAATTCAGTCCTGTATATGATTGCAAAAGATGATTAAATTGCTATGCATAGTATTTTTATCCTATAAAACTTAACTGAACTACTTTGACCAATTTCAACATTAAATATAACTTAAAATTATTCTTCAACGTATTTATCATGCATTTTTCTATAAAATGTACCAGCTTTCATGTTTTTATATGCCATAGTTTTTTTTTTTTTTTTTTTTAATTATGATCCAAGAAAGTCAAAAGATCACAATAAATTCAATTACGGCAGCAGCAGCATTAGTTAACCCTTTTTTAGAATACAGATATACTGAAATACTTCTCCACATATAATAATACTTCAAAGCATCATGTTCTACAAACAGAAAGTCCCATATCTTTATTATGATTTTCAAAATGCAAGAGAAAAACAGAAATAACAATTAACTTACATACATCATTACAAAAATTAAATAAAAATGTAGTATAGATATTGCATGTGATATGTATCACTGTAGTTGATAACAATGAATGTAACGTCATGCTTATCCATTATTGGCATTAAATCACTTTGTTTAGTAATAGAGTTTTATTTGTAAATGGTCGACAGGAAAGTAAAATTTTTTTAAAGAAACATGGGAAGTCCTTCTAATAAGTGATGAGTTATTTTGGAATATTGAAGAAAACTAACAAAGGTTGGTAAAACATTGTATTTGAATTTTTAAAAAAATTGTAATTTATTTTCCATAAAAAGAGAGAAAATATAAAAAAATAGGTTCTAAAATTGTTATGGCATTAAAAACAATTAAAAATGAGAAAAATAATACAACATGCAACATACCCAATGCACTATTAGTGTAATCCCAGCTGTCATTATCGTTTTTGTATACATTCAAACGGGTAGGCTAAAAAAATAAAAAACCATGTAGTCAATAGTAATGAAGACCAATGGAAGTGAGTAGTAATAAAATAAAGGTGTTAGTCAATTCAAATCATCCCCACAAAACACAAGACATTGTAGATATTTTAAAACTGATCAAAATAAAGAATGGAAGATATTTGCAATCATAATTTACATCCAAATATTTTCTTACCCTTTACCCTTGGAAGGAAGTCTGGGAAAGAAAGATTTTTTTCATGAGATAATGAAATTGCATGATTTTCATTTTTCAATATTTCAGTTAGGTTTTTTGCAATAAATTCATTTTTGCTTAAATGATGCGCTATAGCATAACTCCGGCATCACTGATTATTATTTATTTTATACATTTTATTCTTCTTTTTTGTATTCTCATTAAACTAGGGCCGGGCCCAGGCCTATTTTTCTTGGCAGACTCTGACAGGTTAGCTACTAAATAATAAAATTATCAATCTCAAAATCATAAATTTTTCGAACTTCTGTTCTAGACAATCTAAAAACCAAAATTAATACCAACAACAAATATATAATTTTAATAAATCTATGTATAACAAAAGATAAAATGAAAAATTGACAGAAAAACTTTTTTTTTTTTTACCTTTGCAAACTCAATCTTTAAAGTGCAGCATCCAGAATATATATCACACCCGTTTAACGACTGCTTAGCCCTTTCAGCAGCCTCTACACAGTCAAACTTAAAAACATAGTTAAAGAAAATATTCTTGTATGATAAATTTGTTTATGAATAACTAAATACAGTAATTGATAAACAAAAATAGAATGGAAGTTAAAAATTACTTAAAATTTTGTGTATACAAAACTTTTACAGCAATTCTTTGATTTCATATTACTGACAAAAAGAGATTTTGGATATTCTTTTTAAAGCATATTTCATGGGAAAAAAAAAAGTAAACCTTTTAATTGTTGGAACAGTCTTTTTCTGTCACCAAGTTGCATTTTAATTAAAAATATTTATTCAGGAATAAATAATTTTATAATAAATAGCCTTTCTTAGAGGACTACAAGAAAGGCTGTTCAATAATTTCATAATTTTTTTTATAATCAGAATACAACATTTTAGCAGACTCTAACATAATCGAAAATGTAATATCAACAGATATGAATTTTTTAAACCAGATTATCATCTATATTATTAATAATAAAAAAAGATGTTTCTGTGTGTTTGTTGGCAATGGCTAGGGAAATCTATTGTATGTAGAGGTCTACAAATTTGGATAAGGATAGCTGAAGACAGATTCAAATTTTTCACTTTTTGAAAATTAGTGGAGATATTTAATTAAAAACACTCATCAAATGGCAATGAACAATTCTTCAACATTCCTCAGCTTACTGTGCTATAAAAATAAATGCTTCCACACATATATGAGGAAAACATAATAAAACATATGGGGAACACATAGCTTGCAGATGGGATAAAAACATTAAGTTTTTTATGCATCTTAAAATCACTGTTACCAAGTTCTGGACAAAATTATAAAAAACAAAAACAAAATATACCTACATGTTGTTGGTAGATTCATGGTACTGATGGTATCTTTTATTAAAAAACTAGCTAATCTGCCCGGTGTTGCCTGGGCCCAAAATATTAACAATCTGTTCTATACGAATATGACTGAAATCTGTAAGGTATCGAAATCAAGTCGAATGAGGCAAACTTCGTTGTAATCGGGCTCATAAAACCCAAGATCGGAAAGCGCATCCTGGTGGTCGAAAGTGCAGCTAAAATATTTAAGGCTATAGATATCAAGTCGAATGAGCCTAACCCCGTCGTAATCGGGTCCATAGAACCAGATATACTCCTATAGTTCCACTTTCCACCGGCAGGGGACGCAGTCTGTTCTGGAAGAGGCCTTTTCAGAACACTTGACCCAACCAAATTTCCTTGTAGAATTGAAATTTAACTATGGGTAAACACTGCCAAAATAGCGGAAATCGCGAAAGTGGATTACGTAATCGATCGGTTTCTAAAGGGTTAATGTAGATATTTTTTAAAACCCAATGGTGCATTTTGAAGAAAATGAACGTGTCTATGATCTGGAGTCTACTGTTTGTCCGTACTTGCATTTCCCAAGTCGATGCTGATTTTTAAATCTGGACCAAAAAAAGGAAATTCACATGAGTGAGTTTTGGAAAGGATTTTTTTTCGGAGGGCATGGGTGCAAGTTTGAAATGCGGCCAGGACTGAAAATATTTTGACTTGTCCCTCCCCCTACAAGCGCACACGTGTGGACACACAATGCATGTTTTGACTTTGAGATGTGGCAAAGACTGAAAATATTTTGAATTCTCCACCCAGACCTCCTCTTCGAATGCACAATGCACACACCATGTCCACATAGACAAAACGTCGAAGGATCTCGAAAAAACGGTAAAATTCGTCGAAGGATCTCGAGAAAACGGCAAAATTTGCCAAAGGATCTTGAGAAAACGACAAATTTCATCGAAGGATCTCGAAAAAATGTAAAATTCGTCGAAGAATCTCGAAAAACGACAAAATTCGTGGAAAGATCTCGAAAAAACGACAAATTTCGTCAAAGAATCACAGAAAACATGCGAATTTTGTCCACAAGCCGAGGAAAAAACGGGAAATTCATTAAAGGATCGTGAAAAATGGCTAATTTCGTTGACAGATCACGAAAAAAAATTCATCAAAGGGCCGTGGAAAAATGTGAATTTTGTCAAAAGACCATAAAAAAAACAAACAAACAAACATGAGTTTCGTAGAAGAATCGCAGAAAAAGTGCGAAGTTCACTGAAGGGCCACGGAAAAAAAAAAACATTCGTCAAAAAAACACCAACTTCGTCAAAGGTTCGTGAAAAAAGTTCTAATGCCTTTGACGGATCACGGAAAAACGACCAATTTCGTCGTAGGATCTCGAAAAAAAAAAACAACAACATATTTCGTCAAAAGATCTCGAAAATACGGCATACTTCGTCGAAGGATCTCGATAAAACTGTGAATTTTTTTCCTGTCCCGTTTCTGTCCTCGGAAAATTTCAAAAGATGGAATTCCGTCTGTGGACGGAAAACTTGCACCCATGTCGGAGGGTTAAAATTAAATTTTTTCAAAACTGATACCAGATTTTAAAAAACAAAGAGATATAGATTAGGCACGGTATTTTTAGTTTTTCGTATCTTGTTTATAAACGCCAATTCGGATTTTTAAAGATAGGAGAAATAGTTAAAAAAGCAAAATTGACTTGCGGTTAAAAATGTTTTCGAAAGGGTTAACGTGATTTATTTTTTAAACTAAAGGTTCTGCCTAAACCCGATAGAACGTAGATGTCTTTAAGGTGTGTTTGCTTTTTGTTTGGTTAGTTTAGAAAGCCGATGCCAGATTTAATATATAGCAGAAAATCGGAATTCGCAAAAGAGTCCTGCGCACGAATTTTTTTTGAAAGGTTAATATTCGTATTTTTCAAAAACAAATACAGATGTCGAAAAAGGAATAAATGTAGATATTGTTTGGTATTTTTAGTTTTTCATACCGGTCTCTGAATCGCCGATGCAAAATTAAAAAAATTGCCAAAATCGCAAAACGGCATACAGAAAATATACTTTTTCGAAGAGTTAATTTTTGTATTTTTTAAAACCAAAGGTGGCTTTGAAAAGGACAAAAACAGTTCTTTAGTTTGGTGACCTTCGTTTTTCCGTATCTTTTGTATTCCGGTAGATGCAAGGCTCAGAAAACGGGAGAAAATAAAAAACATGAATTCGATGCTTTTTGATTATTTTTTTTGAAAGGGTTAAATGTAAAATTTTTTCAAACCAACCAGATCGTTCGAGACGTAAAAGTATGTTCTTTTAGAATATGTAGACGTATTTTTAGCCGTTTGTCCATGGCGAAGTTAGAAATACTTCAAACAAAAACGGAATGTCTTCTGCTTTCTTTCTTCTGTTCCAGAAGATACGGAAATTGGTTTCTGCACATGCGCCAGCTCGCTTCAGAATAATGACTTTTTTATTTGTGATCTTTGATCAGTTTTTAATTGATAACTACTTTAATTTTCAAAATTTTAAAATTCTGAGGCTCAGGTATACCAGGAGAGGGTTTGGACTACCTAGATCTAAATTTACAGACTTCTAGGTGCGCTAAATTTTCCTAGCCATCGCCGACAGACACACACACACACAGAGCGAAACTTTCTTTTATTAGTATAGATATATATGACTATTTACTATTTAAAAAATATATGAATATTTAGTATTTATATTATTATTTTATGTATTTATTTATTTTTTGGAGGTTGTTTTCATATTTTTTACAGTTTTAAAATGCCACCCCAATAGCTTGGATGAAAATATAAAAACACAGATGCTGCTGTTTGCAACTCCAAGGCATCTTTCAAAAAAAAAAAAAAAAAAAAAAACTATTTCAAAAAAAATTATTTTCTGAAGGATTTTTTTTTCTGTTTTTTTAGCAATTTAAAATTGCTGTCAACAAAATCCAGATGGTAATACAATTAAAAGAATTCCTACAGATAGACAGTAACTTTCTGCAAGCCCGGCAATGCTGGGCTGGTTCGCTAATTATTAAATAATTTACAGCAACATGATTATGACAAAGGATCTTGCAGTTCAAAGGATAACCTTTTTCATAAGTAATAATAATAAAAATTTAGTCTATATGTAATTATACTGCAAACTTAATTTATATGTATTTATTAAGAAAACAATAAAATTATTATACAAGTGAAAAAGAAAAGGATATTCAACCATAGCTTGAACTCCATTTTTCTTAAAGATAACAATTCGGAGAACTTTACCACTTGGACTGCATATAGTATGAATTACATCCTACAAATACATAACAATAGTGTTAATGATTATGAATACATACAAATAAAAGCAAAAACTGTTATAAAACATTTTATCTTACTGTAGTTATTGGATAAGCTGGATTCATTACTGTGATGAGTAGAATATGATTTGCTTTCTCCTCAAAACTAGAGAGGAAAATAAATTATTAGAAAACAGATAGTACAGAAATAGCAGACTTAAGAGATGCAAAATTTCCAGAAATTTTAATATGCTGAGAAAAAAAAAAAAACCCCTGACTTTTACAATTTTTTTTTTGAAAAATTGGCAATTTTGGAAAAAAAAAAAAAAAAAAAAAAAAAAAAAAAAAAAAAAAAAAGGATTTTTTTTTACAAATAAAATATTTTTTTGCAATTATTTTTCTTAGAAAAGAAAAAACAAACATTGTTTAAGCTTATGCATATGCACACTAAAAGAATTGTTTTCACTTTACATGAATATGTTACAAAATAAATAAAATAAATGATTTTTACAACTAGAAGTTTTGTCTTTCAGTCTTAGAGGTTTCCACAGAAGTTTTTCTTGCTTAATTAAACACAATTTTTTGTAATATACATGGTTCAATTGCTAAAAGAATCATTTTAGTTGCATTTTCTAGTTTAAATTGCAATTAAAACAAATTTTAAAATGTAAAGGGGAGAAACAAGCTTATAATTTTTATCTGTTATCACTACAGTTTGAAAGAAATTTTTAATTGTATTGTACATACATACCATCTACACAGTACAGTAAAATCTCCATAATAGACACACAAATATCTACTCAGCAAACCCTTTTTCAATATCTAACATCGACATATTTTTATGTTTTTACCTCAGAATAGCAGACAAATTTTATAGTCCTGTCCTGAGGTGTCTCGTATTACGAGGGTAGTTTGATAAGTTCTGTGCCTGACACAGAGATGCAACAAGTATGACTAAATGACAATGATGTTTGTAAAGTAGGATCCTTTAGATGACATGCTGCCAAGCTTCAGACACATAAGTTTATGGGTTATTGCTGGGCGATAAAGTAAACAAGTATTGACATTTTATAAAAATGGAAAAGATTTAAGTTCGAGCTGTCATAAAATACTGTGTTAAAAAAGGTTTAACCCGTTGGGACATACAAAAAGAGTTACATTCCACCTTAAAGGATTTTTGTCCTTCATATTAGACGATAAAAAAATGGGGTGCTGAATTTAAACATGGAACGAAATCAATTCATGATGATGAAACCTCAGGACGTCCAAAAACCACTACGACCGACAAAATCATCTAAAAAATTTACAATGCTATATTGAATGATCGCTGATTGAAGATATGCAAACTTGCTGACATTGCAAACATCTCAACAGACTGCGTCCAACACATTTTACATGATGTTTTGGATATGAAAAAGTTTTCCGCTTGATGCATGCTGCGTTTGTTGAACATCGACCAAAGATGCCAATGAACATTTCTCAAGAGTCTTCTGAAATGTATTGTGTTACAAGTTGAAAAATAAAATGAAATATTGTCAAAAATCTTGTATTTTCTTTGTCAGGCCGAGAACTTTTCGAACCACAGGGCTGCACTACAGAATTCGAGAGTGTGTTTTAAATGTATTAAAAGGCAAGGAGACTACATTGAAAAATAATATGAAATTATGTCAAAAATCTTGTGCTTTCACTGTCAGGCCGAGAACTTATCAATCCACACTCATAAGACGTTTTACTGCATTTCTTTTTAATTAGTATATAAATGCTGCCACACAATCTCTATTGATTTATTTATATGCATATCATATTAAAGACAACAAGTCTAAGGATCTATACTTAAGGTAAAGACAAACAAAAAAAGTAAGTAATCCCAGTTTCATTTTATTAACACGTTGACTGTGAAGCATATCTGTAGTCATGGGCTACACACGGTTTGGTTTTCAAACCAGAACAAGTCCATGTACCTATAAAAATTTGATTACTATCAAATAGATGGCACATTAGCACTTTTCGACATATCTTACTACTAGCAGACGGATTCACTTCGTTGGCACAATAGTTGAAATGTTAATTTTCAATACTGAAGATTTTATAGTAAATTTATAAGCTGGAAAATACCATTTGGCCCAGGATCGCACATTTTTGCATAACACAAAGTCACAAAAAAAAAAAAAAAAAACAGTGGCAAACACAGCAAGCGCGATGCTTTATTTATATATTGACAAAATTTTGTATATCCTTATATATTATTTCTCCTGTCAACATCCCTTTTACTCAGAAACTATGAAACGCAGAACAACGAATGAGATACCATATGAAAGGTTTTAGAACAGGCTTCTGACATAGCCTACTTAACAATTCGTTAAAACATGTTTTTGATTAAAATTTGCTGAAATTAAAAAATTAAATCGGCATTGTTTTCATGACAGAAATGAAAGGTTTTCCTGAAATTATTGTTGCCAAAAAAATAAAATACCATATTATATGATGCTCATAGCAATTATTATAAAAAACACCGCACGGGTTTATTTTATACTTATGATTAAAAAGCGAAATTGAAATTGAAATGTTTAGATTCATATTTCTAAGTCCCATGGTTTTCCCGAAGCGGATGACGTCATCCTCTAATACAGTCAAAATACGATTATTATTTTTTTTTTCTCGCGCGTGCCTTCTGCAATCTTGGATCAGAGTTTACTCTAACTTTGATGGAATAAATTAGATGATATTCTGGCTTGACTAACAACTAAATGTTGTTTGCAGATATTTTTATCCTTGCTTTTTCTTTAGAAGTTTAAACCTGCATCTAATAAATATTACATATTGATAAAAAATGATACTTCTCTATTATCCCGTCGACCACTTTTCATAACAAAAAACTATCGCCAAATAAACGGGAGAACGTTGCCATTGGAATATCAATAAATAAATAAAATATAAGAATTTAAGGACACAATTGTTATTTTAATTAATAAAATAACTAATAAATCAGTAAAACATAATGAAAAATACACGCAAATGTCGAATGTAAAACCACTAGATGACGTAACAAACACGCATAATGATTCTGACATCAAGTCAATGGGACTGTAGTTTTGGCGTTTAATCTTACAGTTTGGCGGTAGTTTTTTGTTATGAAAAGTGGTCGACGGGATAATAGAGAAGTACCTAAAAAATATTAGATTTCAGTGCGAAATCTTCGCACGGGCCCTCTGGTTCAATGTGAATGCTGTAGCTAAACTAATGCATTGTATGCAAGTCTGGACAACATGTGAATCTGCGTCTGCCGCACCCTGCTAATGAACGACTAGACACTAGTCCACATCATACACAGTCAATGTATTAAAGGAAAAGTTAATTCCTTTTTTTACAAGAATTCATGGTTATAATATTAAAATATTTCTGGTGATTATTATCTGATTATATTAAGACCCAAGAAAGTTCTCAATTAATCAATATGTAACAAAAACAAAAGTTTTCAGAAACTAGAAAATATGCACAAAACATTTTATTCGGCAACAAAATTTTAAACTAGGAAACTAGAAGGCACTGTCACAATTATTACTGGTAGGTTATTAAACATTTCAAATGTATTAAGCGGTAAAAAAAATGTAATACTATAGAACATCATGATTGTGATGGATATGGAAAATTGCACATAGAACAACAGTAAAAATAAATGAACTTTTCAAATGATACCAAGTTATATTAAGTTATCTACTTTACCATTTTCATTAATTGGTATTATTAAAATTTTGCACATGAATTTCCATTTTTAATGAGAAGTAGAATTTTAATTATTTTACAGATTATATTTTCCAAGTTAATGCTTTCATGAAGATGCCAAAAATAAGAAAGAAAAAAAACACACACCAGAATCTATGAAAATTTAAATATATTTCAAAATCAAAATTAAAATTTAAAAATTTTCCAAGTTGAAATAAACACCCAAAAAAAGAAAAAGTAACTGATTTTCAACCCAAAAATTTCAAAGTTTTTTCTGAGAATTCCTATCGCTACACAAGTTCAAGATAAACTCAGCAAGTATTTCTTGTGACTTTCTACAGAACATTTAAAATCAAAAGTGTTCAGATACTTTTCACAAGATAGTAGTGGTGCAATGAATAGTGGTTTGGCCAAATAACCGAATATTAATTGATAAATTCTGATTTAAACCAAAATACTATATATCGATATCTTCATAGAGTTCTTTATTAAACACACTCAGCCTTAAAGATAATTAAAAACAAAATTTAAATTAGTTTTAAACATTTTATTAAATCTAAATAAAAATATTTGGCCTTTAAATAGTAAAATATTTTATAAGAAAGAGCTTGGAATGATTATAACAATACACTTCAGTTTGATAAATCACTCTTAGATAGAAATGAATGTCCAACTAAACTGGTGGAAAGCAAATTCTGTTGAATTTCCCAAGTTATCACAATTGGCAAGGAAATATTTATCAGGGGAACGGGGAGGGGGGGGGGTGCGTGTTACACCCCCCACTTATTTATAAGAGTTGGTAAAATTCAGAATAGTCGGAAAGTTAAGAACACTCCCTGCAAAAAAGTCCCCTCCCCCGTCGTCAGTTTCATTTCAATTCTCTGTTGTCCATCTTTAAAGGAGAAAAGAAAGAGCTTCTTACACAGAACGGAAGATTGTGTATGATTTTGTGTGGGAGAGAGGGGTGTCAGAGAGCAGGGGGTGATGTCCAGGGCTATAGAGAGAGATAATCGCTTTTCTGAGAATTTGAGACTTTGGTGAAAGGAAGGGGAGGGTTGCAATCTCAATTGTGAGTTTCCCCATCTAGCATCTTTAATTGCTTCCTTCTGCTATGGACTGATTCTTAGAATTTGGTAACCTGACCTGGTAAGTAAATTTTTCAGTGCAGCCAAAGATAAATGTTAAATTATACTGAAATATAAATACTATAGTATTTATCTTCTTTGGTGCAGCTAAATCATTTGCTAGACTATTTCTTATTACAGAATCTATAGTATAGATGCTTCAGAGTTTACGGCCTTTCTTGGATCAATTCTGTGTTACATAATGTATACACATACAATACACAACAGCATGTGATTTTATTTATAGAAACATAAATTCTGAAATACTTCAACGTTCCTAAATTGTTACTTTTGAGACTTGGTTAATGTACTGAATGGTACATCAGTACACATTTCCTTTTAAATTGTAAGCAGAATCCTAATTAATAACAGGATTCTCAACTCTACTTATATACAGGGGTGCAGAATATGTCCGATCCGGCGATCTAGGATCGGGGGAAATTTTAGCCATCTGGGGAAATTTTGTGGGTAATGTAATGTAAAGTTGGTTCAGGAGAAAAAGCAAACAGAGATTCTGAAAATGCCTAAAATTAAGGCAGAAAAATAGAATATATGTTTACTCTAAATCCCGCTCCAACTCTTCAATACAGGACGAAAACGTATAGCAGTTAGCATAATTGCGATGTCTAACCTAGCACTGAAAAATCTCTTAAAAATATTAGAAGTTAAGGATTAAATTGAAAAATTATATTATATTGAACCTTGCCTTATAGCAAATAAATTTAGATGTATTCAAATCTGAAAAATAAAATAAATATAAAAAGACTCACCCAACTAAAAGAAGATTGCACACAGACAAGTAAATCACTTCAAGTAAGTTTATTTCGATGATGCACATACATACTTATAAATCATATCATCAAATGAAGCTTCAGAAGACACAATGATAAGAATTAAATTAATAGCTGATATACCTTTTATGTTTTCATTAACTTATAATCAGTTCAATTCGGTGTGAAATTAATACAGTTCTAAGGAATCCTTCATACCAACAATTTTAAGATAATTTTGAAAATGTTCTTTATATTTAATTGTTCATAGAGATTTACTTGATATTTTATACTATAGTGAAGAAAGTTTTATAAGGTAATAGTTCAAATTAAAATATAATTACTATACGAGTTGCAACTGGAGGATCTAGAATGCTAATATTCTTCCATCGAAAATGAATGAATTATCTTTAAGAAGTCGACTTAATGAAGTATCTCACTGGTAGAAGAAGTGGTGAGATTGTCTGGCTGCCATCCTGATAATGATGTCTGCACTGGGAATCTTATTTCTTATAATTGCAGAATTGTCACAACTGCGGAAAATTATCACATCAACAGGCGCGGTAAGATCATCTAATGAATGAAGTCATAATGACTAACGGACATTATTAATGTTGACAGCCCAATCATACGTATAACAGATAAATTGCAGTACTTTGATGACACTTAAAATATTGATGAAATTACTGAAAATTGTTTCGCTGTAGACGCCACATTACGGTATTAATAAATCATCTTTTTTCAGACTTTAATATCAACTTGATAAAGAAAATCTATTCTCGATGAGGAAATTTTATCAGTTAAAATTATACGTTGTTGTCATCATCTTCACTTGAAGTTCCCAAAAGAATCGAATTTTTTTACAAGTGCCTGGCCTTTCGGCCAAACACGGCTTTTTATCCTCTCCTGCACAAACATCCAACGGCAATGGAAATCAGCAACTGACTAAAAAAATTTTGAATTCAAACTCTACCAAGTTTAACTGAAACACCAGCCAAACTATCCAATCAGAAAACTCGAAAATTCCTCTATCTCGTTTCGTACCGCTTAACTCTCAACCGCCGTCTCGCAAAAGTATGTTATCGACAACTCAACTCTACACGCAACCGATATGAACGAACTGAAAACAACTCCACCCTAGCAACAAGCGGCGGAAATTAAGATCGCTCGTTCGCGAAGGTTCTAGAAAGAATTTGAATTCCCCTTTTTCCCCACTGAAAATGCACCCCTTAACCCTGGAGGCATACTTGAATGACCCCTAAACAAAAATGGGTGACGATTGTACTCTAAGTTGTTGTTTTTTGAACGCACGAAGATGCGATCCAAAATGGCCAGGCATCACTCCGAAAACAATCGAAGTAAACATTGAGATTAGAGAAAATGTTTAAAAAAATCATATCTGCCAAGATTTACGTTGAATCTTGCTAGAATTTTGGCAGACTGCATAAATAATTATGTTTAATCTTTTGAATCAAGTTTAAAACAAAAATAATTAATAAATATTTAAAAAGTAGAAATTATATATTTTAACTTAGAAGAAAAATCGCGGTACTTTACCGGAATCGATGTCAACAAACGGAAATCCTTAATTCTCTATCCAGAGATTTAAATGCATGATTATAATTTAATTTACAAGTGATTATTGATTTTTAAAAAGTGATTTAATTATAGAAGTTGATTTTAATTAATAATAAAATATCTTAGAAGAAAAGTTAAAAAGATTAATTTTAAAAAGATAGAAAATATTGACTGTTTAAATAATAACGATTAAATAATTAATTTAAATGTTAATTAATATGAAAACTTTTAATTAATGATTAATAAGGATTAAATATTTAATTTAAATAAAATAATTAATGAAAACTATTGAATTTAAAAGTAGAAATGGAATGTATCATAACAGGTAAATATACAATTGATTTCGATTTTAACAATGAATTGCATAATTTTCCGAAATAGAAAATTGCGGTTTTATTTCGTGATCTTTTGTCGAAAATTTCAGTTTCATTTCGCGGTTCTTTGCCAAACATCGCAGTTTTATTTCGCGATCGTCTGATGAAAATCACAGTTTGATTTCACGATCGTCTGATGAAAATCACAGTTTTATTTCACGATCGCCCATTAAAATCGTGGTTTTATTTCGCAGTCGTTTGGCAAAATCCCGGTTTTATTTCGCGATTGTTTGTCGGAAATTGCAATTTTATTTCGCTTTCACTTGCCGAAAACCGTGGTTTTATTTCGCGATCGTTTGAAGAAAATCGTGGTTTTATTTCGCAATCGTGTGACGAAAATCAAAGTTTGATTTCGCGATCGTTCTACGAAAATCGTAATTTTATTTCGCTGTCGTCTGACGAAATTCACGGTTTTATTTCGCAATCATTTGACGAAAATCGTGGTTTTATTTTGCGATCGTTTGACGAAAATCGTGGTTTTATTTCGCGATCACCTGACCTAAATCGTTATTTTATTTCACCATCGTTTGACGAAAATTACGGTTTTATTTCATGATCGTTTGACGAAAATCGCAGTTTTATTTCTCGATTGCTTGACGAAAACCCGGTTTAATATCGTGGTCCCTTGCCGAAAATCGCGATTCTATTTCGCAACAGTTTGACAAAAATCGTACTTTTTTTCCACGATCACTTGACAAAAATTGCGATTGTTTTCTGCAGAAATCGCAGATTAGATTTTTTTAAATTTTAAGAACCGAAATCTGCCATTCAGCGGGCAAGTGGCATCCCTGGAAACAAAATGGCACTAAGAAATCAGATTTACTGCTACATGAAAAATAAAAATTGCCTCTTCGGCGATCAGATGCATAGCATAAAGTCGCCAATTTTTTACATTTAGTCACCCTGTGGCCGGTGGCGATCAGGTATTTTAACATTTCACAAGAAAACATCACAAAAAGTGAGTGTTTCAACTATCAAGAAAAAATAATTAAAAACCTCTGCTCAGCTTAAACAATTTAAACAAAGAATATGTGAACCAAAAATTGAAAAACATATGAGACAATAAATACTTCAGTAGTACCCCATTTTTAGAAAAATAATCAAATCAAGAAGATCCCACACCACCATCGGTGGAAAATATTAAAAACCTCTGCTCAGCTTAAACAAAGAACATGTGAACTAAAAATTGTAAAACATATGAGAGAATGCTTCAGTAGTAAACTCATTTTGAGCTCTACCCCATCTTTAGAAAGAGAGTTAAATCAAGAAGATCTCACACCACTATTGGTGTAAAACTCACTACAAGCTCTCACTGAATGGGTGAGCAAGAATATAAACGAATTTAAATTTAATAATGAGAAAAGTCTTCTTAATCAGTGGACAACTTTGAAGAAAAACATTCTAAAAGCTGAATTTAATTTAAAAAAAATTCTGAAAAGAAACCACCACTTCTAGATCAGCACAGCGGTATTATAAAAGAAGCTCTTACCAGTCCTGATGTGTATGCTGATGTACCAGAAATAGTTTACCTCCTTGAAAACTGCTTGAAAATTTGCAGTGAATCTGTTGGCTCTGTTCTTGGAAATCACATTTATAACTGAACCCTAAAATCTGATAATCTCTTTCATGAAGTGTTTATATCATGGAATGGATCTCCAGTGCATAAAGCTACGGAATTATTAAAAGCATCCTTAAACAGACACCATTTTCATGGTGGAAATTATCATTTCACTAGATTTTCTCCAAGAAACAGACTCAAGATCTACAAAACATCAGAAGTGAATGACAACATCCACAAAGACAGTGGAAGATAGCAGTTTCTCAATAATTGACAATTTATCAGAAAAGGTAATCAAAAACATTGTATTTGTTGGTTAAAATTGTGCATTTATTAATAAATATTAAGCATAAGAATTAGATTAAAACTTACATGCATTAACTAACATTTCCAATAACTAGACATGTTACAAGTTCAGTCTATAGGTTTTTAAAGAGGTGACTTATATATTGCAAAATTTTCTATACCTACGGTAATACAGAATTTATTTTGGGGAAATTTTCATATGGATTGGGGGAAATGTTGGGAGTAAAAATATTTTCTGCACCCCTGCTTATATAGTAAAAGAATAATTTTTTTTACACATACTGAATAACAGCATTTAATTTTGACTGTGGCTAGGCAGAATGCAGTTGAGGATTTAGGATTTAAATTCACAGTATTGTAGAACAGTTAACTCTGTCGCTGAGAGCAGGCGGGGGACTATCACAAAGCCTTTCTCACCCCGGATCCCATACTCGGCAAAATTCAATTCAACCCCCCCCCCCCTACTAAAACAGCCTTCGGCACGCCCCTGTGTGTATAGTGAACATTTGTTCTCAGAGGCAGGCATTATATATGAAAAAAAAAGTGCAATTGGCTTTTGCCTGAAAATGAAGAAATGTTACTTTTGTCTCACAACATGAAATTATTTTGTAAATAAATGATATTGTATATAATGTTGTTTTATGTAACTTTACTGTACGTTTATAACTATATTACAGAAATCGAATAAATATTTAAATTTCTTTAATGTGTAATGTATAATTGAATCATTTTTATAATGTATGTAAAATTTAAATTAATAAATTTACTTGAAATTTTGGTACTTTTCGGTTAGCCGGGCGCCAGTGAAATTTATATATCTATGTATACATATATATATATACATACACACATTTATATATGCATGTATATATATATACATATTTATACACATACATATATGTGTGTATGTATACATATGTATGTATATATAGATATATACATTTCACTGGCGCCCGGCTAACCGAAAAGTACCGAAATTTTTAAATACGATTATTTTTCATGTATTGCACCTTAAGAAAATTCAAATGATTATTAAATTTATATTTAATATTTGAAAGAAAATTGTATTATAAATTTAATAAACATTTAAATTAATGTGTAACACATAAATATAAAACTATAAGTATGTTATTTAAAATATATCAATTGATATTTTTTATTATAAGTATAATTCAACTTTTAAGCCGAATACTGAATATTTGTTGCATCCCTACAAGATAGTACATAGATGATAGGAAACAAATGATACAGAAAATAAAAATAAAACATGAAAAAATCCTCAGATAAAGGGCAAAACTGGAAAATTTTATTAGTGGCCATTAGTAGCAGTTTTATAAGTGGCCACTTTTTTATTTAAAAGTGCTTAACAATGAACTTTGGTTAAACTTTCCATTAGTATTAATAATCTAAAATTAAATATCCAAATAAACATGTTAATACTAACAAATTGCAACCAGCAAAAAATGGCCATAAAATAGCCACTGGCAAAAAAGTAAAACTTTTTAATAGCTACTTTTTTAATTAAGAGGCCCTGTGGATGGCATTAATTTTGTCCTTTACCCTCAGAGTAAATAAAAACAAAACACAAACACACACACACATACATATATATATATATATATATATATATAAATCTTACTTAGTTCTTCCTGCTCCTGTTCCACTGTTACCACTTCGGTTATAATTATTGTAATATCCACCACCACTGTTTCCATTAAAACTTTCCTAAAACATTAAATGAAATCAAAATAAGTTTTCATTTAAAATTTGCTTTTTCAGCTAAATTTTAGAAAAATATAATGATTGTTTTCAGCTTGGCAAAACTATAATTTCTGCTTATTCATATTCAATATAGGAAAACTACAACAGAGAATAGATCCTTTTAATCCAAATTCTAAGGCGACAAATAAATTGCACAAATTGTCTAAAATTCAAATTTTTTTTAGCTAACGTACAGAAATAACATATTAGGTATTACTAGGGAGCTCATCATATAAGATATTATTAGGGGAGGGGGAAACTTCAACCCACCTTTCTAAATATATTTTTTTTTTAATAAAAAATTTTTCAGTACATACTATATATCTGTGACTGTGTCAATTAAAAATTGCTTTGTATCAATTCAGAATGACAATAAACTATGTAAACTACTTTTATTTTGATTTTACATAATTTTTTAAGTATTTTGTCAGCTCTGTTTCTATAAAATAAGGAGTTTAGTGCCAAAGTTTGTTGGTACAAATCTAAGCTAGCTGGAACGAGATGACTGAAAAGATTTCAGTGCACATATTTACATGTTAACAAGAAATTACAACATTTTATATCAAGAATTCCTGTCTAAAGGCATTCAACTTTTGGCAGTACAGTCAAAATATGTCTTGTGCATAATTAAATACGGCCCTCTCTTTATATATTTTTAATTTATTGTCAACACTTAATTTTCTACTATCTCTTCAGTTTTGAGATGCAATGATCATGATTATTTTTTTCATGATGTGAATCTTCCTGAATGAGATGCCAATATACAGGGGTACCTGGGTTAAAGACAGTAAACTGTTCAGGATTTACCATTTTTAATCAAAAGCATTGTTCTCTAAGGTGCAATTTCCCATAACACTTAACTGATTAATTTGTTTCAACCCTTCCCCACAACCATAGTACTACATATGCAGAAAAATAAAATAAATGCAGATAAAACTCATTTAACCTTTAACTGCAGTTAGGGTCTTACAAACTGCTGTTCTTTTCACTTTTCACAGTTTAACTTGTAATTCTTAGTTTAGTTTAGTTATTTTGTTTTGTTTGGAGCCCCAGTACTATTGCCGGAGACTTCTGAATAGAGACCTGCCAACCTTTGAAAATGAGAAATAGTAGCACACCAAATTCAAATTTATCTGAAGGTTGGTTGGTTGGTGGCTGTTTTTTACGCTGTAAATTTTAAGCGAGCAAATACTAATCAATTAAACGCATGTGTATATCCATAAGCACACAAAGTAGGAGACTCTTTTTTTTTTTTGCTAATTTTTTTGTTGCGGGTGGGATTGATTAAACATAATTATTCCTATTCAATTAATGCTCTGTCCACTCCTAAGCCAAATTTCTGAACTTCACAGTGAATTTTCTGAAACATTCCAAGGCGGTTGGGGGGAGGGGGTGATGGAACTACAGGTATATCTTCCAGAGGAAAATGTCTGAGTTAGAGACCTTCATCAGGTCGAGTAAGCTGATACAACCGGGAGTGGGGGTGTCCACTCCCGCCACTTTTTTTTTTTTGCGCCCCTTTCACAAAATGTGAATTTTTTCGTGATCTTTTGACGAAATTTGCAGTTTTTTTTTTTCCGAGACCTGTTGATAAAATTTGCGTTCTTTTCGATATTTTTTGACGTAATTTGCCGGTTTTTGCAATGTTTTTTCAGTTTTTACGCGATTCTCTGATGAAAGTCACGTTTTTCCCCGCGATCTGTTGACAAAATTTTGTCGTTTTTTCGCGATCTTTGCCGTTTTTTGCAATGTTTTTTTTACGAAATTTGTCGTTTTTCGCGATCTTTTGATGAAATTTGCCGTTTTTCGCAATGTTTTTGACAAAATTTGCCATTTTTTCGCAATTTTCTGACGAAAGTCACATTTTCCCCCGCGATATGTTGAAAAAAAAATTTGTCGTTTTTTCGCGATCTTTTGACGAAATTTGTCGTTTTTTTGCGATCTTTTGACGAAATTTGTCGTTTTTCGCAATGTTTTTGATGAAATTTGCCGTTTTTTCGTGATTTTCTGACGAAAGTCACGTTTTTCCTGCGATCTGTTGACAAAATTTGCTGTTTTTTCGTGATCTTTTAACGAAATTTGCCGCTTTTCGCAATATTTTTGACGAAATTTGCTATTTTTTCGCGATTATCTGACGTAAGTTACGTTTTTCCCGCGATCCTTTGACAAAATTGCCGACTTTTCTTCGAACGAAAGACGAGATTGATTTTTACGGCGATCATTTGCCGAAATACCGATACATTTAATGCCCGAATTTTTGGATTTATGACCGATATATATATATTTTTTTTCGGAAATCATTGCCTTAATTTTTTGGAAAATTCGGCCCAGAATCATCCCTGAATGATCTTTTGACGAAATTCACATTTTTTCAGCAATCAGTTGAATGAAATTCCCGTTTTTTCGGCGATACTTTGGCGAAATTTGCTTTTTCCCGCCAACTTTTTGACGAAATTAGTGTTTTTTTAGCGATCCTGTAACGAAATTTGCATTTCTTAGCTCGATCCTGTGACGAAATTCGTGATTTTTCACGCGATCTTGTGACAAAATTAGTGATTTTTCAAGTGATCCTGTGACAAAATTCGCGTTTTTTTTTTCTTCAGAAAATCGTAGTTTTAGACAGATTTTCGTAGCATCGTAGTTTGTGGCTCAAAATCGTAGCATCTACGATTTTTTCGTAGCAGTTGGCAGCTCTGGAATAGATGAATTTTGATTATAAAACTTATGTACACAAAATTTAGTACAGAAACAGTTATCCTATGAGTTAATTGAGCCTTTTATTCATCTTTCGGCTTAGATGCTTTACACTGACGCTAAAAAAAAAAATAAAAATTAATCGGTTTAAAAAAAGAAAGAAGTCGCCAAACTTTGGGGATTGTTTTTCTTTTATGGCAACCCGGCTATTAAGCTTATATTTAGATACCGTAGTAGCTTGGCGCAGTCTTGGAAATCGCGCCAACCAAACAGTCGCCAATCTTTTGTTTACATTTTAGCGTCAGTATAACACATCTGTTCCCATCTTTCAATCAAGCAGTCTCAGAGACCGCTTACAGTATCTTATGCAAAAGATTTTGATTCAGCAGTTAAAGGGTTATAATGTCCTAAACAAGGGTGTAGTCAATGGTCAGAGGTAGCGTTCTACAAGTAGTGAAACTACTGTAGTCATTACATTTTACAGTAGTTTGTAGTGTACCATACTACATTTTGAACAATGTAGTTAGAAAAAGGCAATAAAACTGGCTAGGTTGATGATAATGTGTTTTCTTTTTCTTGAATGTAGCCAATGCATATGAATGTTTGCAACGAGAGACAGATCCCAATTTATTTGTTTAATGTGTCAAATCAAAGCTAGGGTAAGATTTCAAAAAAGTATATGCCATATTTTGGTACTTATAGGAAGAATTTTATCACTATTTTTTATGATTGCTATCAAGTTGCTAAAGTTCTTTGCTACCTTTCAATTTTTGAGCTAGTAAAGCATAATAAAATTAACAAAACATCACAAAGAGTTGATTAGTTATCCAGAAATCAATGTGTAACTATGTTTTTAAGTGTGGATTAGAAAGCTATAGTTATGAAGAAATTTGAAGTATAATTAGAAGTACATTAACAAAGAGATGTCTAAATCAAGCAAAACATGACTGACTGGTAAATCAAGAAAATGTTCAGGGGAGCAATTGGCGGCAGAAGAGTAAGTTCCCTGTGTATAGGTCACAGAAAACATCTCAGTGAATGCAACATGAAATGGTGCACTGAAATGTGGAGTTGAATCAAAGTACAGTTCTGTAGAAAATGCAGTATTTTGGTCTAAATGCTAGAATTTCATGAAAAACAAATTATAAATCAAATAAAGATTGAAAATATTAAACTGAGCTAAAAGACATGTTTACTAGACAGAGAAATAGTAGGGTCATGTTATTTGGATGTGTAATGTTATATTTTTGTTAGATATTTATATATTTACTTTCATATTAAGAATTTAAAACTTAAACTAAAACCAAAACATAGGGTTGGTTTAGGTTTAGACTGGAAAACTATACCAAAACTAAAGATACAATAAATAAAAATTATAATTTATGAAATAAAATTGTAATATTGTAAATTATTATCCATTTTTAAGCAATAAGAGATATAAAAATGATAATATATATTATGTCACAACTACAATAATTTGTTTCTTTAAAATATTGTCATTTATATACAAAGCTACTATGTAGAAAGGACTTAAATTTGTTTACAAATTGCAGTAATAGTGGTTGAAACTCATAGGATTTTTTTTTTTTTTTTAAATTATCTCTACTGGTAATTGAACAAATGCAACTGAAAAATCATTTCAACAGAGACATGATATATTACAAACAATGGTGTTAAATTAAGAAAGAAAAGCTACTGTGAAAATTCTGAGGCTGAAAGGCTAACTTTTAAAAGCTGGCTTTTTTTTTTTCTTTCTTTCAGAAAATGTCAACTTAATTTTGAGAAACATTTGTAAAAATTCAATTTTTCCAGAAAACCCCCGGAAAAAAACTGGTTTTTTTCCGCCACTTCAAAATTTTACATCTCTACTCTATATATATAAAAAAAGTATATTTTGAAAAATATTTCTCTGTAATTTATTAGATTTAGTCAAGATGGTTATCAAATTCCCGGCTCAAAAAGGCAAAACTTTCTGACTCATGTTTAAACGTAAAGGTGTAAAAGTGACAGTCCTGACCATTGAAGAGATTTGGAATCGATTTTGGCGTTTTCCGTTCTTTAATAAAAATATTACTTATCGAGTTATAAGCGATTGTTGTCA
Organism: Maratus michaelseni; assembly: GCA_963931845.1. Classification (NCBI taxonomy): domain Eukaryota; kingdom Metazoa; phylum Arthropoda; class Arachnida; order Araneae; family Salticidae; genus Maratus; species Maratus michaelseni. Next base: position 6,035,950 of record OZ007591.1, read on the forward strand.
CGGGACGACAGGTTTTAGGTTTTTCTCCTGTCCTGTGCTGTCATTCAATTACATAGTTTCTTAATAAAAACACCTGCCCATTTGATGCGTTTCCGAACAAAAATGAATTCAGAAATGTGTCAGAAAATAACTCCTTTGGACACTCTTAAACAAATGTACAATATAAGTACTAGTTTTAGAAAAAAATAAGCCACCTAGATGCAGGATGGAGGTATATTTCTTTCACAAGACTCAGGCCCAGCCATAGTAGCCGTGAGGCCATAGGTCATTAAAAAAGTATCCCCGGATGCCGTCGACCCGAGTTTAACAAAAGAAAAATTTCCCGAGACCTTACTATAACGGATTATAATTTATTTAGTTATGCAGTAAAGCCTGTGAAAATGGAATCGTTAGGGGCCGGAAAAATTCCGTTTTAAACAAGTTTCTGTCTTAAAAAGTATAATTATATGCTTTCCTTACGCAAGGAGGGTGAAAATTTCCAGTTGAAGACGGGATTCCATTATAGGCAGGTTCCATTTTCACATGTTTATTATATTTAGAAAATCTTTCTCCCTGCTTTAACATGTAAAACAGAAAAAATTACAATTTTGAAAGCTATGATACTTTGCTTTTTATGAACTTTCAGCATTTTCAAGCACTAAAGGTGCTTTTTCCATGGTCGAATTTCATTTTGGAAAAAGGAACAAAGAAAGAAATGCAATTTAACGACTTCCAGCAGTGTGACAGGAAATGATCATTCATGTAGTTTAGGACTTATTCAGGATAGTGCAATTTTTCGAAAGTGACCAATTTTCATTATATGCGTTTCTCCATTTTTAAATACATTAACCACAGTTTTAATGAATTACGTTTGTTGAATAAAATTTTATTCAATGAAGCGGTGGATTCCGATTAAGACAAAAATACTAATTTTGATTTTCATTGATTCATAAAAGTGGCTAATTTGATTAACCAATGATTCACATAAGCGGCAGTATCTATACCATTTTTTAAAATTCGACCCCCCCCCCCTTCGCTGCGTCACTGGCCCCAGTAGTGAATAATGAGTCAGTTGTATATAAATATGAAACCTTTCTTCTCAGTTCCCGGTAGAACAATCTCTTTGCGTCGGCCCTGGAGATAATATTTGCATATGAATTGAAATGAATAACCGATTTAGAAAATTACAGCCAATTATGTAATACAAAGAGAATAATCTAATCTAAGCATGTAAGACTGTTGTAAAAACCTGAAAACAAGCTAAGGAAATATTTACTAAGAAATAACAGATACAATTAATTAGTAAAAATGGCGCAACCGACAAGTTTTATTGATTAAAATTTAAGAATTATATTTACAATTACCCTAGTTCCTTCATTGTCAGTTCTCTGCCTTTTAGCAGCATGTCCATCAAAACTAGCCATGATAATATTTTAAACTAGTAATATCAACCAGGTTGGATCAGATCACGGAAAAAAAATATAAACAAATTCCTTTTAATTTTAATGAACAAGAGTGTTGCCAAACCTTAGAACTTTAGTCCTCGAAAAAAAAAAAAAACTGTATTTCATGGCAGAAATGCAAATGCTTATAAGTATATTAATAGGAACACTTTGAAGAAAAATGATCCACAATCATGAAATATAGTACGTTTTATGTATATTTTAAATTTATTTAATGGGTATTTTTTTCATACCTATCATTCAGTTTTTTTTTTTCTAAATTTTTGCGTTTCGCAGTTTAGTGAGTGGCAATACATTATCTGAGGCCACGCGCAACGCACGTCCGCACGTGTTGTTAGTTATTGTGCTAATATCAATTTATAAAGTATAGAAATTAAAATCCTTTAAAATGAAAACAATTCTTGCAAGTCAAACGGTAAAAATACCAAAAGAAGTAACGGTTAAAGTAAAATCACGAGTAGTTACAGTGCGTGGCCCGAGAGGTTCCCTGAAAAGAGATTTCCGTCATGTCCAAGTTGATATGGAACTCATCGGCAAAGACAAGCTAAGAGTTACTAAATGGTTTGGAATTCGAAAAGAACTTGCTACGGTACGTACAGTTTGCTCTCACATCGAAAACATGTTTAAAGGTGTCACTAAAGGTTATTTATACAAGATGCGCTCTGTGTATGCCCATTTCCCCATCAACATCACGACGTCTAAAGATGGTGGTTTGGTCGAAATTCGTAATTTCTTGGGTGAGAAAATCATTCGAAGAGTTCAAATGCAAGCTGGTGTTGTGTGTCAGAATTCCACCGCTCAGAAAGATGAATTACTTCTTGAAGGTAATGATGTAGAAGCAGTTTCTCGATCAGCTGCTCTGATTCATCAGAGCACCCTTGTTAAAAACAAGGATATTAGAAAGTTCTTGGACGGTATTTATGTATCAGAAAAAACAACTGCTGTTAAAGAAGAGTAATGTGTAAAATGCAAATGTTTCATTAAAATTTAATGAATGAAATTTGTTTTTTTTTTGTCTTTTTTATTTATTTAACAATAATTCAATTTCAATTGTTTAAATTGTACCCATGTTTTCTGATGAAGATAATTTTGCATTTATTTGTTAGCTGTAGGTATTTGTATTATTATTTTATTTTTTGACCAAGGTTCAGAAAATTAAATTTTGAATATTTACAGAAATTATTTTCTAAGTAATGAAAGTAGGATATTTCCCGATGGTAAGATAAAGATAGAAATATGTTATGTTAACTTGTATGTCACTTTCTGCTGCCCCAGTAGCAGGTTTTTTCTTGTTAATCTGCAGAAAACGAAAATGTATTTGCAACCAAAGAATGCTGTACCAAGCTTACTATCATAAGAAATTATAGTTGCTCATAAAATAAACAAAATTTGCATTTTCAAAATAAATAAATTCTGAGAAAAAAATAAGCAATTTTGGTGAATTTTGAAAAAAAATTAGCAATTTTTCTTTTTTGCCCAAAATTTTTTTAAAGCTTTTTGATTTATCAGCAAGGTATAAAAAAATCTGCACTGCTTCTGTTTCTGGGACTGTTGCTTATCTGGGGACTGATGGCTTCAATTACTTCATGTGTGATGTTTTCATTTATGATTCTGTGAGTATTGTTATTGGTGTCAACAAATGAATTATCTTTACCAATGCAGTTTTCTGTCTAATGTTTTGTAATTGGACCCTCAGCAAAGGTTGGTGTCAAACATGCTGCTGGCAACAATCAAGTTGACGTTATGCACCAAGCCACGATCTTTCTTAGTACACCAGTTGGCTGTGCATTATAAAAGTTTATCCCAATTCCTCTTTTACACTAAAAAAGCACCAACACTAGTTTATTATTTTGGTGTTACTATGGGAAATGACAAACGAGAAGACTGGTCGATAATCACACCGAAGCTGCTAACCTTTCCAGTTCTGAGTTTAATATTGGTAAGATTATTATTTTGTAGTGAAGTCAATTTCACTATGTGTAATTTCTTTAAAAGCACTTTTATTAAGTTTTTTTTAATTAAGAATAGTTTGTTTTGTACTTTAAAGTGGACATGTTTACATTTCTTTTATCTTTTGATCATAGCAAAAGACATGCATGTGCTGTTAATTTTTTTTTTTTTTTTTCTGTTAACAAGGAAAGAAAATATTAGAAAAGAAATATAATATTTTTGAATTTTAAGTCGTCATTGCTCTTTTTAATTAAGATTTTGTGTTCAGCTGTTGTAGTATAAATGCACTATGTGTAATTTCTTTAAAAGCACTTTTATTAAGTGTTTTTTTAATTAAGAATAGTTTGTTTTGTACTTTAAAGTGGACATGTTTACATTTCTTTTATCTTTTGATCATAGCGATGGCTTGAATGTTATCTTATGTTTAATTTTTTTTTTTTACTTGGGGCTGTTAAACTTCAGCATCATAATAGTTTATTTTTTAAATTATTAGGCAATGATTTATTTTTGTTAAATTATTAATTTTATTTAGGGAAACTAATTGTTTACTAACAAAGCTTAATATGTTTTAAAATTATCCATGTTTTAAGAAAAATAACTATCAGGAGGGAGGGGTTAAAAAAAGTTTTTTTTTTTTTTCTCTAAAAGTTTGTTTTAAATTCAGGTACTAAGTGTTGTGTGTGTGTGTAGTGGTACTAATATTAAAAAGAAATATGAAATTTATTTTATACTTTAGTCACAGTAGTTGTTAGTTTAAAATTAAATGCATTTGCAAATTGCAAGATTTTTTTTTTTAATAATCTTAATTTAGTAAATAATAATACATGTGAGGTAAGTGAAATCTCTGCTTCTTTACTGTGCCATCATCTTATGTGTGTTTCTGCATAGTATCTTCTGGAGAGTTACAACTCCAGAAGCGGCTTAGATGCTTTACACTCACGCTAAAAAAAAAAAAAATAATAATAAAAAATTAATCTGTTAAAAAAAAGAAAAAAGTCGCCAAATTTAGGGGATTTTTTCCTTTAATGGCAACCTAGCCATTGTATTAAGTTATTCGTTTGGCGCAGTCTTGGAAATTGCGCCAACCAAACAGTCGCCAATCTTTTGTTTACATTTTAGTGTGAATGTAACACATCTGTTCCCCAGAAGCTATTGTAAAGAAACTTGCCAAGTTGACGATTTTGGAAAATCTCACGAGGCAAGGGAATATTCCATACTCAACAGTCAATTTGTTTTGGTATTTGTTTACTTTTCGGTCACTTTCTATAAAAATAATTTGTAAATCAAACAGCCTGAATTATCAGCAATAATAGATAAATGAGATGTTTAAACATAAGATATTATTTTGGGTTTATGTAACCCGTATTTTAATTTTCGATAAGCAAATTTTCAAAATTCAAATAGATGTGCAGATCTGTCACCATATAGTTTCATGTAATTCACATAATGACAGAAATTTGAAGTCTTTATTTAGTCAGAAAATAAATAAAAGTAAATTTTTTTTCCATTTAGATCAGTTTTAATTCTTTTGATCTGCTATAAATAAAGTGCAGTTACCAGTAAAATTTTGGAGCCGTTAATTTTTTAATAGATTGGTTTGTCACAATTATTCACATTGCATTGCCAATGTTATAGATAGTCTTATTAAAAAAAAAAGGGAGGGGGGGGGGTGAGACCCCTCCTTTAAAAAAAATGATTTTTTATTGCTTCCAGTTTTTAACAGCCGAAGATAGGTGCCAACTATTTTTTATCCTCCCCACTAACAAAAATTCTGTGAAAGTCACTTTTGCAAATAAAAGTATTGAAAGGATGCACATTAGAATCCCCCCCCCCTCCCTTCCCATAAATCTATTTACAAACATTCATTGAATCACATGTATGTATTAAAAATATATCAATAATATATATATTGATAGTAATTGTATTCCCATTTGAAAAATAATCATATGCAGACTTTTAGAATTCAATTATTTTTATTGTTAATTGTTTAGCATGTGATTTTATAAATTACAGTATTCATAAAATAAGATCGGTGTTGGGATCAAGCAGTGATGTCATTAGGGTTTTTTTAAGTCCTGGGTCCTTGGGACCCAGACACTTAGAAAACAGTGGACCCTCTTTTTAGAAATAAGACACTTTAGTGGAAAATAAGAGTGTGTTCTTTCAAGGTAAAAATGATGCATCTTGAAAGACCTATAACAATTTTTCTTATGCATACCTTCCCAAATTTTTTGCTTTAAATAATGTGCTGTTGCACATCTCTGGCATGATGGCATCTCCTGTGCTTTTATAGTATAGTATTCAACATTTATTTCATTAAGGCTGCTCGTCAGTAAATTTCCCAATTCCCCATGCTAATGTTATTCCTATGGGCGTAGGATGCATTCGTATTTTTAAAATATCTCCCCAGGAAATTAATATTTTTAACTTCTGTTTTCTGTGTACTGTTCTTAAAGAATGTCTCTTTTTTTTTCTTAGTTATCAAAATATTTCTAAACTATGTGCATAATTTATATTTTTATGTATTAAAATTTTAGCGAAACTGAATAAGATTTTAACATTTCATATAAAATTCAGTATATATTTTAGAAAAAAATTGACAACTAACAAAAAGACATTTTTTAAGAACAGTACAAAGAAAACAGGAGTTAAAAATATTAATTTTCCGAGAAGATATTTTAGAAATACGAATGCATCCTATGCCCATAGGAATAACATTAACACGGGGAATTGGAAAGTTTACTGACGAGCAGCCTTAAAATAGTAAAACCAAAAGTTAAAAAAAATTTACATAAACTTGCTGATACTTTTATGAGTTGTACAAAATGTTTCATATCTTATTTTAAAGCTATTTAAAGGCCACATTTACTTATAATTGCTTAAATATGTCAACTGTGGGATTTTTTTTCTGTTTTCTGAGACAATAGACAAGGCTTATGAACATTTTGTTTTTTCACAAATGTTTATTTTCAGAATTGAATCCTATTTTTTTTAACAAAAATAAATTCAAGATGGCGCTTGAGAAAGCGATACTATATTGTCCGTCAAATAAAGTAAATATACGTGAGATACTCCCAGATTTGTGGATAATGTATGTACTAATAGAAGAGAAGTATATAGTCATTCGAAAGTTTAATCTTATTTTTCAAGATAAGCAGTCTTAGATGTCATAGACATTAATGACCCACATTACTTTGCATAGCATATATCCAAACATTTGGGAATTTCAATATGGAAAATATAGGTTGTGTTCAGTTTCTCGTCGAGTAACTCAAGTTGTTCAAAATGAGTTCCTGAAGTTATTCAAAGGAGCTGTTACTACTCCTAGGAAAGCTTGTCTATCTCATCCAGTGTTGAATTCAGACACTTTTCTCCGGGAGGGATTTCTGGAGTTCCGGGGGGGAAATTGCACTTTTTAACCATTAAAAGCATAAAAGCTCAAATCTTCCTGGGTGGACATTTCAATGCTCCGGGGGGGGGGGGGGGGGAATGTCCCCCCCGGGCCACTCCCTGAATTCAACACTGATCTCATCAAAAACAACTCGTTGTAAATGATCCCGCCAAGCCACAAACCTAAACCGTCAGTCACAAAAAGAAGTGATATCACATAAAAAGAAGCGATATAGAAGTGCATACTCAGAGTCCCGTGTAAAAATCTATCACCACTCATAATGTTTCCAAAGGACTCGCAGTGAGGTACAGTATGTGAAAACTGCTTGGTGACCTGCATGCTTTTATAATATATGCAGTATATCAATTTTGAAAATCGAAAAAAATAATTTTTTAATTTTTTTTACATCATTTTTTAAATATTTTTGTATGCGAAAGAACTGACAGCACGGATTTTTCCCCAGATCTATGAGATTCCGCTTACGCTAGAATTACTGCAATATATCTCAATTTAGTTACGTTTATTATAAGGTACAATGTTATTAATATGCGTATGATCATCATATATATATATATATATTACAAACTCAAAATCTTTACATGTTTACTTAAAAAATCCTCTTCGTAAGAGTGGTGTTTCTAGTTTAAATAATGGTTAATAAAATCAACAAATTGATTTTTCAAGCTCATAAATAAGAAAGGACATGCAAACACAGAAGCTTCAACTTTTTACAATTTTATGGGAGCAAAATAAATAAATTAAAATAATATAGTCATATGTAATTGCAGGAAACGCAAACATTATAAAAGCCTGCAGGTCGCCAAGCAGTTTTCACACACTGTACCTCACTCAGAGTCCTTTGGAAACATGAGTGGTGATAGATTTTTACACGGACTTGGAGTATGCACTTCTATATCGCTTCTTTTTATGCGATATCACTTCTTTTTGTGACTGACGTTTTAGGTTTGTGGCTTGGTGGGATCATTTACGAGTTGTTTTTGATGAGATATCACTCCTTTTTGTAAGGTATTTAATTTCAATTACACAGATTCCATTTTTATTCAGAAAAGAAAAGATGAAAGGGGCAAAAAAAATAATAGTGATGCTATAAACAGAATTATACAATTTATAGAGTGACTTATTCCAATGTACATGTCGCTACCATAACAACGGGGAAACTTTTATATTAATTTCCTTACATTGTATTCATCAGATTATTTATGACATATTTATTTTCCTTTTTCTTTTGTTTATATCACTCTTCCGTTTATATACATTCAAAAACAAAAAATTAGACAATTTTACAGTAGTTTACAAACTAATTAAAATACTACAGTTTCAGAAAAATGTGGAAAAATAAGAAGCACTTTTTTTCGGTCAACTACAACGATAAGTTTATGGAGCATACTTTACCGAGAATAATCAACTTTTTTTTTTTTCTACGAACCTATTTCTATTAGTATAAAAATTTACAGGGATTTTTATACTAACATATTAAATATATTATTTTTGAAAATTACTGAGCACCTTAGAAGTTTTTTAACTCAACGTTTGAGAATTTGAAAAATATAAAATTCGCAACGTTTGCAAAATAATAAAAACTACTAAAGTGATTTCTGTTCATATAGTCTGTTCATTCCAATTCGGTGATCCTAAAATATAGGTCCCCAATCTCCGGCAGTCCAGGAATTAATTAGGACATATGTATGCAACTGTTAAAATGTTCTCAAAGTTGACAATAGAGGCAATAAGTATAGCTCGGCAAATGTGAAACATGGCATTGCTTCATCATGGCTTTGTTTCGTGAGGTGTTCGTTCTCCGAACATAAAAATCTCACGCGAAAGTGTTCGTAAACCGAACAGTTCGTTACCCATCACCTATTGTATACGAAATTTAGCATTTTAAGTTCGTCATAGCCCGAGATTCGATGAACGGCAAATATTTATATGCAAAACTTGTAATTTTGGGGTAGCAACATTTTTACATTCTATTACTCAGCACATGAACGTAAAGTTGGAATTTTGTAATCACTATTTCAATCAATTCCTGATAGGCTAGAATTATATATTTATAAATAAACACAGTTTTTTTAATCAATGAAAATACTATATTTTAATAGATTTAGAGCTTAACATCGACGAGATTTGATGGACAAAATGAACTCATATTAAATTTTAAAGCAAGATAATGAAACCTTACAAAGATTGAAACAGTGTACAATCATTAAAATACATCTCACTCAGTAAATATACATCGGTTGTAATGTAATCAAGATCTTCTAAGAGAACGAAACGTATATGCTTCAATTAAGCTTTACAATAGAGAGGATGTATTAACATATTTGAATATCTTGTGTATATAGCCAATTTGACAAAAGTTATGCAATTTACTATTGTTTTTCCTCTGTGATAAGTACAGGAATCAAGTACTTCAACGTAAAAATTTGCTAATTACACAACTTTTTAGTCTTATTAAAAAATCTTTTGAGTTACCCTGTAAACGAACAGTAAATTCTACAATTCTGTTATACAATAGGAAACTAACTTAGGTAGTTCGTAGTAACATATTTTAACATCATGCGCATACGTTCTTTTTGAAAAGAGTTAGACCATTTAATATTTTGTTTGCTTCATCTTAAGTATAGGAATAAATCACTTTAAAGTGGTATACATAAAAAACTAATTAATATTTTTACACGAAATATTAAACATTTGAACTACTCATAAAAACAATTCAAATGCTGCAAACCGCGTAAAAATCGGATCATTACACAACTCTTTAGCCCTATATCAAAAGATCTTTTGTGAGACCCTGTAAACAAACCTTAAATGTTACGACTTTTTATAATAGGAAGCTTACTTGGGTCGCGTGTAATAACATATCTTAATATCATGTGTATACGACCATTCCTAAAAGAGTTGGTCACTTATTATTTTTTTGCTCTATGTTAAGTATAGGAATCAATAACTTTAAACTGATATAACTCAAAAACTAATTAATATTTTTACATGAAACTTACAAAGGTTTGAACTACTCATAAAAACAATTCAAATAACGTAAACCGTGTAAAAATCCGATAGTTACACATTGCTGTAGCCCTGTCAACAGTTTTTTGCTCTATGTTAAGTATAGGAATCAATAACTTTAAACTGATATAAATCAAAAACTAATTAATATTTTTACATGAAACTTACAAAGGTCTGAACTACTGATAAAAACGATTCAAATAACGTGAACCGCGTAAAAATCTGATAATTACACATCGCTGTAGCCCTGTCAACAGTTTTTGGTCTGAACAAGATTTAAAAAGTGCAAAAAATAGCACTTTTAAAATTGCATTTACTGAAAACCTATGCGTCGGATGCTTTACTTTTGAATTCTTAGTCCCTTGGCACGCCCCATTCCATAGAATTAAGAATTTTGTTTCTATCATAAATAGAACGTGAGATATAGATGTGTCAAAAACCCGTTTTGTCCCGTCCACAAAATATAAACTAGACAGAGTGCAAAAAAAAAAGAATTGTAAAATCGTTTGGCATCCATTGGCGGAAATTCCTTTCATTTACGGTTCAATGTATTGCTGTTTCTTATGCTTGGCGAGTTTCTATAATTTTCTGAATAAAAGGAATTGATCTAAGACCATCAAAAATTCAGATTTGTTTTCATTATTTAACCGCACCATGAATTACTTGTCAGATCCATTTGAAATTTTATTTCTGATAATTTAGATTAATTCTAAGGTTGTGTACAAAATTTTGGGATGTTATGCAGAATAGAAGTGGAGCTACAGGTATGTTCCACTTGTTATATGTTGGTGGTACAAATAAGATTTTTAAATTTAAGGCGAATTTTTATTTCAACAGCACTACATATATATCAAAACAAAGAAAACAAGGTAAAGTGAGCCTATTTAGACTAGTTTTACCTTATCAAGCATAGTACCAGCCTATTTAGCTAGTTACCATAGCAAAACCCAATTTACACAAATTATGGCCCAGTTGTTCTAATTTGGGTCTATCTAGACTGCCTGCACCCTAGTCAGCTTATTTAGACTAATTTTATCCTATGTAGCATAGTACCAGCCTATTTAGCTAGTTACTATAGTAAAACCCTAGTTATCCCAATTATGGCACAAATATTCTAATTAGGGCCTACTATCTGGACTAGCTGCACTCTAGTTAGCTTATTTAGACTAATTTTAGCATTATACCAAACTGCATAAAAATGATCAAAATCCTAATAATAATAATAAGATAATTTTGTACTCTGAACCACCAATGATCCACTTGTGGAACATTGACATTCAAATGCGCATAAAACAAAATAAGATAAATAATTTCTTTATATATAAAACTTCATAGAAAACAGTTAGCAATACAATAACCATCATCAGAGCACTCACATTTGAATTCTAAAGGTATAGGTAGAGAAAAAAGCACAACTTACAACATTTACGTTTTTTCGTTGCATTTCAACAAGCTACAGGAAAGGAACCACAAAAAATTATTGAACAATACTTTATAATCCGTTATAACATATCTATAAAAAGATATATTTAAAATTTCAAACAGATTAAACAAATACTTTAAACGATACAGCCTCACATAATTTATGTTCCACTTGTGGAACGTTGGCAGATAAAAGGTTAAATATCTGCATAAATTTGTAGTTTTGATACATAAACAAAATACAAGTATTTAAGATCCTTATTGACAATTCCATGTTTTTGGTTCAGGCAATTTTCATAAATATACACGGTTTCCTAAAAAAATGGAAACATGCTTTAATTTTTTACCTGTTGGAGATAAATAGGCAATGTATTGTGAATTGCAAGTGTTCAGAATAAGATAAGAATTATGATTATGTCGATGAAATAATCCTGTTATTAATTTTCAAAAAGTTACACTTTTTAAATTTTTATACAGTTCTATCCCTATATTTAAAGTGAAAAGTGCATTCTCTAAGATTCTGCATTCTGTTTTCCACATAAAAATGGTCTCATTGTGCATGCTTCAACTTTTTTTTAAGGCTTCTCTCCTCAGAAACGGGAAACCTGTTTAACCCTTACCCTCACTAGCTTTGCTCCCAGCTAACTATTACCCGGAAGTGATGAAGGCAGCGATCTCCATTGCAAGGAAATTAGGGGGATTGAAAAGGGATGGAGGCGTAATATGGCCATTGCGTTGAAAGCTAAAGCTTTTTTTAAAGAACTCCTGTTTTCACTACTAAATATGCATATTTTTTCGCAGAATTTTAAAGAGAGCTTGGATACATTTATAACCGATTGAAATTTCAGAGAGTTTGGAAGATGAGAACTATTTTTTGATTGCTATTTATATGTTAAAGAGGCTGACATGAAAACAAACAAAAAAGCAAGAAGAAAACATTTCTTTTACAACTAGATAACAATATTTTTTCATGAAATTTTTCCACGGGCTGTAAAACAGTTTTATTTATAACCGATAAAGATTTCAAAGAGTTTGGGCAAAAATAACTTTTTATTTTAAAACTATGAAATGACCCTACAGGAAAAAACAAGAAAATGAGCGCTTTTATCACTAAATATCAATATTTTTCGCAAATTTTTAATTTAAAAATATAATTTCATACAAAATTGGGTTAAAGGTATAAAATAATAAAAACTTTATTTATTTATTATCACAGCCTGGGCAACACTGGGCAGGTCAGCTAGTAAATTATATTAAGAAGCATTTTCTCCATGGTTTGACAAGTATAACAGTAAAAATTCCATTCTTCTATGATCAAAATTCACAGGCTTTCTGATACTAAAAATAGACGATTTTTTAGTGGCGGAAAGTCAATAAGATTTGAGATATCAAAGTTCAGTTACACTATCCATTTGTTATCAGTAGAGTCCCTGACAAATTTTCAACCAGTTTGTTTCAATATGTTTCTGAATTTACTTTTTGTAGTCAGAAAAGCTATCAGAGTCGTTTCATAGCAAAACTATTTCCAACTACTTGGCTGCCACCTCCATACACTGACATTTAGAAAACATCTTTTTCCCACAGATTGCAACGAAGATATTTGTAAATTCAATGACACAATCTTATACAGATAGCTCGTAATAATTTGATCTAGTTATAAAGTCTCGAAAATCTTTCAATACTAAGTGTTAAAACTAGCTTGTTAATTCAATTTGAATTAAAAATATAATCTTTAAAAAAATTAAAAACAGAAAAGAAAAAAAAAAACTTTATATTTCTAAAGAATTGCTAATCACTTTTCATTTTCTTAAGGTTGTTCTAAAATCAAACTTGCTACTTTCTAGCACAATCCTGAATTAATTTTTGTTTGAAAACCCATGAGACTGGAAAAATAGTTTTATTCAGGAACTATGAAATGAGTTTTTTAGGGTTTCGTTCATCTCATGAAACCCTATTACTCCCGCTCCGTTGTCTGTCTGTCACAGAGCCATTCTCAAAAACTATGTAACTTACAGAATTGAATCTTTGTGTAGATAGCAGAATATCGGCTATGAAGAGCTCAAAATATTAAAATTTGAAAAATTCGTATTATTTTAATAAAGAGAGATAAAAAAACAAAATTCTAACAGCCTTTTCCTTTTTAAATTTAAACATTTTTCATTATAGCAGATGCCAAAAATTAAAAATCCACGATGAAATTCTTTCCACAGTAATTAATTTTCTATCGGACGATTTCCACGTGAAAGATGAAAATTAAATAAAAAGTTTCACCAATTGAAAAACAGATAAATATGAAATAAAATTGATTGATGTCATAGTGGTAATAAAATGTCTAAGATTTCTCAATAATGCAAGGAGTATGAATATGTGTGTGTACACATTGCAGATTAATATCACGTCATTAGAGAATTAAAAAGAAAATCTGACGTCCTATTGGAAGTTTAACGAATTTTTCAGATGTTTGAGAATAATACAAAGCAGGTATCAATATGAGTAACAGATAATAGTAAATATATGAGTTTAAGGAATGAAAGTGTACAAGATGTTTAATTTTGAAATTAATTTTTTTAAGTGTCGCATTTAGTCCACATGACAGATATTATTATGACAGAATATAATAGCAGGCTTCGGCCGCTATCGAGCTGGTTTGGATATTCGAAAAATAGACCGGAAAATTTTTACTTTATAAAAAACATGACTTTTTTCTTTTTTTTTTTGCTAAATGAAATTTATTTGAATCTATTAAAGAAAGGATAAAGTGTTTTGAAAAGAATATTAAATACGAAACCCTTTGAGCGATCTTCGATCACAATTACCCACTTTTTTTTTTTTTTTTTTTTTTTTTTAAAGGCATAGTGTTTTTTCTTAAAAATGCTGTCAAAGTTGGCATTTTGAATCAAATTTCTGGACTTGACAGCCCAATAAAGGTCATCCTGTGACAATCACTTATAGCTGTAAAATACAATTCATTTACAGAAAAATAGAAAAAAAAACTATTCCAAATCATTTTTATAATGATGCCTGCAAGCTTTTATATTTAAAATTGTGTCGCACAGAAAAATATTTGTTTGAGAACACTGTAAAACTACCCTATTTTTCAGTAATAAATAAGAAAATACAGCACAGTTTAAAAAAATGTTGCATTATCAGTTAAAGATGGAAATAAGCACTCACCAGTTGCCACTCGGCGATTAAACTTGAAAAACTGGTGATTAAAAAAAATAGAAAGAATCGGACAAATGCAGGATTTTATGATTTCCTCTTCCCTTAAAATTCGAGATTTTTACACGCCCGATTGACAAAATTCATAATTTTTATGCTCCTGAATGATGAAATATGCAATTTTTTCCGAGACTAATTAGCAAAATAAACAATTTCTGAATTTCTAGAAATGTTGGCCACTTTTAGCCTCCACAGGTTGTGCATGTGTAATGTATATCTCCCGGTACAGACCGGAAGGACTTTTTTAAAATAAGTTAACAGCAAAGTTACACACAACATGCTTATGTAGCTAACTACATAAGTCCCACTAAACTTAGGTACTTGTGTAGCTAACTACATAAGTACCTTTATTATTATTATTATTTGTTTAGAATCAAAATCTGACAATAATAAAATAGATATGTTTATATCCATAACATGATAACTTTGTGCTCATGATTCATCTATCCCTGGTGATAGCTTGAAAACACCTTTTTTTAGAATCAGATAATCCAAACTTTTTTCTTGGTCACTGGGAATTTGAATTAATGAATATCTATTATACAAGATTTGGTATTTTTTTTTGCTAAAAAAGGCTTAATATTAAAAAGTGTCAAATATATTTGTTCATTAAACAATTAATGCTATGCAAATTTATATTGAGGAAAAGCAACTGCTTGGAATTGGAAAAGAAAATATTTTTTTATTAAAAAAGGTATTCAATTAATCAACAATAATAAGTCATAATTTTGCTTAAAGAAAAACGATCTGCATCTCAGTTAACCTAATTTTATGCAAATCGAAGGTGAATGAAAATTATCGTGTGTCAAGGAAAAAAAGTATTTTATAAAGATGCTTAGGAAATATAACATGATATTAATATGCTATTAGGTGAGATCACAAAAGAAAAGCTAGTGAGATATTACCAATGTTCGAAATATTTCCATTTATTGAGAATTTCCACCCATTTTAAGCTGCTCAGTTTTGAAAATTCAATACAGGTTTTTTTTTTTTTTTTTTTTTAATTACTTATCAAAATCTCAGACTTACAGAGGAGTTAAGTCTGTGTTTATCAAATGACTGCTAATTAATAATGTTATGATTGATAACATAGCTTAACTAGATCTTTCAGAAGTTGTTTTTTTCCAGAAAAATCAGATGGATGTTTGAATACAAAATTAACATTAGGTAAGTATTGATAACTTTTTATGTGTTGGAAATATGCTCATGTCTTATGTTTTTGAATGTGCAGTCTTAGTTTCTCTTTTTAGAAGATTATTAAAAAAAGACTGGCATGTTGATAAATGAACATGACTGTGTGTTTCATGTAATTGCTGAGCTAATGTGCCTGCAGGTTCTGTATGTACGTAATGTGATAACTCTTGATAGAAATATCCGATTTGCTTCAAATTTTGTATATAGGTTCATTCCGATAAGGCGCTTCCCTGATTAGTTTTGGGGGTTCATTGGTTAAGTATAAAGGGGGGGGCAGGGGGTTAACCCCCCCCACCTTTCTTAATTTATTGTTGATTTCTTTATTTTTTGAGGGGCATTATTTTTTTGAAATAAAAGTATAATATACAATTAGTGAGAATAGCCTGCGAGCTCAATGTCGTCAGTTTAACTGGGCTTTTTATTATATATTTTTCTTTTTATTATAAACTAGCAAGCCACGCCCGCTGCGCTGGTCGATTTCTACAAATGTACTTTGAATCAAACGAAATGTACCGTTTAATTTGACCTTGTATTTGAAAGCAATCTGTATATTTACCTAGAATATCCTTCTACATTACTGAAAAATGACGTGATTGCACTATTATATTTTCTAATGTGCAGTCAAAATTTTAGCTGTTAAGGACCAACTCTTTTATTTGGTCATTTACAGTTAAGGTTTGCTAAAGAATGATAAAACTATGTGCAATATACTAAAACCATCACTAAAAATTGTCGAACTAACAATGCAAACAAATTAACTTACAAAATCCATTCAGTAGAAGTTTTTTATAAAGGCTAATCTTTGATAATCGGGTTCATCTGATTATAGAACTTTTCCACATAATTCTAAAACTAACAGAACAATATAAAATATGCTAAAACCATCCTTATAAATTATCTACTTAACAATGCAAGTCGCAAAAAATATGCCCAGTAAAAACTTTCAAAAAGGCTAATCTTTCGGAATCGGGTTCACCTGACTATATAACCTTCACACATAACTGTTTGACTAAGCAACGTAGAATAATATGTAGTACATTAAAACCATTCCTGAAATAGCACCTAACTAACAATACAATTCTCATCAAAATCCATCCAGTAGAACTTTTTCAGAAGGCTAATCTTTCACAATCGGAATCAAATATTGAAAAGGCTAATATTTATTTTAAAAAATGGTCACCCGATTTTCGAATTTTCCCCTATAATTCTAGAACTAAGCAACGTAAAATGATATGTTATATAATAAAACTTTCCCTAGAAAATTATCTAACAGTGTAGGTTCCATCGAAATCCATTCGGCAAAATCTTTTAAAAAGGCTAATATTTCATAATCGGATTGATCTGATTATAGAACTTCCCAGAATAATTCTATAACTAAGCTACGTAGAACGATATGTTATACAATAAAACCTTCTCTGAAAAATTATCTTACAGTTTAAGTTCTACGAAAATCCATTCAGCAGAACTCGAGTTATAAGCAGCCGGAACGAAATTTCATATATGTAGAAGTAAATAGAAGTATATTGCCATTAATATAGTTTGAATTTGAATAAAAAAAGGTACTTTTCGGTTAGCCGGGCGCCAGTGATACATATATATATATATATATTCCTACATATAAGTGTATATATATGTATGTATCATATATATTATTTCTCCTGTCAACATCCCTTTTTCTCAGAAAATACGAAACACAAAACGACGAATGAGATACCATATAAAAAGATTTTGAACAGGCTTCTGACATAGCACACTTAATATTTTGTTAAAACATGTTTTTGATTAAAAATTGCTGTTAATTAAAAATTAAATCGGCATTGTTTTCATCAATGAAATGAAAGGTTTTCCGGAAATTTGTGTTGCCACAATTACCGCATTATATCATGTTCCACAATTACCGCATTATATCATGTTCAACAATAATTATAAAAAGAAATAAACAGTACAAAAAAGATAAAGTATGATTTCTCCACCCGGTTAATTTAATATTTATTTTTAAAAAGCAAAATTGAAATAAAATGAAAGATATGCTTTATTATATTAGAAATGCATTCAATTTATTTCATGCTTTTCAAGATAAGCAGATGACGTCATCTTCTAAAGCAGTTAAAATACGATTGTTAACTTTTTTTTTGGCGCGTGCTTTTTGAAAAAAATATTGAGCCTTTAATCGGGTTTTTATAATTTTTATACGTGCGTCATCTATTGTTATATTTATCATGTTTGTGTATATGCGTACTGTAACGGAGTAATAGTACATTAACTTATTTAATGATTATCTTGGCAAAGTAAAGTAAATGACATTGGCGAGAGAAGAAAATTTGCCAACTTATTTTTTGGCAACCTATTCACAAAAATCATAAAACACACACAATGATCAATATATTAAAACATACAATGTTTAATTTAATGTAAAACATACGCAATCTGCTTTACCAGGTTGCCATACGACCCAAAATCTCGCCAAAGTCGTCGAGTTGCCTAAGCATAAAATCGCCCTTTTGGCCCCAAAAAGATACCCTGCTGCATTTGCGACATCTGTACCTTATTGAAATGTACAAGCAGAAGTAAATTGTATATAAATAATATTGGTACAGATGCCGCAGACGCACCGGGATATATTTTTGGCGCTAAAAGGACGATTTTATACCTAGGCAACACGACGATTCTGGCGAGATTTCGCTCCATATGGCAACTCGCTAGAGAAGATTGCGTTGCGTGTGTTTTATATTAAATTAAATATTGTATGTTTTATAATAAATTTATCATTGTGTGTGTTTTATGATAAAATAAAAATAATCATTCAGTGTGTTTTATGATAATAAAAAAATGGGTACTTACGTATTATACGGGAAGCTCAAATACAATTGCGCCAATTAACTAATTATAGTAACCCTTGTTTTTCAATAAGTATGTAGTTTATTTATGGTACTTTTCGGTTAGCCTGGTGCCAATGAAATATATATATATCTATATAGTTTTTTACGCTTTTATAATATCACACTGGTTTGTTCAATACTTTAATATATTTTATTTATTTATTTTATACTAGCTGTTACCCGTGACTTCGTTCACACAACATTAAAAGAAGAATAAATGCATTAATTAAGCAAAATATTTCACTCCCGATAATTAAAACTTAAATAATTAACTAACTCTTTATCACATTTCATAGGAAACAATACAATATTTCTTTGTTATAGGGACCTTGACATAACTAAATCTTAAAAAAGTGAAAATTTGTACCAAATAATCGCGAAAATGAAAATGCAACCAATTAAAAATGGAGGGCCAAATAAAATCGTGGAAATCGACGAATTGGATAAAAACAAATGTCAATTTTACCTGATAAACCATTTTATTTTTAACGCTTTTGTGAAACATTTTAACAACCATTCTTCAAAAATAATTAATGGGAAATATTATATGCTTTTTCTTTAAATTAAATTCTGCCTCCTTGATTTAATGTATAGCTGAAAAAAATCTTGTTTTCTAAAAGACAATATGTTGACAGACGATTTTTGTTCTGCAGAATAAATTGATTCATGAAGTTTGAATATGTGAAAATATGTTTTTATTTTTTGGATAATTTACTGAAATCAAGATTTTGTTTTCGCCATCTATTCAAATTGAAAATAAATTCTGTTTTCAGTTTTAATGAGAAAATGGCATAAAAAATATATTGATCCGTTTTATTTCTCCTTTTCTATCCACAAATATGGAGTAATTTACTTGCCGTTTTTACAGAAACTTCGTTACAAATTTACAGTAATAATAATAATATATCGGAATCTAATTCAATTTTTTAAATTCTGAGAGTTTGTGTGACATCCTCGGATCAATGATAACCGATGTTAAGTAAATTGCATTGCGTCCGATAGTCTAAGAGGAGTAGTCGCGAAATACAAACAGACGGTCAGATTTTAATATAATAGATTCGTGTTCCTTTTTCTTTTCTTAAAATTATGATGTGATTTTAGAAGAAAAATCTCATCTGTATATAACTGATAATCATGCTTAATAATAAGTATAGCTAAAAAAACATTTCTATTTTTTGTTTTAAATATGGCGTGAAACTCATCTACTTTCTATGCTTACTGATCTTTGTATTATTAATGTATGGAATTTATTCACGCTCCTTTTAGAACATATTTGAAAATTCATGTTTTATTTACAATATGATGGCGCCCCTTTTTCCCCAGTGACATATCTTTATAATTATATAATTCTTAAATTCGTGGTTATACGCTGTGCAGTAAAGTGATAATTCATATCCTTTGCATTTATATAATTCTTTTTAATTTTCTTTTCCTGGCAATCATGACGTAAATTTTAGCAGAAAACTCACATCTGTATGTAACTGATATTCAAGCTCAATCGATCTCAGTATCAATAAAAAAATATTTCAGTTTTTCATCTTAAATATTATGTCCATTATATATCTACTTTCATACTACTTACTGATATTCATGCTCCTTGTATGATTAGGAATATTTGAAAATTCATGGTTTTATTTATGACGTCACATTTGTCCAAGCCAAGGAGGTTCCTTTACATAGTTCCATGGTCCAAGCGAAATCTTTTCTTAAAAATATAATTATTATTAATTTTTCTATCTAATTATTTTGCAGTCTTTGACAGAAAATGTCTTCTCAACTTAACTGATATTCATACTTCACGTATAACAACAAATACTTCATATTTGCTTTCACATATCATGGCAATTCATCATCTTTTGAATTTTTTTTTAATTTCATTTTTTACGTGGAAATCATTTAATTGAAAAATAATTGTTGAGGAAAAATTATTATTCCAGGTTTTGTATTTATTGGCAATGGTAATGCTTAGCAACGTAAAATGATTACTTAAATTTTAAAGGAAAAAAATGTCAATTTATTCTGTATGAAAATAACGAAATTTTGAATTATTAAGAAAAATATTTGAATAAAACAAACAAAAACCAGCCTATGTTCATTTCCGGGTTATAATCAACATATATGCAAAGATACAGGATCATTAAATTCTCCATTTTGACGCTGGCTTCAGCCTAACATTTGCACACAATTGGATTTATAATATTACTAGCTGTTACCCGTGACTTCATTCACGTAACATTAAAAGAAAAATATATGTACTAATCAAGCAAAATATTTCACTCCCGATAATTAAAAACGTAAATAATTAACTAACTCTTTATCACATTTCATAGAAGAAAATACGATATTTCTTTGTTATAGGGACCTTGACATAAATCAGTTTAAAAAAGGTAAAATTTTGTGCCAAATAACCGCGAAAAGGAAACTGCTACCAATGGAAAAAGGACGGCAACCCCTTTTTGCAACCCAAAATTGTATGTAAACATTACTTTTGCATGTAATTTTCATTGCAAATTAACATTTATTACGGTTCAAATTAAAATTAATTTGGGTGCAAATTACATGTAAATGTTACGTTTGCATGTAATTTGGGGTTGCAAAAAGCTTTGCAAGTGTTACGTTTGCATGTAACAGCAAATTTGTGTCCTTGGCTTAATCTATAGCTGAAACAAACTTTGATTTCTTGACAATATGCTGACAGGCGATTTTTGCTCTGCAGAATAAATTGATTCATAAAGTTTGAATATGTGGAAATATGTTTTTATTTTTCGGAAATTTTTCTGTAATAAAGATTTTTTTTTCACCAACTATTCAAATTGAAAATAAAATAATTTTTTTCAGTTTTAATGAGAAAATGGCATAAAAATATATTAATCCGTTTTATTTCTCCTTTTTTATCCACAAAAATGGAGTAATTTAAGTACCCTTTTTAGAGAAATTTCGTTAAAATTTACAAAAAAAAAATATTAATATCTCGGAATCTAATTCAAAATTTTAAATTCTCAGAGTTTATATGACATCCTCGATTCAATGATAACCGGTGTTAAGTAAATCGCGTTGCATTAAGAGGAGTAGTTGCGAAATACACACAGTCAGATTTTAACTTAATAGACTTGCGTTCAATTTTCTTTTCCTAATAATCTTACTGATGCTTGTATTATTAATCACAGAGTTCAGAGAATAAGTAGAGATGAAATGTTCATGTTTGGCGTGATGCTGAAAATGCAACCCTACAGTCGGCCCAAACAACTGGCGGCTTGCTTTGAACACCTCTCCCCGTCCAATGAATCCAGTCATTGTTCCACGTGCAGCCTCTCTCCATCCAATGAAGTCAGCCCTTGGGCCTAATGATTTGAGCGATAACCGTCTTCATATTGCAAGCCAATTTTACGGTTCATTACCTCTCTATTCTTTCACTGTACTCTGTGATTATTAATGTATGAAATTGATACACGCTCCATTTGAAACATATTTAAAAAATCCCGTTTTATTATGACGTCACTTTGATCCCAGAGAAATCTCTTTTCAATGATATAATTCTTGTTAATTTTCTTTTCCTGGCTATAATGACGTGAATTTTAGCAGAAAACTCACATCTGTTTGTAACTAATATTCAAGCTTATTATTAATCAGTATCAAAAAAATATTTCAGTTATTCATCTTAAATATGACGTCCATTATGTATATACTTTTATTATACACTGATAGTCATGCTCTTTGTAATATTACGAATATTTGAAAATACATGTTTTATTTATGACGTCATATTTGTTCAAGCCAAGAAGGATACTTTTCATAGTTCCATGGTTCAAGCGGAATATTTTTCTTAATAATATAATTATTGTTAATTCTTCTTTCTAATTATAACGCAGTTTTTGACAGAAAAAGATCTTTTTAATGTAACCGATATTCATACTTCATGTATAATAACAAATACTCCATATTGTTGTTTCAAATATCACAGAAATTCATCTTCTTTTGAATTATTTTCATTTTTCACGTGAAAATCACTCAATTGAAACTTAAATGTTGAGGAAAAATTATTTTTTCGCATTTTTATTTATTAGCAACGATCAAAGCCCTAGCAACGATAAAGTAAAATGGTTAAATTTTATCTAAAAATGTCCATTGATTCTCTATGAAAATAATCAAATTTTGAATTATTAAGAAAAGTATTTGAATAAAATAAACAAAAACCAGTCTATGTTCATTTCCGGGTTATAATCCACCTATATGCAAAGATACAGGGCCATTAATTTCTCCATTTTGACGCTGGCTTCAGCCTAACATTTGCACACAATCAGATTTATAATATTATTAGGACTAGCTGTTACCCGTGACTTCGTTCACGTATAATTAAAAGAAGAATAAATGCATTAATTAAGCAAAATATTTCATTCCCGATAATTAGAAACGTAAATAATTAACTAACTCTTTATCACATTCCATAGGAGACAATACAGTATTACTATGTTATAGAGGCCTTGGCATAACTAAGTTTTAAAAAAGTGAAATTTTGTGACAAATAATCAGGAAAAGGAAACTGCAACCAATGAAAAAAAGCGGGCCAAATAAAATCGTGTAAATCGGCGAATTATATAAAAACATATGTCAAGTTTACCTGGTAAACCATTTATCTTTTAACGCCTTTGTGAAACGTTTTAATAGCAATCCTTCAAAGATAATGGATATAGTGTATTATCATTAAATTCAATTCTTGTGAATAGGGAATAATTATTGTAGACCTAAATGCAAGGAGCTTAAATTTGCCTCCTTGATTTAATCTATAACTGAAAAAAATCTTTATTTCTAAATGAAAATATGTTGACAGACGATTTTTGTTCTCCAGAATAAATTGATTCATGAAGTTTGAATATGTGAAAATACGTTTTTATTTTTCAAAAATTTTACTGTAATCAAGATTTTTTCTTTCTTTCACCATCTATTCAAATTGAAAATAAATTCTTTTTTTTTTCAGTTTTAATGAGAAAAAATATATTAATCCGTTTTATTTCTTCTTTTTTATCCACAAAAATGGAATAATTTAGTTGCCATTTTTAGAGAAACTTCGTTAAAATTTACAAAAATAAATAAATAAATAAAAAAATAATAATATATCGGAATTTAAATCATTTTTTTAAATTCTGAGAGTTTATGACATCCTCGGATGAAAGATAACCGGTGTTAAGTAAATCGCGTTGCGTTCGACAATCTGAAAAGAGTAGTTGCGAAATACAAACAGGCTGTCAGATTTTAATATAGTAGATACGTATTTATTTTTCTTTTCCTAATAATCATGGTGTGGTTTTTGGCAAAAAACTCTCATCTGTATGTAACTGATATTCATTCATGCTTAATAATCGGTGTAGATAAAAAAAAACATTTCAATTTTTCGTTTTAAATATGTCGTGAAACTAATCTACTTTCTATACTTATACTGATCCTTGTATTATTAATGTACGGAATTAATTCCCGCTCCTTGTAAAACACATTTGAAAATTCCCGTTTTATTTCAAATATGACGTCACATTTTCCTCCTAGAAATCTCTTTTTAACGCCATAATTTTTGTTATTTTTCTTTTTCTGGCAATCTGGACATAAATTTTAGCGGAAAACTCACATTTGTATGTAACTGGTACTCAAGCTAATTATTAATCAGTATCGATAAAAAATATTTCAGTTTTTCATCTTAAATATTACGTCCATTATCTATCTACTTTCATTATACATTGATATTCATGCTCCTTGTATTATTACGACTATTTGAAAATACATGTTTTATTTATGACGTCATGTTTATCCAAGCCGAGGAGGATCCTTTTCATAGTTCCATGGTCCAAGCGAAATCTATTTTTAAGAATATAATTATCGTTCATTTTTCCTTCTAATTATAACGCAGTTTTTTGACAGAAAAAGATCTTTTTAATGTAACCGATATTCATACTTCATGTATAATAACAAATACTCCACATTTTTGTTTCAAATATCACAGAAATTCATCTTCTTTTGAATTCTTTTTCATTTTCATTTTTCACGTGAAAATCGTTCAATTGAAAATTAATTGTTGAGGAAAAAAAAATTCCGTGTTTTTATTTATTGGCAACGATCAAAGCCCTAGCAACGATAAAGTAAAATGGTTAAATTGTATGGAAATGTCGATTTATTCTCTATGAATATAATGAAATTTTGAATTATTAAGAAAAATATTTGAATAAAATGAACAAAAACCAGCCTATATTCATTTGAGGGTTATAATCAACGTATATGCAAAGATATAGGATCATTAAATGCTCCATTTTGACGCTGGTTTCAGCCTAACATTTGCACACAATCAGATTTATAATATTATAGGATTAAGATTATTTACCTTTTTTAACAATGTTATATATTTAACCAGTGGATCTGTGTGAGGATTTCGCTCTGCTGTCTAATAATTTTTAGAAATATCTAATATTTTTTAGATGCAGGTTTAAACTTCTAAAGAAGAATTAAGGATAAAAATATCTTCAAACAACATTAGTCAAGCGAGAATATCATCTCATTTATTTTTAACAATAAAATCCCATTGAAGATAGAAAAAGGCATACGCGAGGAAAAAAATTATTAATTGTATTTTAACTGCATTAGACGATGACGGCATCTTCTTCGGGAAAAATACGGGGGGACGAAGAAAAATAAATTGAAATATACTTAAATTACAATTCAATCTAATATAACAAATCATAACTTTTATGCTACACGTGTAAAATGCCACTGTTTCGATCAATCAATAATATTTAATTTCTTCTAAACGTTTCAATTTAAATTTTGGTTTTTAATCATAAATATAAAATAACCCGTGAGAAAAGTCACATTTTACCTGTTTTGTATTATTTTTTATAATCACTGTTGAGCATCATATAATGCGGTATTTTATTTTTGTGGCAACATTGATTTGAAAAAAGCTTTCATTTCATTTATGAAAATTATTTCTGTTGTCAACATCCCTTTTTCTATGCACATACAAAACATACAACGATTAATGAGGTATCATTCGAAAAGTTTTTGAACAGGCTTCTGGTGTAGTACACTCACATTCCGTTAAAACGCGTTGTTGGATTTAAAAAAAAAATAGTTAATTAAAAATTCATGCTAAAACGTACCAGGAAATAATCTCAAAAATTGCAGTGCGAAAGCTTCGCACGGGTCCTTCTGGTATACATGTATTTGTGTAGATATATGTGTATATATATACATGTATATATATATATCACTGGCGCCCGGCTAACCGAAAAGTACAAAAAAAAAAAAATACTACAAAAATGCAGTCGTACACTTAAAAAAAAAGCACTTTTTGGCTTAAAATCTCTCATCAAAACTGTTTTTCTTTTTTTTTCTTTTCTTTCTTTTTTTAAATAAAATTAGTAACAGTTTTTTCTTTTATTTTCTCAGATGTATAGCCATTTCAATTCTTTCTGCAACAAAAAAAGATACCTTTTGGCTTAAAATGAAATTGTTTGGGGTCAAAAGTAAAATCATAATCGCCAAAAACAAAAGATATATCGCCAAATATTGTTTCAATATAGAAATCTTGCCCCTTGAATAATTTTTTAAGCATTACGAACATTCCCAATCATGTTTAAATTAAATATTTTCGTTTTATAATATTCTCTCCTCAAAACTCTTTTTTTTTTTCCTTTCTCTTTCTTTTTTCTTTCCTTCTTTTTTTATTTATTTATTTATTTTTTAATAAAATTAGTAACAGTTTTTCTTTATTTTTCGACATGTATAGCGTTTTCATTTCTTTCTGCAACAGTAATGATCACCAAAATATTAGCAATGGTAACCTTTTCGGCCAAAATAACAGAACTTTCTATCATAATTCTATAACTAATATACATAGAACGTTGTGTTATACACTAAAACCTTCCCTGAAAAATTATCTCTCGAACAGTGCAAGTTCCATCAAATTCCATTTGGCAGAACTCGAGTTATAAAGGAACGGAACGAAATTTCTGTTTGTGTTTTATATATATAGTAGATGATTTTACTTGTTATGGTTAGTGTATGTATAGGTTTTTGTAAAAATGGCATATATATACTGATGGAGATACATATGTTTTTTTTTCAGAAATTGAAATTTTTCTTTGCATTTTGTTTATAACATCCAAGATTTCATGAACTTACAGAAACTTTGATTTGTACAAGGAAAACATTACACTGAAATTTGAAATTAACACATTGAATATTCGATGAGTGCTCTTCAATTACTTTAAAAAAGTAGCTGGATGCTGAGAGGTGTTTTAAAATTGTCATTTATTTTTTCAGGAGAAATTGTAAAACTGAAAATGTAACAATTTTCTCAAAATTTTTTTATTATCCTGGATGATAACAAATTTGTCAGTCGCTAGAAAAAATAGGTCACTGGAAAAAATCATGAAATTCGTCGTTTGGCTGTGGGAAAATAATCATGAATTTCGTCGATATGTCGCAGGAAAATATTGCAAAATACATTAATCGGTCACTGGAAATATAGTGAAATTCACCAATCAGTCACAGGAAAATATAGCTAAATTTGTCACTCAGTCACGGAAAAAAAAAAAAAAGAGAAAAATTTCAGTTGCATGCAGGGAAAAAAATCATGAATTTCATTAATGTGTGGCAAGAATAAACCGTGAAATTCGTCAATCAGTCGCAAGAAAAAAATCACAAGATTCATCGATCTGCCACGGTGAAAAACCTGCAAAACACATCGATCGGTTATGGGAAAAAATTTGCTAAATTCAGCAGTCGATCAGCATATCAAACTGAAAAATTCTTCAGAAAATGGTGAATTTTTTTTGGGTGGGATCCTTCTTGCCTATGATGTGCTGTTGGATGGGATTTCAAAATTTTGTGTGCGAATCCTGTCATCCCACCCTGAAATTCAAGCCCTGCATCCAGTTACTTTTAAGAAAGCTAAAGCTACTCACTATATCTGAGATATCTTACAGAATTTTTATGATATTGAACCAGGGCTCGAAAAATAGCGTTCCCGGGGTCCCGGGGAACCCAGAAATCATTTCTGGGAACATATTTTTTCCCACTCAGGTTCCCGGCCGGGAACCTAAAAAGAAGCGCTCTCAAGTCGCCGCCATCAGCGATGAGTTTTTATTCTCCGATGGACCGCAGCGATTTTCGGAAGGGGGAGGTGGGACAAAGAATTCGTGGAGTGCCGAGCACACGCGGGAGTTGCATTACCGTGTCTCTGTGTGTGGAGGAGGGGATTTCTCTCGTTTCTCCTCTCTGCTTTGATTGTGCGCGAACTAGTTGCGATCTCGTTCACCGTGGAACTAGCGCTGTGCGCATATGGCCGTGCGCTTCGAGTGAATAGGCGTCATACTTCGAGTCGAGTTTGTTTTCTCATTTACTTTAGCGCACGTTGTTTTTATCAAATCTAAACGGTTCGTTCGCTTAGAATTTTGTTAGAGTTGAAAAGGTTGTTTTTCCATATTAGAGATGGATATTGCAGCATTATTCCGCAAGAATGCAAATAAAAAAGAAATGGAGAAGAAAGTTCAAGATGATGCTAGAGCTAGCTGTAGCAATAAAAAAGGTGTTGATACAATGGAAGTAAAAGATTGTGAACCAGAAAATAAAATAGACACGAAACGGAAGCTAACTGAAAACTATGACCAAAATTATGACAAAAATAAAAGAATTCGTCTCGTTCAGTGCAGTTGGATTCAAGAATTTCCTTGGTTGGAGATGGATGATAATAGAAGTGCTATGTGGTGTACTATTTGTAAAAAACATCCTAAGATCGCAGATCCAAATAGTGCTTTCATATCAGAATCTGGTGTAACTTCAAGTGCAATTCGTTTGAAATCGGTAAGGAATCACAATAACTCACATAAGCACAAAGATTGCGCTAATGCAGAATTAGCTGTAAAAAAACCTATGGCTACTCCATTGGCTCGATGTTTTGTTCGGTTAAATGATGAACAATTGAAGAATATGACATCACTATTTAACACTGCTTATTTCTGTGCAAAAGAAGAGTTATCTTTCACAAAATTTGAATCAATTTGTAATTTAATGGAAAAAAATGGCCTGAAACTTGGTTCAAATTGGAATGATAAACAAGCAAAGAATTTTACTCATCATATTGCATTAGTTGAAGAAAATATGTTAAAAGAACATCTTCTACAGACAAGGTTTTTTACAATTATGGCAGATGGGTCAACTGATATAAGTCAAACAGAAGAAGAAATAATTTATATTAGAACTGTGAAAAACGGAATTCCAGTTACAAATTTTGCTGGAATTATAGAAGTAGGGAATGGAAATGCACCAGGATTGCTATCTGCAATAAAACTTGGGATAGGAAAGTTTGGAATGGATGAGAACAACTTAAAAGAGAAACTTGTGTGCATAAACATGGATGGAGCAGCAGTGAACTTGGGATGTAAATCTGGTGTAAGTACTCTTTTACAGAAAGAAATTCCACACCTGCTTGCAATTCATTGCATTGCCCACAAATTAGAACTAAGTGTAATGGATTCTGTTCGCAATTGTACTTATTTAAAAATCTTTGACAAAACTGTAAAAGGTATAATAAAATTTTATCAGTATTCTCCAAAACAAAAAAGGGAGCTTAAAGAGATAGCTGGTTACCTAGATGTTGTAGAGCAGCATATGGGCCTAGTAAAACAAATTTGATGGATATCCAGTAATAAACGGGCACTCCTAGCCATAGAAAAAAATTGGAGCTTAATTCTAATGCATTTAGAAGATGTCACATCTAGAAAAGATGATGAAAAAGCTGCCAAAATAAAAGGATATCTAAAAGAACTGAAGAGTTCAAGATTTTTGCAATTTTTGTATCACATGTTGGATGTGTTGGAAGTAATAACTCCACTTTCTAAAATGTTTCAAAGTGATGATGTGTTGATCATGGAAGTTATAAAAAATGTGGAAACTGCTTTATTGCGACTGCAAGAAATTCAGTTTGATTCAGGTGAGCATGTAACAGGATTCAAATCCATGATATCTGATACTCATACATATAAAAATGTTAAAATTTCAGGTAATTTAGACACTGAAATAGTGAGCATAAATAATTTCATCAAAGATGTATCATCAAACATAAGCAAGAGGTTTAACGAATTCGAAAAGAAGTCACTGTTTGCTGTTTTTGATTGTCACAGTTGCCCAATAGAAAGCAAAGATCTCGCTTTATTTGGCACAAAAGAGATAAATGAACTAGCACAATATTTTTCAAAAATTTTGACAACGGAAGAGAGCAAGAAAATGGGAGAGGAATGGGCTGCACTAAAAGTAAATGTTAACCATTTCAGATGCAATAATAGGAAAGCAAGTTGTTTAGAAATTTATACTTCTATTTTAAAAAATTGTACTGAAGATATCAAAAATATTCCGTTGCTTTTAGAAATAATGTTCTGCTTGTCACCAAGCACAGCTGTTTGTAAGAGAGGATTTTCGACAATGAATCGAATTAAAACTTCCACAAGGAATTCTCTTGGATCTGAAACTTTAAATGATCTAATGAGGATTGCCATTGATGGACCTTCTTGTGATTTATTTGATCCATCTTCTGCAATAGAAAATTGGCTTACAAATACCAGAGGTACACGCCATGTATCTGGACATACCTGTTAACATTAAAAGTACAGCTGTGAAGTTGATTGTTTTTAAATTTAAATTTTTTTTTTTTTTTAACCTATGCTTTTTGTTACTCATGTGTAACTTTTCCCCTTCTCCATGTTAACGAATGGACCTAGAGATTCTTTACAATTAAAGAAATATCTCATCACAGAATTCATATTTTTAAATTATTTCGTTATTATTATTATTATTATTTTTTTTTTTTGCATTAGACACTTAGAAGAACACTTTCTTTGCTGTTTGCTTAAATTTTAAAATAAACATATTTTTTCAAAGTTTAAAATAAAATATATTAAAAGTTTTTGGATTTAAAATGTTTCTGATGGAAAGCCAAAGATATATTTCATATATAAAGATATTTAAGTAACTTGTGAGATTTTTTAATTTATACACATTCACCACTATACTCCATTCAAACATTACAGGCGGTAAGTTCATGTTTTTATTATTTGTAATGTAATTGTTTTTTATATAATTTTTGTTTTCTTTTTTAATATTATATCATGGTAGATAAAATCATAAAAGCTTTTATAAGTTTTGAAATGTGAAGACTTAAGAAAAGTATTATTTTTATGTATTATAAAATGTAATTTTTAATAATGATGCATCAAATTCTGTGCAATATAATTGAAAAAAAAAAAAATTGGAATCTTCAGCATATATAGTAAATCTGACAATTTAAAAATTAAATATTGTATATATATACATATTAATTATTTGTTCTGTATACATTTGAATAAAATTAGTAAATGCAATATGTAATGCTTAATCTTAGTGGGCAAATGTAATGCAACATTTCCCTTTTAAATTATACATGTATAAGAATACGAAGGGAGGGAGAGGAAGTGCTTTTGGATAGAGAACAGTCAAAACATTAATTGATAAACCATAAAACTAAAATTTTTGTTTATTATTCAAAACTGTGTGTTTATGTGACACAATATCTTCATTCATTACTAAGCTCTGAATTTATTAAAAAACTGGGAACACATAAATTTTTCTGGGAACCTACACTTTTCATGTAGGTTCCCAGCTGAGAACCTTAAAATTTTCAGAATTTTCGAGCCCTGTATTGAACTGGAATTTTCATATAAGTTTCCATATAATGAGCCACCAAATTATGAAAGAAAAAATGTGCTATCTTTAGTGCATACACAGTTAAAAATTATTTCTGACAAATGCTCATATCTCATTGATTGTTAAATGGAATAATTTAAAATTTCAGTATAACGTTTTTCTTGTATATTGTCAAAGAATTTGGTTGAAAACTCTGAACATTTTTCATTTTAATCAAAGGACATGGAAATAAAAAATGGAATTTCTAATAGAAACATTTTTATCTCCATCAATGTATGTGCCATTTTTAAAAGAATGTATATACATATTGCACATAGCAAGTAAAATCATTTGTAAAATTTACAAATTTCAGCATTTTATGATACAGGGTGAACATAGTTTGTGTACGTATAGCTAAATACCTAGTATAAAGCTCAAAATATTAAAATTTGAAAAAATCATATTATTTTAATATAAAGAGATTAAAAAAAAAACAAAATTCTAACAGCCTTTTCCTATTAAATTTAAACATTTTTTGTTATAGCCGTTACCAACAATTAAAAATCCACAATAAAATTCAAGATTTCCACGTGAAAAATGAAAATGAAATAAAAAGTTTCACCAATTGAAAAAAAGATTAATATGACGTCATATTGGTAATAAAACAGAAATTTTCAAACTTTTCTCAATAATACAAGGAGTATGTGTATGTACAGAAAGCAGATTAATATCATGTCATTAGAGAATTAAAAAGAAAATTAATCTGACGTCATATTGGAAGTTTAACGGATTTCTCAAATATTTGAGAATAACACAAAGCGAGTATCAATATCAGTAATAGAGAACAGTAAATATATGAGTTTGAGGAATGTATTGAATCATGATAAAAACCAGATTATGGAAATATTTGCATATTTTAACATTTTGAAAGTGTACGACATGTTTAATTTTGAAATTATTTTTTTTTTTAAATGTCGCATTTAGTCCACATGACAGATATTATTATGACAGAGTATAATAGCAGGCTTTGCCCACTATCAGACTGGTTCAGATTTTTGAAAAAACGAGAAAAATAGACTGGTAAATTTTTACTTTATAAAAAAACAAGTTTTTTTTTTTTAATGAAATTTATTTGGAATTATTAAAGAAAGGATAAAGTGTTTTGAAAGGAATATTAAACGAAACCCTTTGTGCGATCTTTGATCACACTTACCCACTTGTTTTATTATTCTTTGTTCTTGACCTGTTAAATGCACTTATGAATGAATCTTCACTAGACTCATCTATATTATAAGTATAACATTAAATATAATAGTGAAATTTGTAATTTCTTAATTGTCTAAATAACTGAAAGTAACAAGAAATCATACACAGATATGGAATGAATGAATAGCAGGAGTGTATCTTATTATCAGTATAATGTAAATATTTTAAATTACTAACATAATCTTATAAAGTATTGAAATTAACTCTCACTTAGTAAATACAAAATGATACATCCAACAGCATGAGTTTTAATTTAATAATTTTACAAAACAGTTAAAATATTTAAACTTTACACAGACATAAATCTTAGTAAAAAAAAAATCAAGATTTATTTCTTATTAATGGATATCTACAGATGACAAAAAATTCCATACACCAACAGTCCTTTAGGAAATCTAAAGATTATCCTAATCCCAATTGTTTTTTTAATAAATTTACAGTCTGTATGATATCTGCTATTGACTCTCCCCTGAAAATAAAGATAAAAATAATACATAAGTATTCAGTATAGAATTGAGAAAATAGTTATCAACATTAAAAAATTATGCTTTTACCAACTAGTAGAGTAAAAAACTTTGACATAAATTTATAAAACTTTATGAGTCTAATTTAGTGAGTAATGATTTCACTTATATAAATATTGAGAATGTATCGTGAGGTCTGCACAGATTTTTGTTCCTTCCAATCTAATACAAATTACATTGAACAAGAGAAAATAATTAGAAAAATATCGACTTCAGCAATGTTAATTTTGATATTTTAAAACAAACTTAACACTTATACGCTGCCGAAGTATTATTGTCATTAACAATTGAATTAAAGTTATTGAGCTTAAATTTTACAAATAAAGTGTTTGTAGATCCCAAAGAAATGTGATGAAATAATATTCTGTTCAACACACACACACAAAAAAAGCTTATCACTAAACATGATTCTAAAAATCCTCCTTTCACAATGCCAATAATAAATTGTCTGTTAAATGAAAACCCCCCATTTTTTATGAAATAAAAGACAAATTTGATTATTACTCTTTCGTAATCAGATCCCTTCAATTACTTGTGTAATGCAACATTTATTATTTCCTGCAAAATTTCCAGCAGTTTTGTAATCAAGAGAAATTTCTTGCCAAACATACATTGTTGCCAAATTTGCACATGATTGTCACAACCATTGATATGAACACCAAATGTGTAAGAAGAATCCTTTTTACAAAACATGGGTAATAGCACTGAGGATACACTTGATAAACATCACATTCATATAAAAAAAAACAGTTGTGTTTAAGTATAACTAACCAAATTTTCTGCTATGTATTCGAATAAATGCTTTTGAATCGAAGATCTACATCATCCTGAATAAGTTAAGTGATAATTAAAAGGTTTTTTATTTTCATTTAAAATCATCATTTAAAATAATTTCATCATAATTTCTGAAGCGTGTTATTACTATTGCGTATGAAATTGCATATTTCTATATGTCATCATTCTCACTGACTTCATTTCTGACAGTGCTGGGACAATAAGATCTTGATATAAATATATTCTCCATATCTGGGATATATTATTTTTCACTTTTCTATGTGTATTGAGAAAAAGGGTAAGTTAATATTTTCCCTAAAATATAAAGAATATTCTTCACTTATATTCAGTGATACCTTTGTCCTTTCTTAAATTAAAAATTAATGAGCCCCTCGCAATGCTTACTCTCCCCTGTGATTGACAATGAGATACCTCTTGAAATATCTCTAGGTCAAGTAAATTTTATTGTGAGGAGTTTGTGTGGCTATTGATCAATAAATTTGTAAAAAGTAAAAATACATGTTTAACAAAAATTATAACAGCTGAACCAGCATATACACAACACAGAAAGTTCTACAACTTATTCAACACATATTGAAAATAGACACAGAATCAGACCAACAGTATGAAAGATCTTGAATTTTCTGGAACATTTTGTATAAATATATTTAAGGCTGTTCTTTAATTTAAAAGAAAAAATACTATTGAACAATGCAAATTTTTCTAACACAATCACAAAGACATTTTTATATGTGTATGGAATTTACAGACATTATTCAAGTGCTTTAAAATCAAATAGTGTTTTTCACTTTTCCATAAATGTATTACATCATGAGTTGTAATCATTTGTTTCCCAATAAAGACCTTTACCTAGCAGTTGCATCTATAAAATTGGTTTAAATCTCTCAATTTGACATAATTTTCTAAACGATCTTTAGCCTTTAGAGAAAATTCTACTTGATTTCTTATACAGTGGACTCTCTCTATCTGAACACACTCTAATGTGAACATCCCGGTATTATGAACACTTTCTGGCGGTCCCGGCAAAACTCCATAGACTTAACAAAAGAGGAACTCTCTGTATTCTGAACACCCCACTATTATGAACGCTACTTTTGATCCCCATTCTAACCCACCTCTCCGTAAACTGAATGTTTGTTTGCAGTCGGAATACGGGGAATTCCCGCATCATGGAAATTCAGAAAAATTGTTGCAGAAGAATAAAAGGGTTCATTGAACTCGATTTAAAAATAAAGAAACAAAATCATTTCTAGATTTTAAGATCTACCCGATGCTGAAATTTGTTTCAATAATTCAGATGAAATCTTCAGTTAACAAAGAAAAAAAAAAAAAAAAAAAAAAAAAAGAATATTTTTGTCTTTACTGTACGTGTTCTCAACTAAATAGAACATTCTTATATATTTTTAATAAATAAAAAAGTGCAGATTGGAAATTGTTTCCATTTCAGAAAAAGTAAATCATGATAATCAAATTAAATGAAATGATCAAAACAATCAATTTTTATGCAAAGAGATACAAGAAAAAATAATGTAAAAAACATGTCACGTGATTTCTCCACCCCCGAGCTGAGATAACAACAGAAAGATTGCACAACAGAAATCCCCCCTCCCCCAATGACAGATAATAGAGAACAGATGTTAGAGGGAGTGG
The DNA here is from genome assembly GCA_963931845.1 of Maratus michaelseni. Taxonomy (NCBI): domain Eukaryota; kingdom Metazoa; phylum Arthropoda; class Arachnida; order Araneae; family Salticidae; genus Maratus; species Maratus michaelseni. The sequence goes on from OZ007591.1 coordinate 6,071,411, forward strand.
TCAAACAAGGATTATGGTTTCTTTTCTGCACACCTGGTTGGCAGAATTATCGCTTCTGTTTCTTTCTTCCGTTTTGCTCGGCACTGGTAAAATTTTTTTGCCATTTCACTATCGTTGCAAGGAAAGAAGCACAACACTTACGCAGATATGTCAGAAATAAGTAGGAAAACGGAAAGAACTGAAGATTCAAGAAAAATACGAAGTTGTTCAAAAATTAAATTCAAAAGTAGGTCAAAGGAAAATTGCATCTGAATTTGGAATTTCAGTTGGTTAAGCCAATGCCATCAGCAAGAAAGAGAAAGAAATTATACCCGATTTTGAAGCAAATAAACCTTCCTCAAAGTGTAGAATTTTCGAAAAGAAAACGGGAAACAAGAACATAAACAATCACGTCTGGAAGTCTGTTTGCCAAATGAGAATGAAGAATCTTCCTGTCACTGGACCCTTACTAAAGCAGATTGCTCTGGATTTTGCAGAAAAGGAGAAAATCATGGAATTCAAGACATCAGAAGGATGGCTGACTCGCTTCAAAAGTCGACACAACATTCAATTCAAAATAATCAATGGTGAAGTTGCAGACATAAGTATCAACACTGTGGAGGAATGGAAAAGAAAGGTTCTGGATACAACGAAGGATTTCGATGCCGACGAAACCGGCATGTTTTTCAGAGCTCTTCCAAATAAAACCTTAGCAGAAAGAATCGAGAAATGCGTGGCCGGAAAAATGTCGAAAGAACAACTTTCCGTCATCCTCTGTGCCAGTTTTACGGGGAAGAAGCTCAAACCACTTGTGATCTGAAAAAGTGAAAAAACACGATGCTTCATACATGTGAAGATAGCATCATTGCCAGTGCACTATAAATCAAATCGAAAAGCCTGGATGACATTCACAATTTTCTCATAATGGTTGGAGGGTAATAACGAGATGATGAAGAGAGAAAAAAAATTTCTTCTTTTTGTGGATAGTACCAGATCACATACAAATGTGCAGCTAAGCAACGTGAGCTTGAAGTTCCTGTCACCGAACCGAACTGTACTTCTATAATCCAACCACTGGATCAAAGAGTAATCAAGACCTTTAAAGATCACTACTGAATTCATTTTTTGAAGACAATGTCCGTGGTGATGGAGTAGACAAATTCGGCAACCGATCTAACAAAGAAGGTTAATGTCAGGGATGCTGTCCATTGGATATCAATGGCTTGGAATAAAGTAACCCCCTACACCATCCAAAAATGCTTCTTCAAAGCTGGATTCCCGTGTGAGAATGAGAAATCAAGGACAGAGGACCAAGAAGCAACAGCTGTGAGTGACTTGGGGTCAATTCTTCAGGAGCTTCATACTGAAATTGAACTAGGAGCTTATCTCGAAGCCGGCGAAAGCCTTCCTGTTTGTGACAACATCGTTGAAGAGGAAGAGGGTAGTGAAGACAAAGCAGAACCAGAAGAGACTGAAGAAACAAGAAGTATGATTATCTTCAAGCAATATGGCCAAGGGATTCAAGACCTGTTGAACTACGCGGCTGAACATCACCCGGAAGCATTTCCATTTCTTAAACGACTATGTAACATGTACACTTCACGAGTATACACAATGCAAAAACAGACTAAAATTACTCACTTTTTTAAGTAATGCACCTATTATGTTTTCAAGTAATGTATTGTATGTATGTAATTGTATGTTTTGTAAATTTTTTAATAATATAACTTTTTCAATTAACTTTTTTAATAGTTTCTAAATTTAGCACCTATCTCGGTAACTGCCATGGCTAACCATGCTAAAAGTATTCTATACAGTCTATAAACTCAATACATAGTAGTAGTAGTAATGCATTTCCCAATCTCCCTCTATAATGAACACCCACATAATCTGAACATTTTTGGTCGGTCCCATGAGTGTTCAGAATAGAGAGAGTTCACTGTATTAGAATCAAAATAACTGTAAATTTTGTGCATTTCAGAATGAAAATGGCTTTATGAATGCATCAGACAATGGCCAATTTGGATTTGAGAAAAGCATTAAGTAAAACAGAAAAAATATATCCTGAATTTATTTGGTTAAATATCCAATAATATTTGGCCAAATACCAAATAGTGGCTAAATATTCATTACATCCCTTGTTGATATATTATATAGAATATAGTTTAAATATCTACAATTGAGTAGCATGTTCTATTTAATATAATTTCTTCCAAATTAAGGACGTTCTCAAATTAAAAAGAGCTACTTTCTGGCATATTTTGAATTCATTTTTGTTTGGAAACACATGAAATTGGCAGGTGTTCTTATTCAGAAACTATGTAATCAAATGGTGTTTTCAATTTTTTGGTAAAGGTAGAAGATCTTTCAGAAAATACTGTCAAAGGGAGCATTTCGAACCGAATTTCCAGACATGACAGACAGCAAGCGAAAGGAGAAAAATTTGTCGTCATGGGACAACAATCACTTACAACTCGATAAGTAATTTATTTATCAAAAAATGAAAAAGGTTTTTCAATTCCAAATAGATTTAATAGTCAGACCTGCCAATTTTAAGTTTAAAAATGTGTCAGAAATTTTCGCGTTGTTGAGCAAGGAATTTGAAAACCACCTTAACTTGCTTTTTATTACAATTCAATACATAATGTATGGTGTATTGACAAATAATAATCCAGTGGGAGTTAAAAGAAGGCACCCTTTTATAAAAACCCATCATGCCTCTTTAAAATAATCCCTATAATAAAACCGTAAGTCATGTGACTGTCATCAACAGTTCCGGAATGTCCTTTTCACTTATCCATATGCAAGGCGGCCATTTTTATTAAAAATTATTTTTTCGAATAAAACTTCATAAATGTGACATTTTTAGAAAGATCGTTCAAAATAAATTAATATTTGAGAGATGACTTACGTTCAATTATGTATATATTCTCCAATAACTTCAGTTGAAATTAGCTTCGCAGTTCAAATTCTCTATCCATGAAAGTAAACAAAAAAAAAAAGATTCATTCGTCGTGAAGGTTTAAAATATTAAACCATTAAACCATGGAGATAATCGTTCGTAAAGTTAGTTTTCCATGAAAGATTTTTTGGAGCGCTGCCTGGTGTAAAAAAATAATTCGTACCAGTGACACAATCAAAGTTTACCATAATTATGTGCTATACAACTCAACTTCATTCTTTATCTTTTCTTGATGTAAGCTGAATGTAAACAAATACAACTCATGTAATGATATTTAATGAATCAAATTTCGAAACAAATTGTCAGTTAATTTGGTATTTATGTATTATACGTGAAAGGAAGAGAGACCACCGAAAATGATTGTTAATCACCAATCATATTTACCATTATTAATGACCAATCGCTTTCAAAACAGTAATTTAATATACATTTACAAAATACATAACATCATTAAGTACTTTTGTGTTATTTGGGCACAAATTTCGCCAATAGAATTTTTAAAATCTCCAATACCAGCTTTTATTTTTCGCGTGTGCAAATTAGAAACGATACTTTTATTTTGAAATCAAATGTTCTGATGGAACAGCTGTCGTAGACGCACCGGGGCACTATATTAACTATAGAGTTGCAATATAGAGAGAAAAAACGGGTTGCTGTAATTAGAATTATAGGCGGTAATGTTGGTGTGACATATTTACGTGATTATCAAAACTGGCTTCCAAAAGTTCAATGTTTCACCAAACCATACTCGAAAATTACGTGTTATAATATGCACTCCGATTATGTCACATTATTCAAGACGTTTTAAATGAGAATAATGATAGATTTTCTTCTTGATTCTCCCGTAATCAAGTCTACAGCCAAAGTTACCGAGAAACAAACAAACAAACAAAAAAATATTGGCAACAATATGGTTCAGTGTAAATGGTGGATATCATTAAAGACTTTCACAAAATAGACTTCATTGCACCAAATCGTATTAACTAAAATACGCCATTTGGCAATGGATCCAATTACGGAAAACTACTTAATATGTTTAAGAATCTCCTCATTAGCAAGCATATTGCAACTGATAAGCAAACGGATATGAAGCATAAATGCTTAAGTTGGTTAAGCGGTTTTTGTCAAGAAAGATGAAATACATAACAACAAAAAATATGCGAAATGCTACCATGATCGAAAAAGTTTTTGATTTGTCTATTAGAATCTTCCGGTTTGGCGAAGGATTACGGAAAAAAAATAAATTATGAATAAAAGTAATGTGTTACAGTGCTTAACATACATTTAAGGGAGACCAAACTGGTCGCCAGTGGTGGCTAGTATATATATATATAAACACTAACAATATTTACTTTTTGCTTAAAACCTATAATAAGAATAGGTATATTTTATACATGATTCAAGACGGTTGTTTCTTCAAATGCAGCTCAACGCCCAAGAAAGTGAACAAATTAGGGAATCCTGTTATAAATAATGGAATCACTTACTCTTGAGATAGCAATTCTTTAACATGCTTCATTTGGGTTTCATTGAAACTAATCCTCTTAAAATCCTCATCACCTAATGCAAGGTCAGCAGAACTCCCAGCAAATTCCTTCAATTTTTCTGCCTGAAGTTTTTGTTTCTTTTTTATCTGATCCAGAGAAGCTTCAAAGCTTTTTAACTCTTCCTGATAGTCGATTAAAGTCTGCTTCATCTTAATTTCTGCTTTACATAAGTATGGCAATTGAAGTTGTAGTTTTTTCAAAACATTTTCAAGCCTAAATAATAAAATAACTTTTTAGCAAAGACATTTTATATTTCTACAATTATAATTGATAGTGTGATAAAAAATACAATTAATATATTTATATTTAAAGTGGAATAAATCTATTTTTCTTTAAAAACAATGTTAACTTTCATGATTTTGGTAAAAAATTGCACCGCCAATATTTTACTCCTCCCCTGACCCGAATTTTTACCAGATTCCAACTTACACATTTCACAGAATCTTTCTCCAGATTTTTGGTTATTTTTATGAAAAGCTAATGGTTTTGTTTAGCTTTATTTTATATATATATGCATTGGAATACTTTTTGACAGTTAAATGATTGAAGTTTTTTAGTATTCCTTATGCAGAAAAAAGCTTGTATTGTTTGTGTGAACATAAAATTCTATAATTTAGCTTGTTATGATAGTTGAAAAATATTCAAGAAATTACACATAGTAAACTGTCAAAAATGACTTAGCTGCATCAACATCCACATGCAGCACTGCAGAATAATAAATGACTAGCGGAGCTTCGCCCGCTAGGCTGGTTGGTTTATTCCAAATGGACCTTGAATTAAACGAACTTAGGATTGGGGCCCCACTGTCTTTAGCATCGTATGCTCGCCCTGGTCTCAGAAAATCACTGCAAAACTCAGAACAACGTTAACAATCGCATAGAAAATTTAAATAATAAACAAAACCTTCCTGCCAAATCTTAAAAAAAAAATTAATAAAATAAAAAGCTTAACTTTCAACACATGCTCATATTACGTCTCCCTCCCTTTTCCTTTATTCGTGCAATCCGGTTTGTTCAGTCTGCTCTCAAAGCACATGGAAAAATGGAGATCAATCAAGGCTTGTGCTTGTTTAGTCACTTCCTTTTCGCTCCTCGATTTTGCTTCCAGGCTATAATAAGCTGTGAGTGTGTTTTCCTAGCGAGCGCTCTTCAGAGCTAAACAGGTTTCTGGTTTCTTCTTAATTCTATGGAAGGGGAATACCGTTCAAAAAAGTTGATGTATGCACAATAAGGTGAATTTTGTGTGGATCTTAGAGAATGCCCTTTTCGCTTTATAGGATTTTTAGCATTACTACTTAAGAATGAATAAGTTTACACTTAATATCAGAAATCAAATGACAGTAAGACTTTCAAGGATGCCAACAACTCTAAGTTGGTCTGCTTTTACTACACTTTACACCATTTTATTGAAACTGCACTTTTTATCAATACTTGTTTTAGATATGCTCTTTTCTTGTATAATTTTTCCATTATAAATTCAGATTTAAAATGTATATTCTGAATATGGTACTAGTTTTTGTAGGCTGAGGGAAATATTTGAAGTAAACATTCAATAGATAATCTCGCCAAAATTTACTACAAAACAGAAGTAGAAAGTTAAGGAACATCCCTATTGTCTACTATTAAAAGGATCTGCCACAATAGAGAAATTTTAAAGTTTCTTTTCTCATGGTATTACTGCTATATAAAACTGTTTATATATATATTCTTATACTAATACTAGTGGAAAGCCCAATATACGGGCAGCGTATGTGGCAAATGACAAATATTTAAAGCATATATCAATAACCAACTCATAAATATTAGCTGCTATAAAACAATATAATGGATATACATAATAACAATATTTAAAAATATGTGCAAAATATGATACTTTTACCAAAATATCCTTTTAAAAGATTACATTTGATGAGATGAAGTTATAAAAAAATCAAAATACAAATTTCTTTTAAAACCGTTCATTTATTGGCATGTTTGCAAAAATTGCCAACTTATACAGCATGCAGTAAGGCTGGTCTTTAAATGTAGACTTGATAATACGTAAGAATCATGTATATTTATGAAAAAAATGGATACTTATTTTAACCTAAGTTATATAATGAATAAATTTAACACAATCATTCATTTTTTTAAAATACTTACGAAGCGAAAGAATAAAGTTAAAACTTTTAGTTAATGACACTTTAAGGACAGAAAGTAAATGAAAAACGAATACTTATTTCACTAAGTTTTGTTTTTTAAATATGGTCAACTGTTACATTTACCATTTATTACTTACCATTTTCCGTTTATTTACATGCCTTATAGCTAGATTTTTTAATAACGTGAATTGACCTATATTATTCACAACTAAAAAGAAACGGTGCATCTAGTATTTGTCTGGAATTAAATAAAACTCATGCACTCGTGACATCATAATTAACTTTTATATTTTAACAGAAGGCTATTATAATTTGGGACTCGTGCTATAACCAGTATACACGTCAGGACACATTGCCGTTGTCATTATATTTTTATGCATGAACATTTCGCTATGGTACTCCATTGTAAAATTTGGTAATTTTTGAAATTCAATATTTGAAAAACTGCATAATTATTAGATTTGGAATTTACATCAAGAAAAATATAATTTTTTACCTTTCTAACGCAGTTTGTCTAACCATTTTCGGACAAATACTCTTCGAGCTATTAATTTTTTCAGTAACTTCAAATGTTTCATTTTCAGAGATTAATCTGTGGCAACGATTAGCGAAAAAGCCAGTCGTCAGCAATGCGTAGCTTTTTATTAAAGAGGATACTTACTAGAAGATGTTAAAAAATCTTAACTATTTCAACGAAGTAGCAGGAAAATAAAGCATTGTTTTCAAGCATTATTTTTTTTACTTTCCAAGCACACAGCGTAGGAAAGTATTGTAATCGTGAAAGAAACATGATTATGGAAATTTTGATATATCTTTACATTTTGAGGTTCTCTGAATATGTTTTTGCTACACTTTTACAATGATTCCATATGTATGGTGGTATTTATTTAAATTTTCAGGTCCTCAGAGAACATTTTTGGTGTTTTACGATAATGTATGTATGTCAGTGAACATGATAGAGTTCAAACTGTGTTTGTGATTGAGCTCTCATTTGGCAAATATGTTGTAGACTGCTACTGCAAGAGCTGTTTCCTGTTTTTCATCCAAATTGGACAATGGGTTTGGTATCTAAACTATTTTAAAATCATTTTGGGATCAAAGAAAACTTATAAGTCTTTTAACTTAGTTATCCAATTAAATATTTTTATTGTTGATGCTCATTTTATGTTGATAAAACAATCATGTTTCACTAGAACATGACTTAATTTAGTAAAACCTTTTTTTTTCTGTTAAAAAGCAAAAAATAAATAAAATAAAATAACAGGGAATTTTATTAATCTGATAAAAGCATACGAAAATTTAAGCATTGCAAGTTTTTGAAGAAAAATGGGGAAATATCTATATTTAAAAAAACTCAAAACTTCCATCAGCATGACTGTGTAAATTCAATTACAGGCCTAAATGTCAACACAGGCAAAATGAAAATTCATTAAAAATTGTGTTGTAATTTTAGACAAATGTTTCAGAATTATGAATGAAAGTGTACGTTTTCTGCATAATCCATTACTTTTTTGCAACCAATTTTAGCATCAATGATTTATATATATATGACTAGGGGTCTCTGTCCCCTACGAGCTATGCTCGCCAACCCCTGTTCTGATACCACAAACTCTAAAAATACACTAATTTGATCAACTCTAAAATGATTATGGAAGATTGAATTATAATTAAGCAACCAGTAGCAATCTGCTGTAATCGGGTTTTCATTCCTTTTCCTTTCACTAAGGGATTTTAAGGCCGAATCAACTGCTGTCAAAAGAGCTAACATTTGTTTTCGAGATTGATTAAATAAGATCAATAAAACATTTGAAAATCAAATTGTGTAAAATGGCTAAGTAAACAATGTCACTGCATTGGAAAATTTTAGTATGATGTTATAGAAAATTGGGTACTTATCCGTTATCCCGTTGACAACTATCCGAAAAAAACTGTTGCCAAAATATAAGATTTATTGCCAAAAGTACGTTACCATGACGTCATATTCAATTGACATCAGATACGTTACACGTGTTTGTTATGTCATTGTGATGCTCCATGATATTAAAAGAGAAAACGCGTTGAAAAACTGTTGCTATGCATAGTTACGCACAACAGATCCATTTCAACAGATGCCATAAACAATTATCGATCAGTCAAGGAGGATAATTAACAAAAATATTGTAAATAAATAAATGTTTAAGATTACTTTTTTCTCTCTTTTCATTAATGTATTATAAATTTTATTGTTTAAAGTTACTGATAGTTGACACTTTAGTGAGTGAGGCTTTAGATTCCAATGGCAACATTCTTCCATTGGTTTTTAGGGCATTAGAGTTTGGCGAATAATTTGGCGATAGCTTTTTTTTTTTTATTGGAAAGTTGTCATTGGTATTGTTATGATTTAAGATATTTAACATTAATTTATTCATCTTTTAAAACATTTAATTTTAATTTATTCATTTATTACATACAGTTCTTAAATTTAATAACATAAATAAATAATGCACAGGCAATAAATACTTTTAAATCATACATTTACTTTTAAAATTATAACTTCTATTTCTAAATAAATTAAATATTAAGTTCTCTTCCTTTTAAATTAATATTCCAAATTTACCTTTTTCTTTAATTTCAGTAAACATTACTTCTAGAAAAATTTTACTTACTTAATCCTAATTGTTAATCATAAATTTCTCTTATTTAAATTAATATATCTAATTTCTCTCTTATCATCATTTTCTAATCCATCATACCTCAAAATCACCAATGCTAAAAATGGTTGCAAAAATGTGATGCTGCAGCCCAGACTATTAGAACATGAGGTCATTTTTAACAGTGGAAACATTTCACCTTAGTAAAATTAGGATCTAAGTTTTTATTTATTTTTATACAGTTGAGCCTCGTTAACGCGAACACTCAAGGGGAAACTGTTTTTGTTCATGTTAAAAGTAGTTTGTGTTATCCGAACTTAAATACATTATATACAGCTGAATAGGGCATTCGGAAACAGTTCGTGCTAAAAGTAATTCGTGTTAAGCGTGTTCATGTTAATGAAGTTTGACTGTATTACTATTTATTTTAACACACAATATTCTGAAAAGTATTCAGTAAGTTGAGTATGGTTGCTCCATTTAAAAAAAATTCCTTTTCAGTAGTACATTCATCTGTATATATAAATTTTTTTCTATGACCCAGGGAATATGCTTGTATCTCATCAAAAACTACTCGTTGTAAATGATCCCGCCAAGCCACAAACCTAAAACGTCAGCCATAAAAAGAAGTGATATCACATAAAAAGAAACAATATAGAAGTGCATACTCCGAGTCCCATGTAAAAATCTATCACCACTCATAATGTTTCCAAAGGACTCGCAGTGAGGTACAGTATGTGAAAACTGCTTGGCAACCTGCAGGCTTTTATAATGTTTACGTTTCCTGCAATTACGTATGACTATATTATTTTTATTTTTATTTTATTTATTTTTATTTATTTAATTATTTTACTCCCATAAAATTGTAAAAAGCTGAAGCTTCTGTGTTTGCATGTCTTTTCTTATTTATGAGCTTGAAAAATTAATTTGTTGATTTTATTTACCATTATTTAAACTAGAAACACCACTCTTACGAAGATTTCTTAAGCAAACATGTAAAGATTTTGAGTTTGTAATATATATATATATATATATATATATATATATATATATATAATTATAATATCTATGAATTTCAAAAAACATATCAAGTTCTATTCTACTTAAATCTCCAAAGAGATAATCAATGATACTGTGTATACAGAATACCACATAGCTAATAATTAACATGTGCAAACATAATATTACCATAGCTGATGCTTCAATGGTAATTGGCCAAATTTTACTCATACCAAAAGAATATTGAAAAAAGAAATAGAGAGAAAGGGGAAAAAAAAAATATATATAAATTGGAGTTGCAATTAAGTAAACACAAATGGATTAACAAATTAAATATGAACCATACACAATGGAAAATTGGACCACATGAGAATTAAATATGAATTGGACATGGAAAAACACATGCACATGTACTCATCAGCCTGGATGCACCCACATGTGTTTTAAATAATAATTCAGTGTTTCATAATTCTGCTGGCATAATGCTAAGATCAGTAGAATCATCCAGGTACACTGAATTATTACCAGACAACAATTGGAAATATTAAAATTTGGAAATATTTAAATAGGAAATAAAAAACAATTAAGAAAATACAATATATTTCACTCACATCGATTATCCAAAAAACTGTAATTAACACCTCACTAAATTACCACGAGATAACAGTTTTGAAATAATAAAATTGGAAATATGAACGCGTAAAGTGTAGATAAAATATTTTACTCACAATAATTATACAGAATCCTTAAAATGTCACAACGTCTACATAATATTCACATCCACATGGCAATGCATCATACATGTTAACTAAGTCGAGTTGAGAGAAATGATTTGTAAGACAAGTTGAGAGCACACTTTTTTTAAAACACAACCCCATAAATGACACCCAATCACAAAATGATTCAAAAACACTCAAAATAATTCTGGTTTTAATACACTTATAACAAATTTATATCCGTGAATATATATTACTCCATCCAATTTTAATTCCTGAAAGTAAAATTAATATACAATCAATAGCTCCCTCTATAGTTAAATTAAATATAATATTAACAATATTATCTACAACTACCTGAAAGGTAAAGTGTCGCCATCTATTGGTATTATAATAGTTCATAATTAATATTTAGTTAAATATCCACTTTATTAGTTACATACTCACTTCATTAGCTTTATTTATATAAATAAACTTTAAAAAACAATACTAACTTGTAGTTTTACTTAAAATTCAAATAAAATATAATACTACTATATGAATAAATCTACACAGAATTAATTCAACTTGCACAGCATTTCAGATATTCTTAACAAGAATATATTATGTAAAAGAGATATTATTTTAATTCAAATTATTTTTGCTGCCAGCTGTGTTAATCCACTGATATTATAGACATTTATTAAATAATTAATGTTTTATTTTTACTACTACTTAAATATATATTAGACTTGTTTTTAAATAATTAATGTTTAATTTATACTACATTGTAAATATATTTTATATTTATAGATTAATTTAAATATCTAATTAAATAATTCATAAACAATTCAAAATATCTCAAAATTTATAATGTTGATAATTAATAGTATTACTACTGTTTTTCAATCAAATTAATGCAATGCAGTAATTAAAATACTTGTTAATTTTAATTATTCATAGACAAAAATAAAAACTATATATATTTATTTATATATATATTGCAAATAGATATATATATATGAGTTATAATCACCAATGTTATCATTGTATAATTTAATTTGTTATTGTATAAGTTAATTTATAAATTTATGAAAACTGCACATCAATAATACCTTAAACAGAGGTGATCGGCAACGCACAATCACAACTATACAAAGTATAAATAATGTTCAATCAAATATTAAATTTCCTAATATGTTATAATTGTAATTATGTATGTTATATTTGTAATTTTCTACATAAAGTGTATATAATGTTCAAACAAATATTAAATATTAAATTTCCTAATATGTTATAATTGTAATAATGTATGTTATAATTATTATTTTCTATATCTTTTGTTATATGTTATCGCACACTAAAACAATAATTTATTACATACCATGTTTATATTTAAATTATATAATAAATGTTATTTAAAAGAGTTGATGATTGAATTTATCATAAAAATAGGATATCCATATATTTTTGCTTGATCTCGAATATATCTAATATTTTTGTTTTTATTTATATCTGAGCATAAGTATTTTATACAATGTAGATAATTGATAATTATATTTTTATAAACAGATTTATGTAAACATGAAGCATAATTGGTAAAAATATTTACTTTAAATGGGAAATCAAATCTCTTATCATAAATATCAAAAATTAATTTATAATTATTAGTAATATTAATTTTTAAGTCAAGAAAGTTTATATTATTATTAATTAAATCATTTTCGCTTAATTTAAGCTGAGTAGGATAAAAATTGAGTGGTGATGTGCAATTTTTTTCATTGAAATAAAATATGATAATGTCATCAATATAGCGATAAAATACATAATCATTGTTCGGACTTATATTTCTTTCATAATAATATAAGTAAAGGTCAGAGAGAATACTAGATGCGGTTCCGCCCTGCGGAATTCCCTGGCATTGTTTATAGATAATATTGTCATATATAATGTAATTATTATGCAATGTAAAATTTAGTAAAGTTTTAAAAAAATTTACTGAAATATGTTCTTTTAATTTTAATTGAGATTTAAATTCTTTAAATAATATACACATTGTTTTATGTAAGTCTTTTATATCAATGTTATTAAATAAATCATTAAAATCCAATGTTTTTATGAATTTTACCGGATTGATATTATGTATTTTATTAATGAGTTGAAAACTATTTTTTAGGCAATGTTGGTTATTATGTTTTAGCGTTATATCATATATCTGCTTTAAAATATTAAGTAGTAAATTGCTTCATATGCATATTAATAACAATGCACCTTATAATAAACGTTAACTAAATTGAGATATACTGCAATAATTCTAGCGTAAGCGGAATCACATAAGTCTGGAGAAAAATCCGTTGTTCTGTCAGTTCTTTCGCATACAGAAATATTTATAAAAGTGATATAACAAAAATTTAAAATTTATTTTTTCGATTTTCAAAATTGATATACTGCATATATTATAAAAGCCTGCAGGTCGCCAAGCAGTTTTCACATACTATACCTCACTCCGAGTCCTTTGGAAACATTATGAGTGGTGATAGATTTTTACACGGGACTCGGAGTATGCACTTCTATATCGTTTCTTTTTATGTGATATCACTTCTTTTTATGGCTGACGTGTTAGGTTTGTGGCTTGGCGGGATCATTTACAACGAGTTGTTTTTGACGAGATATCACTCCTTTTTGTAAGGTGTTTAATTTCAATTACACAGATCCCATTTTTATTCAAAAAAGAAAAGATAAAAGAAAGATGAAAGGGGCAAAATAAAAGAATAATTGTGATGCTATAAACAGAATTATACATCAGAATTATACAATTTATTGAGTGACTTATTCCAATGTACTTGTACATGTCGCTACCATAGCAACGGGGAAACTTTTATATTCATTTCCTTACATTGTATTCATCAGATTATTTATGACATGTTTATTTTCCTTTTTCTTTTGTTAATATCACTCTTCCGTTTATATACATTCAAAAAACAAAAAAATAGAAAATTTTACAGTAGTTTACAAAGTAATTAAAACACTGCAGTTTCAGAAAAATGTGGAAAAATAAGAAGCACCTTTTTTTTTGGTCTATTATAACAATGAGTTTACTTTACCGAGAATAATCAAATTTGTTTTTCTACGAACCATTGTAATTTACAGGGATTTTTATACTAATATATTAAATATTATTCTTGAAAATTACTGAGCACCTAAAAAGTTTTTTAACTCAACGTTTCGAGAATCGGAAAAATATAAGATTCGCAACGTTTGCAAAAGTATAAAAACTATTAAAGTGATTTCAAAATAGAAAATGTTCGTAGAATGACATGTATTCCAAAATTTTGTGTGATTTTATAAATATACCACAAAGACTAATGCGTTTTCATAATGAACCATTTAAAAAAATGTAAAATTTTATTAAAATTTTTGATCTGATAATAAAATCATAAAACTTTATCATAAAAACTTTATCATGTTGTTTTAAATCATAAAACTTTAAAATAGATTTTAAAAAGGAGCGTGATTAAACCAAAAAGGATTATCTCTATCTCTATAATATTTACTAAATGCACAATTTACATAAAGACACAAAATACATAATTAATGTTTCTAGTCTGTCCATTCCAATTCGGGGATACTAAAATATAGGTCCTCAATCCTCGGCAGTCCATGAATTAATTAGGACATATGTATGCAACTGTTAAAATGTTCCCAAAGTCGACAATAGAAGCAATAAGTATAGCTCGGCAAATATAAAACACGGCATTGCTTCATCATGACTTTGTTTCGTGAGGTGTTCGTTCTCCAAACATAAAAATCTCTTGAAAGTGTCTGTTAACCGAACATGTGTTCGTTATCCGAACATAAAAATCTCACTCGAAAGTGTTCGTTAATCGATTTGTTCGTAAACCGAACAGTTCGTTACCGATCACCTATTGTATACGAAATATAGCATCTTTAAGTTTAAGGGGAATTTAAGAAGATATTTCCTTTTCATTGTGCTCTAGGCCCGTTTTTAGAGCATTTTAAGTTCGTCATAGCTGGAGATTCGATGAACGGCAAATATTTAAATGCGAAACTTCTAATCATGGGGTAGCCCCAGTGGCAGAAACACCGCGACACGGCGACGTAGTCGCGGACAAAGAAAACCTCTTGTGGACAATTTTTGTCTGCACTAATGAAATTAATTTAAAACACTGTCCGCAACTTGTGAATTTCGGCAAAGGATCGCGGTATAAACGCGGAATTTCGTTAAAAGATAGCGGTAAAAACACGCGAATTTCGACTGAATTTCGGCAAAGGATCGTGGTAAAAACACGTGGATTTCGGCAAAGAATCGCGATAAAAACACGTGGATTTCGGTAAGGGATCGCGGTAAAAACACGCAGATTTCGGTAAGAGATCGCTTTAAAAACACGCTTATTTCGTCAAAAGATCACGGTAAAAACACGCGAATTTCGGCAAAGTATTGTGTTAAAAACACGTGAATTTCGGCAAAGGATCGCGATAAAAACACATGGATTTTGGCAGAGGATCGCGATTACAACACGCAGATTTCGTCAAAAGATCGCGGTAAAAACACGCGAATTTCGTCAAAAGATCGCTGTTAAACACGCGAATTTCGTCAAAAGATCGTGGTAAAAACACACAAATTTCGTCAAATGATCGCGATAAAAACACACGATTTTCGTCAAAAAATCGTGGTAAAAACACGCGATTTTCGGCAAAAGATCGTGGTAAAAACACGTGAATTTCAGCAAAGGATCGCGGTTAAAACACGTAGATTTCGTCAAAAGATCTCAGTAAAAACACGCGAATTTCGTCAAAAGATCGCGGTAAAAACATGCCAATTTCGTCAAAAGATCGCGGTAAAAACACACGATTTTAGGCAAAAGATCGTGCTAAAAACACGCGATTTTCGGTAAAAGATCGTGCTAAAAACACGCGATTTTCGGCAAAAGATCACAGTAAACAAAAAAAAAAAAACGATTTTGGAAAAAAAATAAGCGTGAGCATCGTCAAAATTTACTGCATAAAAAGACTGCTAAAATATTGAAACCCAGTACCTTTTACTAATGTCTAAAGATCGTCGCAAAACGAGAAAAAATGCAAAAGATTGCATTAAAAATTTCAAAAATAGATGGTGGAATTCCTTCTACTAATGTAGAAAATTCGCTGCAAAAAGAAAAAAAAACATAAAAAATTAAGAAAACTAGTCCAAAAGTGGGTTTTGAGATGCATAACTTCAGACAAAACAACACTTCAGACTCTTCCTGCCAAAATTTTACAGCTCTGCACTTAGCGGTCTCTTCAAAAAACATCACACAGACAAACATCTATGTTTAATACATAAATTTTTAAATCTGAAACAATATACAGAACCATCTTTTAAAAAATTGGATTAACCCGAATCCTACCTGCAGGAATCTAAACTCAGCTCGAACTGAAAACAGTGTTAACCCGATCTGCAGCTGATGCAGGACTTTAATTAAGACATTTTTCTCCATAAGAAATTTCTGTAGCTACATCAGGGGAGGGAAATTTCTCTCCCCCTCTAAGCTTATCCTTCCTATTTTAGAAATCCCACAAGAAGTGAGATGATGAAACGATATGTAACATCAAAAGTTATAAGCAAAATTAAAGAGAATGCATCAAGCTTAACCTATTTTAAATAAAATGATGAAAAATTCCTAGTTTAGTGTATTATTCATTCATTAAAATTACACGCAAAATTTGCAGACAGATTATAAAATTTTAAAAGCTTGTCGCAGACAGCTACAGAACTTTCTGCCACTGGGGGGGTAGCAACATTTTTACATTCTATTACTCAGCGCATGAATGTAAAATTGGAATTTTTTAATCGCTTTTTCAATCAATTCCTGATACATTTATTAATAAATACAGTTGTTTTTTAATCGATAAAAATACTATATTTTAATAGATTTAGAGCTTAAGATCGACGAGCTTTCAGGCAGACAAAATGAACGCGTATTAAATTTTAAAGCAAGATAATAAAACCTTACAGAGATTGAAACAGTATAAAATCATTAAAATACATCTCACTCAGTAAATATACATCGGTTGTAATGTAATCAAGATCTTCTAAGAGACTCTGTAAACGAAACGTACATGGTTCAACAATACAAACAATAGAGAGTTTAAATGAATCGGATGCAGTAACATATTTGAATATCTTGTGTATATAGCCACTTTGACAAAAATTATGCTATTTATACTATTGTTTTTCCTCTGTGTTGAGGAATCAAGTACTTCAACGTAAAAATTCGCTAATTACACAACTATTTAGTCTTATTAAAAAATCTTTTGAGTTACCCTGTAAACAAACAGTAAATTCTACAATTCTGTTTTACAATAGGAAGCTAACTTAGGTCGTTCGTAGTAACATATTTTAACATCCTGCGCATACGTTCTTTTTTAAAAGAATTAGACCATTTAATATTTCTTTTCTTCATCTTAAGTATAGGAATAAATCCCTTTAAAGTGATATACATAAAAAAACTAATTCATATTTTTACACGAAATATTAAACATTTGAACTACTCATAAAAACAATGCAATTGCTGAAAACCGCATAAAAATCGGATAATTACACAATTCTTTAGCCCTATATCAAAAGATCTTTTGTGAGAACCTGTAAGCGAACCTTAAATGTTACTATTTTTTTATAATAGGGAGCTTACTTGGGTCGACTGCAATAACATATCTTAATATCATGTGTATACGACCATTTCTAAAAGAGTTGGGTCATTTATTATTTTTTTGCTCTATGTTAAGTATAGGAATCAATAACTTTAAACTGATATAAATCAAAAACTAATTAATATTTTTTTCATGAAACTTACAAAGGTTTGAACTACTCATAAAAACAATTCAAATGACGCAAACCACGCAAAAATCCGATAATTACACATTGCTGTAGCCCTGTCAACAGTTTTTTGCTATATGTTAAGTATAGGAATCAATAACTTTAAACTGATATAAATTAAAATCTAATTAATATTTTTTCATGAAACTTACAAAGGTTTAAACTACTCATAAAAACAATTCAAATGACGTAAACCACATAAAAATCCGATAATTACACATTGCTGTAGCCCTATCAACAGTTTTTTGCTATATGTTAAGTATAGGAATCAATAACTTTAAACTGATATAACTCAAAAACTAATTAATATTTTTACATGAAACTTACAAAGGTTTTAACTACTCATAAAAACAATTCAAATGACGTAAACCACGTAAAAATCCGATAATTACACATTGCTGTAGTCCTGTCAACAGTTTTTGGTCTGTACAAGATTTAAAAAGTACAAAAAACAGCACTTTTAAAATCGCATTTCCTGAAAACCTATTCGACAGATCTTGCTTTTCTTTGGATTTTTTAGTCACGTGGCACGCCCCATTCCATAGAATCAAGAATTTTGTTTCTATCATAAATAGAACACGAGATATAGATGTGTCAAAAACCCGTTTTGTCCCGTCCGCAAAATATAAACTAGACAGAGTTATTGTAAAATCGTTTGGCATCCATTGGCGGAAATTCCTTTCATTTACGGTTCAATGCATTGCTGTTTCTTATGCTTGGCGAGAAACTCTGTCGAGTTTCTATGATATACTATATGATTTCATACTTTACTGCATGAGCAGTAAAAACATTTAGGTATGTTATACTTGAGGTTAGTCAGAGACTTAGTAGCTCTATTGGCTATGTTTTAATTTTTTTTAAACATGGTTAGCATGTAGGGGTATTCCCAAAATTGCAGTGCTTAGCCTTCTAAAAAACTCCTGCGATACTTAATACAAGAACATACTACTGAAAAAATTAACACTTTGTTGAATGGCAATTTAATATGACACTTTTTTATAATACTTTTTTGTTACCACTATATTTAAAAAATAGCCTTCACCCTATTTAATTGTAAGTTTCTGTAATTAAACAAGGTGAAAATTATTTTAAAAAAACAAACAAAAAAAAACATAAAAGTTGGATATTATGAAAAGATAATTATATTTGTTGTTGGTCAACAATGTGTTAAAAGAGCACTTTTTGATTTTAAAAGGCACATTTTTTGTATTACTTTTAGGTTATATTTTAGAAATTTTATATTAATAATATCCTGATCTTGATGATACTGCTAAAAATGAAAGCATAATCAACAAATATGCATTTAAAATCTTTTAAATTGGTGTTTCTCAAACCAAAAATATTGCTATAAAGAAATGCAATAATTTTGTTTACCTTTTTTGTATTTCCTGCTGATTAGCTTGAACATCTTCATATTTCTCAGCAAGTTGCTCAGCACCTCTCCTGAGATTCTCTTTCTCCTTTTCACAACGCTTTATATCATTTACTTGATATTCTTTTTGTTGACACAAAACTTTTACCCTGAAAGAAAACATAAAACTTGATTGAAGAATAAAAGAATTAACTTACCCACACATACAAACAAACAAACAAAACTATATATACAGTATAATTTCTAAATACTGGATACCTTAAGAGCACAGAATTTGTTTGTTATTTAGAAAAATAAAGATATGTTACAATATAATAAATTATAACACCTTGTAATAATATATTTCTTTTAAATGCTAAAAGGTGTAAATTAACAACATAATACAAATTAAAATAACTTTTATTAGGTTGTTTGACATGTTTCGATTCACTCCGAGTCATTTTCAAAAACAAATGAGAATATTCCATAATTGCATGGGCTTTGAAGTTATTATTTAAAATGTTATCATTTAATTAAATCAGCTAATTAAAGTAAAATAATTTTCCCTCTAGTCTATACTATCCATCCATAATAAGAGAAACCATAGAGATACTAACACGCAAAAATACAATATGTAACGATGCAGCATCCTTTAACGTACCGAAACTGTGGCAAGAGTTACTCCATAGCTACAGATATGAAAATAAACAACCAAGTAAAAATAAAAGATAACGTGCGTAATTTAAAAAAAAGTGCATGAAAATTAAATGACAACATTTTAAATAATAACTTCAAAGCCCGTGCAATTATGGTATATTCTCACTTGTTTTTGAAAATGACTCGAAATGAGTTAATTTGTATTATGTTGTTAATTTATGCCTTTTAGCATTTAAAAGAAAGATATGTTCAGAAAAGCACTAAAATATGTTTACCAATTTCTTAACTTTCAAAAATTTAATATTTAGGAAATATACTAATAAAGGATTTTTTCGAGCATATAAAAGCCAAATTACATGAAACGATTACAGGTGATATTTCATCAATTATTGTAAAGTAAATCCTTATGAGATAACTGATCTTTACGTAATATAGTTGATGATGTATTATTTAAATACTGCTAAATGGTGATGCAGATGAATAAATCATTTTTACAATCTTTGATTATTTTATTTAATATTTTTCATGACAATTCTCTTGTGATTGAGGAACTAATCTTCAGCTTATATGCTTATTACTTTCTACATTTTCAATATTTGAAAATTGGCTTTTATATGACCAAAACCCTCTATTATATGATTAATTAGAACTTATTATTATTTCTCTTTTAAGTGTTAAAACTAAAATGAAATTATATTTATATTTTTACACATTTTCATATTTTCTTACAAAAAAACTGTTACAAAGCTTTGATTTGGTAGCAATTATACATGTAATTTTTTTTTCTATCTAAAGTTTTAAATCTGTAAGTAGTTTTATTTAATCCTTCTGAATTATCTTTTTATATAATTATTATTATTATGTTTTGCAACTGCTTATTGAACGAATCTTTAGGTTTAGTATCTGATTCATCCTCCCTAATAGAGTCAGTTTTTGTGGAAGAATATTACAAAATAATATCATCGGCTTCATCAGCTATATGGCTGGATGATATCAGTAATTTATTATCACAATATATCAACAAGTTAAAACTGATATTGGTGATATATCATGATACTACCTTAAAGTATGGCAGAATAGAAACATTTGCTGATTTGGAAAGGCATATGGTATGGTAGCAGCAAAGTAAGTACAAACAGATATACAGAGCGACAAATCAATATTTTATAATACTTATTGGCTCACACAACATCATTTAAATATACATATATTTTACACAAAACAGAAATATTTTAGAGAAAGGGAATCAATGTTTGATATCTATTTGCATTTATACTATTCTTTTTATAGTGTTTTTCTTAAATATTATGTGTTCTCTATTCTTCTCATTTTATGGCATTAGTTTTTTAATAACTCTACAACTATTTAATTTCCCTGAGTTTAACAGAGTATATCTTAAAGAAAACTTACTAAATAAAATAAAATTTTCTTACTTTTAGGATGTTGAGAATTTTAATATGATTAAAATAAGTGGGAAAAAAATGATTTAATGGCACATGTTATGCCAATATCCTGTAATTAAAAAGGTTTTAATATATGACAGATGCAGCAGAAATATTGTTTATAAATTTTTCTCTAAGGGACAAAACTTTCTGAATAGTAAAATATTAAGAAATGCAACATTAAAACTTAAGATTTTTTTTTTTCAATAAGTATTTTGTAAATAACATCCAGAACAAACTATACTGGTGTCCAGAAATTAAAGGGCAGTGATCAATTTCAGATGTTTCGTTGAATATCTTACTGAAACTCGTGAGGAAATGTCCGGAATGCCTTTGAACTTTGAGGATGTAAAGAACATGTTTGACTTCATGTTTTTCAGTGAAGATTTTGTCGCGAGGACAATTAGGAAAATAGGGGGGGGGGGGGGGGGGGGGCAATAATAATTTTAATAATAAAATAATGTTTTCAATCATCCAAGTAACAGAAAATGCTAAAAATGATCTGTCACTGTAACAAATGACTGTGTAGGTCCTGTTCAACATTTGTGTGCATTTATATAAGCATAGCACGTTTATTCATAAAAATGTTAACGTTTTTGTGAAAATTTCAATTTCTTTTTTTTTTATAGCATGCAGAGTTTTCAGCCAAATTTAACACCGCTTTCCAAAAACTTGACAAAAAATCGTAGAAATAGTATACTGTGATTAAAATATCAATATATTGAATGTTTGATGAGATATAGGTTTTTTTATGAAATAAATTTTAACTGTGCATGCACGAACTACAGCAAAGATTTTTTGTCATGATTTGATAGTCAATACAATAGGACAATTCATATAAAAAGACCAGTGAAATATCGTGAAAACTCAAAAAGTTACAGCAATAATTGGAAAATTGAGGAGAACATCTCATAGGGTTCATATGGGATTTCCTCCTCAATTTTTCAATTATTGCTGTAACTTTTTGAGTTTTCATGATATTTCACTAGTCTTTTTATATGAGTTGCCCTATAGTATTGAATATCAAATCATGACAAAAAATCTTTGCTGTAGTTCACGCATGTGCAGTTAAAATTTATTTCATAAAAATACCTATATCTCATCAAATATTCAATACATTAATATTTTAATCACAGTATACTATTTCTACAATTTTACTTACCCATCATACGTAGTATAGGGTAAGTCTTGTAATCGTTTTGAAAATCGAAAAATTTTTTTTGACGGATTTACACGTTTCAGACACTGGAGATTCCGAAAAACATACTTTTAGGAAAAAAAAATTTGCCGTCCGTCTGTGTATCTATAAACGCTCTATCTCCCGAAAAAATTGAGATAGAGGCTTGCAATTTGGTATGTAATAATGGGAAGAAGCCCATTAAATTTCAATAACCTCGATTAACCGGAACTATTTTTTTCGGACTCTCGAAATATTCGTTCTGATGAAAGGCATATAAAAATTTTCGAAATTGTTTATTTTAAGAAATGAATATAAAAGACAATAAAAAAACATAAATTTTGCAAAAAGCATGAAGTCGATCGATAATTAGTTGCCGAGATATTTGGAATCCTATTTTCCACACTCTTCGATTTTTCATGACCCCATATTTCATCCAAATTTCACTTCAAAGATATATTTTAATTGCAAATTTGATGCTTAATCAGATGCAATAAACCGCTAGTTAATGGGATTATTATTTTTGGAGTTATAAGGATGTTTCTTTCAAGCAATTCAGTAATCAAGCCTTTAAAGTTTATGACGTCATCAAGCCACGATTTTATTTGAATTGCAATGCATTTTATAAGTAGTTTACACAGTTTTATTTTAATATTTTACATTATGCATATCCATAATGGGTAAGTATTACGGTGGCCCCCAATGACTAGTTTTGTCAAGTTTTTGGAAAGTGGTGTTAAATTTGGCTGAAAACTCTGCATGCTATAAAAAAAAAAACTTTTGAATTTTTCACAGAAACGTTAACATCTTCACGAATATACGTGCTATGTTTATACAAATTTACACAAATGTTGAACAGGACCTACATAGTCATTTGCTACAGTAACAGACCATTTTTAGCATTTTTTGTTACTTGGGTGATTGAAAATATTATTTTATTATTAAAATTATTACTACCCCCCCCCCCCCCCCCCACCTAATTGTCCTTGTGACAAAATCTTCACTGAAAAACACGAAGTCAAACATGTTCTTTACATCTTTTCAAGGGCATTCCAGGCATTTCCTTATGAGTTTCAGTAAGATATTCGACGAAATGTCTGAAATTGGTCACTGCCCCTTAATTTCTGGACATCGGACACCAGTGTATTTTCCAGAAAGCATGTTGCTATCTTTTCATTAATAATTTCACTATTTTCACCACCAGGGCAACCAAAAAACATAGTGAAATATATCAGGAGCAGCAGAAGCAGAACTAAAACACAGGCAATACAGTATTATGTAGTAAAGAAGTGTAATTTGTGTTTTGCAGGAATAGCAACAAAAATGAGCATAGCAATAGCTGTAGCTAGTAAATGTGTGAATGTATTGGGAAATATTGGGATAGTCCTTACAAAAGAGAGATAATCAAATCACTGAAGGTAGATTTTCTAGTTTGGATGAAACAAGCCGATTAAATAAATATATAGAACGGATGAAAGAAGGGATTGAAAAATATATTTGTAATAGGATATTTGGTGCTATTTTTCAGGGTTCGAAATCGTGGTGTGCAATAACATTATTAATGTCAATGGGATATATCGGTAGATTCAGAGCTTAGATATTGTTATTGTGATATTTTAAAAATATCACTATTTGACTGATATATTGATAAATAACCCAGCCCTAATCACTTGATTCTTTTTTTATAGGTAACTCAATCTTATTGAAAATTCTGGCAGTTTCTTCACATCTGATACATTTGAGTAATTCAAAGAAAGTTTCATTCTTCATTTGAGTTGAATTTTTTTTTCTTTGAATTTAAGGCTGGCTTTTCTGAAACAATGTCATACATTTTTCAGTTTTATGTTCTTTACAGTTGAGGAAATCCAGGTTACACTATATTGCCAAAGGTGACCGGTCACTTGCGATTGTAGACGTTTTGTTAACTATCTAGAAAAATACATGAGGAATTAACCTGAAACTGCAGGTGTGTAAACAGTATAGTATAGGTTATACATTTCCGCGAAGATTTTTTCATGAAACCCCATAGG
This sequence comes from Maratus michaelseni, assembly GCA_963931845.1. NCBI lineage: Eukaryota > Metazoa > Arthropoda > Arachnida > Araneae > Salticidae > Maratus > Maratus michaelseni. Next base: position 6,095,897 of record OZ007591.1, read on the forward strand.
GGACTGTCAACAAATTGAAAAAAGACGAATATCCTTTGGATAACCCTGTAAAAACTAATGTAGCAAAGGCGTTCAAACTCGAGATTATTAATAAGTGGCTTATTGTAATATACTGTGTTCATTTTTATGAGGATAGCATGTATACTCGTAGAAAAATTAAGGTTTTTATAAAAACAGTCCCAAATTTCGCCTAGTTTTTTGCTTATAATTTGCAGAGTTCTTAATATAAAAAAAAGTTCTTTTCAGAAAATATGAGAAACAACATTATACATAATACTCTGCAATCAAAATTAAAAAATAATAAAAATTGGATGAAAAATGAGCAGGTTTACTAAAAAATGTTTCACTGCGCATGCGCAAATGCAATCAAAATATAATATGCATAATGTATTAGCGAAGTATATAGAGCAACTTTTGTGAAAGTCTCAAAATCATAGCTTGAAAATTCTGATAATTATCATCAATAGAATAAGCTCAAAATCCGTTGTTCCCAAAAAGATGAGAGGTTATAACACCAAGGACATTAACTAATTTTAGACAGTGCTCATTGAATCTAGCTGTGAAATTATATGGAGTAATTAAAGCTTTCTGTACCAGGCTTTACAGATATGTATTACACTTTGATTGAGGCCTGACATACTTCTTTATTTTGCAAAATCTCACCCACCTGTGTTTTATAAATTTTAACAGTTTCAGCAAGTATTCGTAAACTCAATTTCTCTTTTTTAGAAACACTCAGAGTTTCAATTTTTTCTTTAATCCTTTTCTTTTTTAAGCTATTCTCGATACATTTATCACAAAAAAGACAGGTTTTTAGCTCACAGGCTATTAAAGCCTCAGAGCTTATGTGCCCGCCGATTCTGTATGTACGTACGTATGTATGTATGTACGTAACGCGATAACTCTTGATAGAACTAACCGTTTTGCTTTAAATTTTGTTTATAGGTTCCTTGTGATAAGGCGCTTCCCTGATTAGTTTTGGAGGTTCATTGGTTAAGCATAAAGGGGGGAAACGGGAGGCTGACCCCCCATAATTTAGATAAATTGGTTTTTCATGCAGAATTATCCCATTTTCTTGGAACTTTGTATATAGGTTCATTTTGATAATGCGCTTCTGTCAATAGTTTTAGGGGTTCATTGGTTAAGTATAAAGGGGGAAAGGGGGGATAACCCCCCCTAATTTTGATAAATGAGTTTTTCATGCAGAATTATCCGACTTTCTTCAAATTTTGTATATAGGTTCATTGTGATAATGCGCTTCTCTGAATAGTTTTGGGGGTTCATTGGTTAAGTATAAAGGGGGAAAGGGGGGGCTAATCCCCCCTTAATTTAGATAAATGGGTTTTTCATGCAGAATTATCCGATTTTCTTCAAATTTTGTATATATATTCATTGTAATTAGAGACTTGCCTGATTAGTTTAAGGGGTTCATTAGTTAACTATGAGGGGGGTAACAGTGGGATGACACCCCCCCCTTTAATATACTGTTAATTTCTTTATTTTTCGAGGGGCATATTTCAAATTCTTTGAAATAAGAGTATAATATACAATTAGTGTGAATAGCCTGTGAGCTCAATGCCCTCAGTTTAACTGGGCAGTTTTCCTTTTTATTAATATTATTACCATTATTATTATTATTTTGCAGCTTTTTCCAGACTAAAATCTGGTATACAGATCGCTTAAGTATAATTTAGAATTTAACTGATTTCTAAATTAATTTCGATTCTATTTTGTTTACAGTAGGAATTATAAAAAAGAAAAGAAAAAAGGAGCTAACTACATTTTTAAAGAATATTTTATGTTTTAAAAGTACCTGGATGTAAATTAAATATAAATATATACATTCAAAGAACTTGCAGCATTTTAAACTTGTAAACTTTATATCTATTTAATCATTGTAATAATCATCTGTCTAATTAATTTCTAAATTAAGAAATGTTTTAATAATTTTTATACATTTATTTTGCATCCTGTAAAACTTAGAGATGCTAGTGAAATTAGACTGTAATTATTTAATCAACAAATATTATTTTTTTTTCTGAAAATCTACTATTTAAGTTTTTAATGAAATTTTCAGAATAAACATTTTCTATAATTTTCTCTTTCAAAACAGAATGATAAGACCCAGATCTTTTTGTTTTGACATCTCATTCAAATATAATTATAAAAATAGTCCAATGTTAAAAAAAAAAAAAAAAAAAAAAAAAAAAAAAGATAGCATTTAAATTAAGATTTTTCATATTCAGAGATAATTTAGCTTTCTGTTTCAAAAGTATTATTTTTAATTAAAAACTTCAGAAAAAAGCATGCAAGTAAGATTTGTATAGATATTGCAGGAATCATATGATCAGACATTCATAGGCTCACATCAATATCGAGTTTAGGGAAAACTAAAATATTTGAAAAACTAGTCGGATGTGCCGATCCCAAAACTTTCTTCTATCTCATACATGTTAATATTTCAAAATTTACTACCACATCGTCTAAAAAATCAATACTTTTCGTCATTCTGTTTGAGAATCACTGGATTACCTGGATATGAAGCACCCATCGTTGCATGAGCAGCAGACGTACAACACAACTATGAAAAGTCCTTCTGGTCTGTATTGGTGGGGAAAGATAGCCTCCCTATTTCTTTGTTTCAAGATGTTAGGTAATTTTACTCAGAAACACTAAACTAAAATGCGTGGAACCCGATTACACAAAATTCATTCCCAGTTCTTGTCAATATTGAATTTGAATCAGAATTTCATCAAACAGTCAAGTTGGCTTCATTTATGGTTACCTATTTTGTCGTCAAATTTGGTGATATTTCGCCAAGTGTTGCTAAGCTTGGCAAGAATTTGAGGCTGGTGAATATAAACATATAGTCTTAAGCATATGACAGTTGGAACGATGATTACAACAATGACAGAAAATTTGCCAGAATCCATGTTCACTAAAGTTCATAAATTACACTCTTTTATGGAGGAATGCTGGTGTCTTGCTTCAAAATGTCAGCCACCCTAAAATTTCAAACTACTATGTCTCAGCCATTTTTTAAGATAGAAGTAAAACAAAAATTGGTCCAGAATCCTTGGATCAAGGCCGAACATTTTTTAATGGAAAAATCTTTCAGGATTTCTAATTTTTTTTGTACATCTTTTTGAATTTGAAACCTTTAAATGGCTATCACAGTGCCCCCTTCTGGCGGAATATTCCCAAATTCAACTGGAACCTGCAAGCCATAGTCGAAAACCTATACAAAAAATTTGGATCAATTATCTGCAAAACTTCATATACTTTTCGATGATACAATAATGAAAATGGAACAAAAATCATTATCACAGCACCCCTTTCTTCGGCATATCCCAAAATTCAAGTGGGACCTGCTGGCCATAGCCAAAAACCTCTAAATAGAATTTGGTTCAATTTTAGGCATAACTTCATACACTTTTTGATGATACAAATAGGACATACACACAGACACTTTGTAAAAAAAACAGATTCTCTGACCCCTAAAACGCGTAAATCTGATCTGCACAGACATTTTGTAAAGAAAAAAAACCAGATTATCTGACCCCTAAAACGTGTAAATCCATCAAAAACCAGAAGTCGAAAAAAATTTCATTTACAATACTTTCTTCTATTATAGATAGAAGAAAGTAATAAAATGTTAAGATTACCTGCTTCGAAGAAGAGCATTGGCAGTAGTTAGCCTTTGAATGTAATCTTCTCTGAATCTCTGTGTAACATTGAATAACAGATCAAGCCATTGTTGAGGAGATGTACTAATATCTTTTGCAGATGGAAATGACTTCACATAAGGACTACACAATGATCGCTGGATAGCTTTTTCTAAAGTCTGTTCAAAGGTTGTGTAGGTGGGCTTTTCTTCATTTGCATTAACTGCACTTTCTGATAAAAGATGAGGTGCAGGTGGCAGAAATGACGACCTAAATAAATAATTAAAAAAATCAATTAATTAAATTATTTGTTTTAGTCAACAAATAGTAAATGACTATTAATTTGCATCAAGTAAAAAATTTCTTAAAATCTTTTAAATCCATTTTACTGACATTTTTTACACTTAATCAATTGCTACATAATAAGTCTAACTTCTATAACATTACTTAAATTCACTCTGTTTAATTAAAAAAGTAAATCATTTTAATTTTACTGGATAAAACAAAACATATAAAATAAAAAATAACACTCAATTACAAAATTAGAAGTATTTAAAAATGAACACATTTCTATAATCTAATATATTAATGCGAGGAGCAAAAAGTCTTAATTTTTCAGTGCAAATTCAACCTTACTGCGCATGCCTCAACTTTTTTTAAAGGGTGAATACAGCAGGAAATAGAATTAAGATGAATCAAGATGGGGAAAGAATAGCTCACCTATTGGCCTTCACTGCTCACAACCCTACCCTTAGGAAATATTCCTTCTAAATTCTTTGTCATTCTATTTTATTCCCCTTTCCTGGAGGGAGCATCCATTCTTCCACCTGCTTTGTTTGAGAGAAAGGTGAACAAAAGGGAGAGGGAGGGATGCACTTTCACTTTTTTTAAAGGCTGAAACGGGAAATGGGATGAGGAGGGAGTTCTCCCCTTCTATAGAATTTGAAATAGGGTCGTTTTCTGGCGAACAAAACATATTTATTTTACAACCAGATAACAATATTTCTGACATTCATTTTTACACGGACTGTAAAACGTTTATATTTATAACTTTTAAAAATTTCAAAGGGTTTGGACAACAAAAGCATTTTTTTTTTTTTAATGTTTTCTTACAAGCACTTTTATCCCTAATTATCAGTATTTTTTATTTTGGGTTCATTTAAGGTTTTATCATGGGTCCGGCAACACCGGTCGAGTCAACTAGTTTGGAAATTAAAGTAATTCTGTGTTTTTATATTTCAATCATTTTCACTATAAATTTTGACTAAATCCTTCGACTACACTTTATAAAAACTTAAGTTCACTTTGACTGTTATATTTTAAAATGTTACTAAGGTGAAAGACAAAATAACTTAACATCATTTCAAATGTTTATTCATATGTTGTCTGTATAAAGAATTATTCCATAAATGAATGAGAAAGCAAACTTATATTTAAAGCATTTGACGGAATGTCGCTTGACATCGTAATTACAAGCAGAATACCACAGGCATTTCAGTTAATTGAATGAATGTCGCTTGACATTGTAATTACAAGCAGAATACCACAGGCATTTCAGTTAATTGAATAACATACCAGGGGTCAATGCAGATTTTTTTTCTTGGGGCCCATTTTGTGAAAAATAAAGGTTATTTTTGTGAAATTTATTTTATTTTTGTGAAAAATAACATTTTGTAATGAAAGTTGAAATCCAGTTAATCAAATTCGAACCAAGCATTTATAAACAAAAACTTTTTAAAATCATTTTGCTGAAGTTTTCCTCTTTGGTGAACTTGTTTGATTGCAAATTACACATTTTAAAACATCACAAAATAATAAATAGTAAGATTTTATGGAATAGAACTTTCTGAAAAGGCCTATTTTGGTAAAAGGAATTTTGTGAAGGGTTCAATTTTATCAAATTGATTTTTGTGAAGGGCCTATTTTATCAAATTGATTTTTGTAAAGGGCCTATTTTATCAAATTGATTTTTGTGAAAGGGCCTGTTTTATTAAATAGATTTTTGTGAAGGGACACTAAATAGACCCCAAATTTTGCCTGGATCGACCCCTACATACTTAATATAGAAATAACCAGGGCTTTACAAATTTGATAAAATCTTTTAGCTAGCAAAAAAAAATCAAGTCGCCAATATATATATATATATAAAATTTCTCCCCCCTCCTCTCTACCCTCTTCATTAATTTACAAAAACATAAAAGTTTTTTATGAATTAATTGAGAAAAAAATAATAACAAGCATAGTTTAGAGTTATTAGTTACATAGTTTAGAATAGTACATAATTTAGAAAGATAATATAAACTAAGTTTTCTAATGAAACTTATCAAAATTATATATATAGTTCTAAAAAAATAAATATCGTAAAGGCTGATTTAAACAGCATGTTCGGAAAATGCTGACTGCTGAATGCTTCAAATGTTCGGATAGTTGAGTGCTACAAAATCTATATCTCATGAGGGAGCTAAAGATGAAACAGTGAAGCAGGAAAATTATTTTTTGCCTATTTTCAAGTAGAAGTCTGCATTTTTTAGCATAGTATCCAATTTTAGTGCCAAAGAGGCTAGATTGACACTATTTCTTACTGTTTTATTGAAACCTTTTGAAAATTTCAATCACATGACTTGCTAGCTGGTTAGAGCAGAAGAAAATGGCATTTTCTCTACTTGAGATGGTAAATGCTTTTTAAACTTGGTTCTTCCATTAAAAGTATGGAAGAAGATCACTATTTGTCGTGCACAAGTAGGGGTGAGGGAGAGCCATTTGTGCTAATTTCGTAGGTAAATTTTTGTTAAAACAATAAAAAAAGAGTAACTTCAGTTTAAATAACTTGGTCGCCAGGAGCAACCACATTTGTCAAGTCCTGGAAATAACAATTCAGATGAAACATTTTCCCTTGCTAAAAGAATTGTGAATCCTAAACTTCTACATGTATATATGTCCTTACATGCATTTACATAAATTATTCCTATAATAATACTGACAAAGTGTTACTAATTTTTTATCAGCAGAATAATGAAAGGGAGGCAGTTTATTTTATGTCCAGTGATGTCACTAGATTTTTCTAATCATGGTTTCCTAGGACATTGACACTTCCAAAATCTAGGTCCTTTCCATGTCCATCTACACAGTTCAGCAAATTGAAAGAAATGTAAAAAATAAAATGAAATATATCAAACAGCCTTTTGAATTGATGATTGTAGCAAATGAATAAATAATAAAAATAAATTTTAAATAAAGAATCATTTTTATTAAAAGAATAATTTGCATATTATATTAAAAAAAGGTTTTTTTTTTATATGTTATAAATAATTAAATTAATATACAGTGACCTCTCACTTATACGACTCTCAGTTATACGACTCTCTCGGTTATACGACGAATTCTCTTGGTCCCGTCCACGCTTTATGGGAAATAATGCTAAACTTCTCTCAGTTATACGACGCATCTGCATGGGAAAATGTGACATTGCAGACAGTTAAGAATTGTTTTAGGAAATGTGGTTTTACACAAGACCAAACTGCTAGTTCAATGAATGAAGCCGATATTGAGAGCGTATGGGAATCCTTTAATGAGAAATCTTTGACGATATCAATAATGAAGACGTGAGCGAAGAGGGTGACGAAGATGAGAGCAATGTTCCTGCTGTTGTAAATTTTTCAGAAGTAGAAGCCGTTTTAATTACATTAAAGAATTATGTCCACAAAAATTATTATTCCCAAAATAACTTAAAAGCTTTAATAGACTTAGAAAAAGACATTTTCTCTTTTCGTCGACGACAAACTAAAATCACTTCATTGTTTGAGAAAATCTGATCTGTAAATCTTCAAAATAAACATAGTGGTGAGTGAACTATTTTGTGAACTTTTTAAAATACATTTTATATTTTATTTTTAATATTATTTTACAAATTTTGTTAAAATCTCTTCTTAGTACTCAAAACTTATTGTTTTTAATATAGGTAAAATAATTAATGTATATAAAGTTTGAAACTTGTATATAAGACGGTCTCTCACTTATACGACTCTCTCAGTTATACGAGTTTTTTCTACGGTCCCCTGAAAGTCGTATAAGTGAGAGGTCACTGTATATATATATTGTTTTCCACAGAAAGTCATATTTTAAATTACAATATCTGAAGTATCACAACTGTTTATCAATTCATTGTTTATCAATATTCAATCGGTCATCAATAATTTTTTGTTTAATATTAATTTTATATCACACTCCCCCCACCCCCTCAAAAAAAAAAAAAAAAAAAAATATATATATATATTTAATTTTTTAAAAAATGGAGTTACAGTCAACTCCGAACTGCTTTGGACCAAAGGTTGTGCAGATTATATAATTTTACAGATTTGTCATTACTTTGTTTAAATTTTTTTCTCCTGCAATTTTACGGTACATTTATTATTAATGCATAGGTTATTTGGCAAAAAAGAAAGATATTGTAAAACACTGGGTTATTTAATAAAAAACACATTAAAAATATTATTTAAATTTTGTTTTAGATTTTCTTTTGTTTGTTCTTATAATTTTTAAACATAGTATAAATTGTCATTTGTTTGAGAACTTTTGACTTTTGGTCTGGTATTTTTTTTGGAGTCAATGCTTAATCATTATTGCTTGTTCTGAAACAAATCTCAGCTTCTGAAGAAAATTAAGATATTTATAACACATAGCCAAACCCTGCTCAAGAGTTGCTTTTTTACCTTTATCATCATAGTCTGTGCCAGAATTATCCTATTTTCAGTAGAATTTAACAGAGTAGCATTTATTCAATTACATTTTCTCTATTCAAGAAGTTGCCTGATTGTTAACAGATTGTCTGGCACAGCTGTTGGTGAATTTTTTCGTTTAAGTTTTGTGTTAGTGAATTTTTCTACAGATTTCTGTTTAGCACTATCCAAACTGAAGTTACCAAAGTCAACATCATCACTATCACTGTCTATAAATAAAGATGCTGGCCACAAATTATGAATTGCATCTACTAAAGTTTCTTTGAATACAGAATCGCATGCATCAACCAAGAGAAAAATACAGTCCTTAACTGTAAATTGCCTTCTATCTTCTTCCATATTAGCTGATAAATCAAGAGGTTATAATTCTGCACATAAATTCCATTTTGTATTGTCATTTCATGCTACAAATAATTCCCCGATCTATTGACTGAATAAGGTGGTTTTTTTGGAGATAAAAGTAATGTAGAGACATTGTCTTTTTATGTTGTCTTATTTTTGGATGTGCAGTACAATTGTCTAAGAGCAATAATATTTTACAGTTTACAGGTAAACCGACCTTTCATATAATATATACATGCTTCTTTTACAAAATGGTTTTCAAATCATTCTGTGAAATTTTGCTATATAAACCATAAGTTTTTAAGACTTCTTTTTCATTATTAAAGATTTGCAAATTGTGATGGACATGAATTACCTAGTTTTGCATTTTTAAAATAAAAAGTAAAAAAAAAAAATAATTCAGAATTAAATAAATGAAAAAAAGAAAAATTCATAAAATTAAATTAAACTTTAGAAATATATCAGATAAAAAATATGATTTTCCATAAGTAATGTACTCAGGGTTAGTTTAAATTGGGAAGACTCCATATTTATAAATGAATGTTTTTCAGAAAAACTGATATTATGGTTCTAAAATAGGAATAGTAATAGAATTTTGATATGTAGTGGAGTTTTGCATTGGGTCGGGTAATTTGATTTAAACTGAAGCCGACCCGCATGCAGTTCGGTTTAGGGCCGGGTTTACACTAATTATTTTCATTGCAAGTCTGGCTGATATTAAATGTTTCAGGTTTGGATCGGTTTCAGGATTATAGGTTTTGACACTTTTGGATCAGGTTAGGGTTGACCCCATTTTTCAAAAGAAAGCCTAGAATATTTTCCAAATGAAAAAAACTATATATGGGAATATTAATGAGTGTATATGTGTTCATTTTTTATACAAAAAAGATAAAATTGATAGTAGAGATATGATTGCAGAGTATTTTTCCATGAATTAATTTTTCAGTACTTCTCCATTATTCCGTCGACCATTTTTCATAAAAAAAACAATCTTGGATATTTATTTTACATTAGTTTTCTTAATTATTCTACTCGGCTGGTGAATAAATGTTTGTGTAAAATGTTGGCACTGCCATTTAAGGACACAATTGTTATTTTAATTAACGAAATAACTAATAAATCAGTAAAACATAATGAAAAACACAGGTAAATGTCGAATTAAAAACCACTTGATGACATAATAGACATGTGTAATGCTTCTGACATCAAGTGAATGGGACTGCATTTTTCGCGTTAAATCCTATAGTTTGGCGATAGGTTTTTTGCTATGAAAAGTGGTTGATGGGATAATGGAGAAGTACCAATTTTTCTTTCACTTTGAGTATATATATATATTTTTATGGGGTTGGGTTGACTTTAAGCCGAAATTATGCAGGGTCTAGTATGCGGCTCAAACACAATAACTCTGCATATCTGTGTATTTCACATTTTCAAGATTTACTGTAACTATTGTATGCAAAAATATAAAAAAGAGAGGGAGGAATGCAAAAATATGTAATTTGCAAAATCTTGTTTAAAACTGTGGAAATGTGACTGAATTTATTTCACCAAAAATGTTTAAATTTAAAGCTATGCATTCAAAGTATTAGAAATTTCAGGAAGGACATTAGAAAACATTTAGCAGCAATAATTTAAATATAAGTATTTATACTTAATTATTATAACACAATCATATTGATTAGTAAAGAAATCATTCAAATTGCGATTTTTTGAATTGAGTGAAATGACATCCAGGACCCTGGCTTAAGCTGCAAACGCTCTTCGAACTAAGCTATTCTGGACAATTCCGGTAGACACATCCAAGATCGCTTAGTTGGAAGAGCATTGGCAGCTTAAGCTAAGGTTCTGTGTTCGAATCCCGGCCAAACACTTTTTCATTCAATAGAAAAAATTAAAACTTGTATAATTATTTAGCCAGCACTTTTAGCAATGCAGTCCAGTATTAAGTAGTACAATAACCACAGTAGTAAACTTACACAATATTGAAAGAGATAAATTCCCATGTAGCCAGAAGGCAAATCAAGACAATCCCACCATCAGTTACAGTGCAATCTAGACCTAGAACAGGCACAGCTTTCATTTGAGAAAATGGCTTAGTACAAAGGATGTGCTCAACAATACATGCCTGCTTCTGCTGATCACTCAGAACCTGCTTTAAGGAATCTATATTTAAAAGAAGAAAGAGCATAATATATTTAACATATTAATTTTGTGAGGTTAGTGAACAATGTTATTAAGAACAGAAGGTTAACTTTCATTTTGAACAAAAAAGAAAAGTTAAAATTAGATATTTTGTTTTGTTTACGTGTTTCCCTTGTTCTCTCTGTGTATCTTTGAAATAAAGGAGAAAATCTTGCGGGAAAGTAAAGCCTCATCAATGCCATTTTTTTTACAAACCTATAAATTAACTAACAGGAACTATTATGAAGATATATTAATTTGATTCAGGGGTCGATGCAGGTTTTTTTTCTTGAGGCCCATTTTGTAAAAAATAAGGTTATTTTTGTGAAATTTATTATATTTTTGTGAAAAATAACATTTTGTAACGAAAGTTGAAATCCAGTTAATCAAATTTGAACCAAGCATTTATAAACAAAAACTTTTTTAAACCCTTTTGCTGAAGTTTTTTCTCTGTTGAACTTGTTTGTTTACAAATTACACATTTTAAAACATCACAAAATAATAAATAGTAAGTTTTTATGGAATAGAATTTTGTGAAGGGCCCATTTTATCAAATTGATTTTTGTGAAGGCGCGCATTTTACCAAATTTATTTTTGTGAAGGGGCCCATTTTATTAAATAGATTTTTGTGAAGGGGCCCATTTTATTAAATAGATTTTTGTGAAAGGGCCCTAAATAGGCCCCAAATTTTTCCTGGATCAACCCCTGTGATTAGACATAAGATTAATTTAAATCATAATATATTTATATATATTAGGTAAAATATTATAAAGGAAACATATAAACAAAACAAAACAATACAATTAAAATATTTTATCTTTTAATTTCAAAATAATTTCTTCTGTAATTTAAATAATAAGATAAATACAAAATAGATAAATAAATCTGCCTTATAACAGAATATAGATATCAAACTTCACAGTTCTTTCTTTAAAAATTTCTCTCTGTGGGAACTGAAGTTGTTTAGATTTTTTTGCATGTACAATTTATCATGTCAATCATAAATTACTTTCATAATACCGTTACACAAAGAATGTTTCATTTTTTATTTTAAAATATAAATAATTTCAATAACAATCCGTGAAATAAGGATACAAAAACATAAAAACTATATTAAGACAAAACTAGAAACTTTCAGGCATTGAAACTGATCAATTTTAAGCAAACTTTTTTGTACTGTTAAAAAAGTCTTGAATTAGAAGATAAGGCAAATTTTTACTCCAAAATTCATAAACATTTAATTAAAAAAAAGCTATCAAATTTTCTTTTTTTCAAATTATTCATAAACTAGCGGCCCGTCCCGGCTTTGCACGGGTAGATAATGTAATTTTTTTGGTACATTTGTTTTCTCGAATTTCACGCTCCTACCTAAATCTGCTGCTGAAATATGGCAAAATGACCCGAAACTTTTGAATACCCCTTTAACCACCTTCTGCAGGGAATTTTCAAAATCGCCGAAATAAGTGTTTAACCAATTTTTTAGTAGATTTCTTTTAATTAATTTTGCCCTCCTACATAAAATCTGAGATATGTCGAAATGACCTAAAAAATTTGACCCTTTTTAACCACCTTCAGGGGGGAATTTTCCAAAATTGCTGAAATACATGTTTTATTCATTTTTTAGTAGATTTCTTTTCCTGATTTTCGCGCTCCTAACTAAAACTGCTGCTGAGATATGACGAAATGATCTAAAACATTCAACCCCTCTTTAAACCTCCTTTGGGAAAAAATTTCTAAAATCGCTGAAATACGTGTTTAACCAATTTTTTAGTAGATTCGTTTTCCTTAATCTCGAGCTTCTACATAAAACTGTTGCTGAAATATGGCGAAATGACCTAAAACATTCGACCACCACCCTTTAACACCCTCCGGGAGGGGAATTTCTAAAATCGCTGAAATACATGTTTAATCATGTTTTTAGTAGATTTGTTTTCCTGATTTTTGTGCTCTTAACTAAAATTGCTGCTGAGATATGGCAAAATGACCTAAAACATTCTGAACACATGACCTAAAACATTCTACTTTCATAATACCGTTACACAAAGAATGTTTCATTTTTTGTTTTAAAATATAAATAATTTCAATAACAATCAGTGAAATAAGGATACAAAAACATAAAAACTATATTAAGACAAAACTAGAAACTTTCAGGCATTGAAATTGATCAATTTTAAGCAAAATTTTTTGTACTGTTTAAAAAGTCTTGAATTAGAAGATAAGGCAAATTTTTACTCCAAAATTCATAAACATTTAATTTTAAAAAAAGCTACCAAATTTTCTTTTTTTCAAATTATTCATAAACTAGCGGCCCGTCCCGGCTTTGCACAGGTAGATAATGTAATTTTTTTGGTACATTTGTTTTCCTGAATTTCGTGCTCCTACCAAAAACTGTTGCTGACTGAGATATGGCGAAATGACCTAAAACTTTCGAATCCCCTTTAACCACCATCGAGGGGGGGGGGGGGAGAGAGATATTTCTAAATTCACTGAAATACATGTTTAATCAATCATTCATTTAGTAGATTTGTTTTCCTGAATTTGGCGCACCTACATAAAACAGCTGCTGAGGTATGGCGAAATGTCCTAAAATTTTCGAAACCACCCCCTTTAAAACCTTTTGGGGGGAATTTCTAAAATCACTGAAATGCATGTTTATCCATTTTTTAATAGATGCGTTTTCCTGAATTTCACGCTGCTACCTAAATCTGCTGCTGAAATATGGCGAAATGACACGAAACTTTTGAATACCCCTTTAACCACCTTCTGCAGGGAATTTTCAAAATCGCCGAAATATGTGTTTAACCAATTTTTTAGTAGATTTCTTTTAATTAATTTCGCCCTCCTACATAAAATCTGAGATATGTCGAAATGACCTAAAAAATTTGACCCCCTCCTTTTTAACCACCTTCTGGGGGGAATTTTCCAAAATTGCTGAAATACATGTTTTATTCATTTTTTAGTAGATTTCTTTTCCTGATTTTCGCGCTCCTAACTAAAACTGCTGCTGAGATATGACGAAATGATCTAAAACACTCAACCCTCCTTTAAACCTCCTTTGGGAGGAAATTTCTAAAATCATTGAAATACGTGTTTAACCAATTTTTTAGTAGATTTGTTTTTCTTAATCTCGAGCTTCTACATAAAATTGTTGCTGAAATATGGCGAAATGACCTAAAACATTCGACCACCACCCTTTGACACCCTCCGGGAGGGGAATTTCTAAGATCGCTGAAATACATGTTTAATCATGTTTTTAGTAGATTTGTTTTCCTGATTTTTGTGCTCTTAACTAAAATTGCTGCTGAGATATGGCAAAATGACCTAAAACATTCGACCCCCCTTTAACCACCTCCAGGAGGGGAATTTCTAAAATTGCTGAAATACATGTTTAATCATTTTTAGTAGATTTGTTTTCCTTATTTTTGAGCTCTTACCTATAACCGCTACTGAGATATGGTGAAATGACCTAAAACATTCGACCACCCTCCTTTAACTCCTTCGGGGGGTTGGAATTTCTAAAATCGCTTAAACACATGTTTAATCATTTTTTTAGTAGATTTGTTTTCCTGATTTTCGCGCTCCTACCTATAACTGATGCTGAGATACGATGAAATGACCTAAAACATTCGACCACCCCCCTTTAACCCTTCAGGTGGGGAGGAGCTTCTAAAATCACTGAAATACATGTTTAATCATTTTTAGTAGATTTGTTTTCCTGACTTTCGCGCTCCTATCTTTAACTGCAGCTGAGATATGGCGAAATGACCTAAAACATTCGACCCCCCCTTTAACCCCCTTCTGGGGGAATTTCTGAAATCGCTGAAATACGTGTTTAATCATTTTTAGTAGCTTTGTTTTCCTGATTTTCACGCTTCTACCTATAACTGCGGCTGAGATATGGCGAAATGATCTGAAACATTCCACCACCCCCCTTTAATCCCCTTCTGGGGGAATTTCTGAAATCGCTGAAATAGGTGTTTAATCATTTTTTAGTAGATTTGTTTTCCTGATTTTTGTGCTCCTACCTATAACTGCTGCTGAGATATGGCGAAATGACCTAACACATTGGACCACCCCCCTTTAATCCCCTTCTGGGGGGGAATTTCTAAAATCGCTGAAATAGGTGTTCAATCATTTTTTTAGTACATTTGTTTTCTGGAATTTCAAGCTCCTATCTATAACTGCTGCTGAGATATGGCAAAATGACCAAAAACATTCAAACCCCCCCTTTAACCCACTTCGGTGGGGGGGGGGGGGAGGATTTTCAAAAATCCCTTCTTATTGCTTGCCTAGGCCATAGCAGCAATTTACAGTCCTAATTGCGTGACACTGACTTTAGTAGTTTCGGCTGGGCGTTGATGAGTCAGTCAGTCAGTCACCGTTTCCTCTTTATATAATAGTATTGATTATTTTTATATACATACTGCTTCAAACTGAATAATGTTGCAGACAAAATCCTCAAATAAAATAATTTTAATAGAAATATTAACCAAGAGGAACACAATTTCAATAATGATAACTTTATTATAAAACTAGCTGTTACCCGTGACTTCGTTCACGCAACATTAAAAGAAGAATAAATACATCAATTAAGCAAAATATTTTACTCCCAACAATTAAAAACGTTAATAATTAACTAACTATTTATCACATTTCATAGGAAACACTACGGCATTTATTATTATAGGGACCTTGACATAACTCAGTCTTAAAAAAGTGAAATTTTGTGTCAAATAATCGCGGAAATGAAATTGCAACCAATGCAGAAAGGAGGGCCTAATAAAATCGTGGAAATAGACGAATTGCACAAAAACAAATGTCAATTTTACCTGATAAACAATTTTACTTTTAACGCCTTTGTGAAACGTTTAAACAACCATCCTCAAAAAAAAAAAAAAAAAAAACCATTAATTAGAAATAGTATATGCTTTTTCTTTAAATTCAATTCTGCCTCCTTGGTTTAATATATAGTTGAAACAAATCTTGTTTTCTAAATGACAGTATGTTGACAGGCAATTTTTTGCTCTCCAGAATAAATTGATTCATGAAGTTTGAATATGTGAAAATATGTTTATATTTTTCGGATAATTTACTGTAATCAAGATTTTGTTTTCACCATCTATTCAAAGTGAAAATAAATTCTGTTTTTCAGTTTTAATGAGAAAATTGTGTAAAAAATATACTGATCTGTTTTATTTTTCTTTTTTTATACACAAATATGGAGTAAGTTACTTTCCGTTTTTAGAGAAACTTCGTTAAAAAAAATGGCATTTAATTTAATTTTTTTAATTCTGAGAGTTTGTCTGACATCCTGGGATCAGTTATAACCGGTATTCGCTAAACTGGTAGTAAACTAACCGGTAGTAAATCGCATTGCGTTCGATAATCTAGGAGTAGTTGCGAAATACAAACACACGGTCAGATTTTAATATAATAGATTCGTGTTCATTTTCTTTTTCGTAAAATTATGTGATTTTTAGCAGGAAACTCGGATACTCATGCGGAACAAAATAACGAAAAAACGGATACTAATGCTTAATAATCAGTATAGATAACAAAACATTTAAAATTTTCGTTATAAATATGGCGTGAAACTCATTTACTTTCTATACTTATTGATCCTTGTATTATTAATGTAAGGAATTGATTCACACTCATTTTAAAACATATTGGAAAATTCCAGTTTTATTTCAAATATGACGTTTCCTTTTTCCCCAGAGAAATCCCTTTTCAATGACATAATTCTTGTTAATTTTCTTTTCCAGGCAATTAATTTTAATACTGGCATAGGGAAAATTATGTTACTTTAACGAAATATTAAATCTTTGGGTTTTATCAACAAAAATGGAACTATTAACATTCGTCATTTTTTTTAGGTAATCGAGTTATTTCTTTTAGTTTTTAGAATGAAAAATCACTATTTCTCGCTATCCATGACATCATTTACGACATGGATAATTTTGCGGAGCATATTATTGACATTTGCTAACCAATTCCATTTTCTTTTGAAACTTTTTACTTTTTTAAAATTTAAATAAAAAATACGGTATAGTTATATTAGCCGTGCGCAGACGGTAAAACGGCAAGCAAGTATTGTTACCATACAAAAGAAAAAAAAAAGAAAAAAGTGAAGAAACAACCCAAGATCATTTTATTTCACCAATCAAAGCATATCCGCTTTATTTTCGATAAATGACTTCATATTCGCCGGTTTCCTATGGTTACGCATATTGAAACCTTGTATTATTATCAAAAACTAAAAAAGTAAGTTTTATTTCTAATAATTTTATTTAATCTTCTTAATTCTTTAATTTTTTTAATTTCATTTTCATTTTTCCCGTGAAAATTTTTCAATTGAAACAAAATTGTTGAGTAAAAATCATTTTTTCGGGATTTGAATTAGTTTTGGCAACGATAAAGTATTAGCAACGGTAAAGTAAATTTAACCATTTTAAAATGCTATACGAAAAAATGTCCATTTATTCTCAATGAAAATAACGAAATTTTGAATTATTAAGAAAAATATTTGAATAAAATAAACAAAACCCAGCCTATGTTCATATGTAGGTTATAATCAGCCTATATGCAAAGATACAGGATCATTAAATGCTCCATTTTGACGCTGGCTTCAGCCTAATATTTGCACACAATCAGATTTATAATATTACTAGCTGTTACCCGTGACTTCGTTCACGCAACATTAAAAGAAGAATAAATACATTAATTAAGCAAAATATTTTACTCCCAACAATTAAAAATGTTAATAATTAACTAACTATTTATCACATTTCATAGGAGACACTACGGTATTTATTATTATAGGGACCTTGACATAACTTAGTCTTAAAAAAGTAAAATTTTGTGCCAAATAATCGCGGAAATGAAATTGCAACCAATACAGAAAGGAGGACCTAATAAAATCGTGGAAATAGACGAATTGCACAAAAACAAATGTCAATTTTACCTGATAAACAATTTTACTTTTAACGCCTTTGGAAACGTTTAAACAGCCATCCTCAAAAAAAAAAAAAACATTAATTAGAAATAGATAATTTCTTTAAATTCAATTCTGCCTCCTTGGTTTAATATATAGTTGAAACAAATCTTGTTTTCTAAATGACAGTATGTTGACAGGCAATTTTTTGTTCTCCAGAATAAATTGATTCATGAAGTTTGAATATGTGAAAATATGTTTATATTTTTCGGATAATTTACTGTAATCAAGATTTTGTTTTCACCATCTATTCAAAGTGAAAATAAATTCTGTTTTTCAGTTTTAATGAGAAAATTGTGTAAAAAATATACTGATCCGTTTTATTTTTCTTTTTTTATACACAAATATGGAGTAAGTTACTTTCCGTTTTTAGAGAAACTTCGTTAAAAAAAATGGCATTTAATTTAATTTTTTTAATTCTGAGAGTTTGTCTGACATCCTGGGATCAGTTATAACCGGTATTCGCTAAACTGGTAGTAAACTAACCGGTAGTAAATCGCATTGCGTTCGATAATCTAGGAGTAGTTGCGAAATACAAACACACGGTCAGATTTTAATATAATAGATTCGTGTTCATTTTCCTTTTCGTAAAATTATGTGATTTTTAGCAGGAAACTCGGATACTCATGCGGAACAAAATAACGAAAAAACGGATACTAATGCTTAATAATCAGTATAGATAACAAAACATTTAAAATTTTCGTTATAAATATGGCGTGAAACTCATTTACTTTCTATACTTATTGATCCTTGTATTATTAATGTAAGGAATTGATTCACACTCATTTTAAAACATATTGGAAAATTCCAGTTTTATTTCAAATATGACGTTTCCTTTTTCCCCAGAGAAATCCCTTTTCAATGACATAATTCTTGTTAATTTTCTTTTCCAGGCAATTAATTTTAATACTGGCATAGGGAAAATTATGTTACTTTAACGAAATATTAAATCTTTGGGTTTTATCAACAAAAATGGAACTATTAACATTCGTCATTTTTTTTAGGTAATCGAGTTATTTCTTTTAGTTTTTAGAATGAAAAATCACTATTTCTCGCTATCCATGACATCATTTACGACATGGATAATTTTGCGGAGCATATTATTGACATTTGCTAACCAATTCCATTTTCTTTTGAAACTTCTTTTTACTTTTTTAAAATTTAAATAAAAAATACGGTATAGTTATATTAGCCGTGCGCAGACGGTAAAACGGCAAGCAAGTATTGTTACCATACAAAAGAAAAAAAAAAGAAAAAAGTGAAGAAACAACCCAAGATCATTTTATTTCACCAATCAAAGCATATCCGCTTTATTTTCGATAAATGACTTCATATTCGCCGGTTTCCTATGGTTACGCATATTGAAACCTTGTATTATTATCAAAAACTAAAACAGTACGTTTTATTTCTAATAATTTTATTTAATCTTCTTAATTCTTTAATTTTTTTAATTTCATTTTCATTTTTCCCGTGAAAATTTTTCAATTGAAACAAAATTGTTGAGTAAAAATCATTTTTTCGGGTTTTGAATTAGTTTTGGCAACGATAAAGTATTAGCAACGGTAAAGTAAATTTAACCATTTTAAAATGCTATACGAAAAAATGTCCATTTATTCTCAATGAAAATAACGAAATTTTGAATTATTAAGAAAAATATTTGAATAAAATAAACAAAACCCAGCCTATGTTCATATGTAGGTTATAATCAGCCTATATGCAAAGATACAGGATCATTAAATGCTCCATTTTGACGCTGGCTTCAGCCTAATATTTGCACACAATCAGATTTATAATATTACTAGCTGTTACCCGTGACTTCGTTCACGCAACATTAAAAGAAGAATAAATACATTAATTAAGCAAAATATTTTACTCCCAACAATTAAAAATGTTAATAATTAACTAACTATTTATCACATTTCATAGGAGACACTACGGTATTTATTATTATAGGGACCTTGACATAACTTAGTCTTAAAAAAGTAAAATTTTGTGCCAAATAATCGCGGAAATGAAATTGCAACCAATACAGAAAGGAGGACCTAATAAAATCGTGGAAATAGACGAATTGCACAAAAACAAATGTCAATTTTACCTGATAAACAATTTTACTTTTAACGCCTTTGGAAACGTTTAAACAGCCATCCTCAAAAAAAAAAAAAAACATTAATTAGAAATAGATAATTTCTTTAAATTCAATTCTGCCTCCTTGGTTTAATATATAGTTGAAACAAATCTTGTTTTCTAAATGACAGTATGTTGACAGGCAATTTTTTGTTCTCCAGAATAAATTGATTCATGAAGTTTGAATATGTGAAAATATGTTTATATTTTTCGGATAATTTACTGTAATCAAGATTTTGTTTTCACCATCTATTCAAAGTGAAAATAAATTCTGTTTTTCAGTTTTAATGAGAAAATAGTGTAAAAAATATACTGATCTGTTTTATTTTTCCTTTTTTATACACAAATATGGAGTAAGTTACTTTCCGTTTTTAGAGAAACTTCGCTAAAAAAAAATGACATTTAATTTAATTTTTTTAATTCTGAGAGTTTGTCTGACATCCTCAGATCAATTATATCCGGTATTCGCTAAACCGGTAGTAAACTAACCGGTAGTAAATCGCATTGCGTTCGATAATCTAGGAGTAGTTGCGAAATACAAACACACGGTCAGATTTTAATATAATAGATTCGTGTTCATTTTCCTTTTCTTAAAATTATGATGTGATTTTTAGCAGAAAACTCGAATACTCATGCGGAACAAAATAACGAAATAACGGATAGTCATGCTTAATAATCAGTATAGATAACAAAACATTTAAATTTTTCGTTATAAATATGGCGTGAAACTCATCTACTTTCTATACTTATTGATCCTTGTATTATTAATGTAAGGAATTGATTCACACTCATTTTAAAACATATTGGAAAATTCCCGTTTTATTTCAAATATGACGTTTCCTTTTTCCCCAGAGAAATCTCTTTTTAATGACATAATTCTTGTTAATTTTCTTTTCCAGGCAATTAATTTTAATACTGGCATAGGGAAAATTATGTTACTTTAACGAAATAATATTAAATCTTTAGGTTTAATCAACAAAAATGGAACTATTAACATTCGTCATTTTTATTTAGGTAATCGAGTTATTTCTTTTAGTTTTTAGAATGAAAAATCACTATTTCTCGCTATCCATGACATCATTTACGACATGGATAATTTTGCGGAGCATATTATTGACATTTGCTAACCAATTCCATTTTCTTTTGAAACTTCTTTTTACTTTTTTAAAATTTAAATAAAAAATACGGTATAGTTATATTAGCCGTGCGCAGACGGTAAAACGGCAAGCAAGTATTGTGACCATACAAAAGAAAAAAAAAGAAAAAAGTTAAGAAAAAAACCCCAGATCATTTTATTTCACCAATCAAAGCATATCCGCTTTATTTTTGATAAATGACGTCATATTCGCCTGTTTCCTATGGTTACGCATATTGAAACCTTGTATTATTATCAAAAACTAAAAAAGTACGTTTTATTTCTAATAATTTTATTTAATCTTCTTAATTCTTTTTTTTTAAATTTCATTTTCATTTTTCCAGTGAAAATTTTTCAATTGAAACAAAATTGTTGAGTAAAAATCATTTTTTCGGGTTTTGAATTAGTTTTGGCAACGATAAAGTATTAGCAACGGTAAAGTAAATTTAACCATTTTAAAATGCTATACGAAAAAATGTCCATTTATTCTCAATGAAAATAACGAAATTTTGAATTATTAAGAAAAATATTTGAATAAAATAAACAAAACCCAGCCTATGTTCATATGAGGGTTATAATCAGCCTATATGCAAAGATACAGGCTCATTAAATGCTCCATTTTGACGCTGGCTTCAGCCTAATATTTGCACACAATCAGATTTATAATATTATTAGGATATATACATTTATATATTACCTCTTTTATTTACATATAATAAAATTAACATGATAGCAATTACGAAAGCAACTTTTAATTCAGATAAGATGCTTTTATTTTTAAATCTAAAACTCTAAAACACTTACTTGCATCAGTATTTTCCTCCAGAGCTTGTATGAAAGGGATAGCGACTGCATGAAGCCCAGAAACATGAGTACAGTGATATTTACTGTGAGAGACTACATCTAAAGAAAAGAAAAATCCAATGAAATATTCCATTAAATCATACAAGTAAAAATTATAAAATATGTCAATTCCCTAACTAATGAATACTACAACACAAGCAGCCACTTAAATATGTACCAGTATATATTATATATAAGAGTTGGCTAAACTTGCTTGAGAGCAGCAAAGGGGCTGTACATACATAACGTTATTAATATATTGGTAATTTTAGACCTCCCCCCCCTTATGATATCATACATTATCATTCCTCGACCCCCCCCCTCCCCGTTTAATGATATCGTTATCAATGTCTTATTAGCATACTTTACGGATTCAAATGCAAAGAAGAAGTCAATAAAATTATACATGAAATAACTTTATATCAAATAGCATCTAAAAGAGATAGTTACTATTTAAATGTATATTTAATAATAGTTTATTGTTACATAATGCATTCCATTCATAGTAATATTGTCTTCTTGCACTTGCCCCATGCATGGGGAGGATGAAAGCAGCACTTCTAACCAACAAAACAAGTGGTGGACAACATTTTTTTCTTTTTCTTTACTGGTAAACACAGCAAGTATCATTTCAAACATATTTAACATTATTAACATTATTATTTAACATATTTAACATTATTATTTAACATATTTAACATTTCAAACATATTTAACCTGCTTTCTCTAACAATGAATTATATGTGCATTTGGCAGAAGAACAGGAAAGCCGAATGGTGCAGTAGTCCATATTTTGGAATGAAATGATTTTATAGTCATTTAAAGGCTTTATTAATAACTTTTTTCCCTAAAAATAGATAAGACAATTAAAAAATTTGACAGTTAAAAATTTTGAAGTAAATAATAAGTAAGAAAAAAAAAAGATTGGTTGGATAAAAAATGATAATGATATCAGAAGACAACCTGCCCCCTCTCCCCTAGAGATATCTTACAATATCAAGTGCCAAACCCCCCCTCCCTCCTACAGTGATAACATTATATATGTACAGCCCCAAATGATGGATTTCAGAATTTGAGAATAAAAAAATCATTCAATCTTTGATAATACTTTCTATTTATAAGACCAAATTGCAAATGCAAGGGCCTTGGTTGAAATGGTGAAAAAATGGTGAGATTAGCAAACTTTTTAAAAGCACATTTTGGCAACTTTTATTTAAATTTTAAAATTTCATCAGAATGTTTTATCTTTATAAAATTACTATCAATGCACTGAACACACAAGCAATTTGTTTAATATTTATAGCATTTATTATTATTATTAAACCGCAGACCAGGCCCCTACCTGCCGGGCATTATGCCCAGCTTAACGAGTTTGTATACCTGGCCGCGGGGCGAAATTCGCCTAATCTCCTCATAACGGAGATCCACCTGATTAGCTTCTTGGGTGTCCTTGGCTGCAACAGTATTTCGTGAGAGTTACTTTGATACTGTGTTGGCCGGTTCTAGTTTGTTATTAATTATGGGTATCTGGGTATGTTGTCGAATAAGGAAAGGGGCTTGCTTTCGGGCCATATTCACACTGACTATGGTTGCTAATATAGACAGGTTTATATAATTCAGTTTAAATATTTGTGTTTCCGCTATGTATTACATCTTGTCTGTAGTGTTCTCTAGTGGTTTGCTACAGTTTCTCTACTTGACAGCTCACGGCATCCATCCAACCTCGCTGAAATGGCAGGTTTAAAAAAGAAATTTAAATTTTAAAAAAGAGATAGGAATTGGTCTCGTAATTTAGAACCTTGATCAGGTGACGAGACCTTCACCTGACTAGGCACCTCCAGAGGTATAATTCAAAGGGAACTTGGAGGACTTTGCACCCACGACGGATTTTACATGCACCAGGCGCCATTAGCGTACATGGCTTCGTTAATTTTTTTTTTTTTTTTTTTTTTTGTGCACATTGTGCTTTTAGTATATATTTTTTTATAGTTTTTTTGGTGCAGTAAAAGTAAAGTTCTTTTAATGCCTTTTTGTGCAAAAATAGAGGATTCTATTAATTGCTTTTTATTATTTCGCTATGCACTACGCTAGATTACTGTTGCTGCTGAGGAATTAATCTTGTGTGGATGGTGGGAAGGGCTTGTTCAGTTTTGCTTCACGTTAGTGTGAAATTAAGTCTATGTTATCAATTAACCATCTGATCACTGTTTTGGCTTTTGCTTGTACATGTTTGTTTTGAGCTAGCTGTTTGTGCCAAAGTTGCTCGTTGTTTGGTGTTATGCCTACCAGATGGAGTGCTTGTGTGAGTGGACAGGCTATGAGGTAGTGTTTGGAAGTTCCCATCAATCCACACTCACAATCTGGCGTTTCCACCAGTGCGAATCTGTGCAGATATGCTGGAAACGCGCCATGGCCTGTGTAGACTTGAGAAAGTAGTTTGCAGCTTATCAATCTGTGTGTATCCACTTTAGGGAAGTACCTGTGTGTCAGCCTGCCTGTGTCCCCGTAGTCCCACTCGAACTGCCATTGCTTAATTGTTAGTTCTTTCAGGGTTCTCTTTAGTTTTGTTATTGGTTTCTCCATGTGGTAAGGGATTGCATTGTATGGGTTTTGTGCTGCTTGTTTGGCCAATTCGTCAGCATCCTCGTTTCCTTGGATGCCCACGTGAGCCTTGACCCAGCTGATTTTAAATTTATTATTTGATTTTTTTACTGTTTGTTGTATTGTATCTATTATTTCAGTTACGTTAAAGGGTTTGCTTAATGCTTGTATTGCTGACATGCAGTCCGAGCGTATGCTGTAATCTTGCCCTGTGGTATTACCCCATTCTGCGGCTTTCAGTATGGCCAGTAGTTCGGCTTGGAAGACACTGTTGCACTTTCTTAGTGGCACCGACCATGTCTTGATTTTTTGTTCATTTTTGTATGCTACGAAAGCCGATCCCGTAGCGCCTGATTCCAATTTCGAACCGTCTGTGTATACGACTATGTCTCTTAGATTGTGTCCGAATCTTGGTTCTACTGTTTCTGCTGGGTGGTTGTGCCAAACAGTGATCTTTTTAACATAGTCCGTGTGATGGATAGTTGTGTTGTATATGTTTACTGTTTTGCGTAATCTTGAGACACTGCCGTAAGCTGCTTCGTATTGTACTTGAAGGTGAATTGGAATCAGGCCAGATAGAACCTGAAGTGCCGCTGTTGAGGCTGTCCTATAAGCTTTGACTATGGCCAATGCAAAGTGCCTTTGACAGCTAGATAATACTTCCTTGCTGCGTCTATTCAGGTTATGCCCCCATATTGGGGCGGCGTATGTAAGTGTTTTCTCCACTACTGACCTATACCAAATTTTAATTATGTTGGGTTGTAGACCCCATCCCTTAGAGACCATCCGTCCCATCATCCAAAATGATTTTCTGATTTTCTTTGTTTGTTGTTGGCAATGTGGGAGCCAGTTTAGATTCTTGTGTATCATTGCCCCTAAATATTTAATTTGTTCTTTGACCTCTAACTTTTTACCGTTGAATTCAATGCCCTCTATGTTGTATGAATTTTCGGTTGGGAGATTCCCTGTGTGTCCTCTATTTAGGTACAGTAATTCTGTTTTGTCCCAATTTAATGTTAATCTATTGTTTGTTATCCACTCGTTAAATTCTTTTATTATTTTATTTGCTAA
Source organism: Maratus michaelseni (assembly GCA_963931845.1). Lineage (NCBI taxonomy): Eukaryota > Metazoa > Arthropoda > Arachnida > Araneae > Salticidae > Maratus > Maratus michaelseni. The sequence goes on from OZ007591.1 coordinate 6,121,589, forward strand.
TTTTATAAGTTCTTCTTTTGTTTTTGATCTTAAGATTAGTATAAAATCGTCTGCGAAAGCCTGAATCCTGACATTTATACCCCATTGCTTCTTAAGTGCTATATCTGCTATTAGCAGCCACAGAAGTGGTCCCAGGCAGCTGCCTTGTGGGCATCCGCCGAATGTTTGCCTTGTTATTTTTATACCATTTTCTTCTAATGTTACGTATCTATCTTCCAGAAAACTAATGATCCAATTAATTAAGTATGTGGGGCAGGGAGATTGTTTTAGGGTTTTGGCTATTATCGGCCAACTTATATTGTCAAATGCGCCCTTAATGTCCATAGAAATTAGCAGTGTTTGATATTTTTCCTCTTTGTCTTGTTTAATTTTGTTAATAAGTTCGTCTAGTGCTTGTTCTGTTGATATTCCCTGTTTGAACCCGTATTGTTTGGCGCTCCAAAAATTACTAGTTGTTAGATGGTGGTTTATTCTACCATGTATTATTCTTTCTAATATTTTGCTGAATGCTGGTAGTAGGCATATTGGTCTGTAATTTTTTGGATCTTTGGTGTCTTTACCAGCTTTGTGGAATAGTACTACTGTACCTATTTTGAAAGATTTTGGGAAATAGTTAAGTTTGAGGCATGTGTTGAAAAGCGTTAGTAAAAGTTGTGGTTCTGCATTGTGTATTCTTTTAATTAAATTATAATCTATGTAATCATACCCTGGTGCCTTGTTTTGTTTTATATTTCTTATTATTCAGTTTAATTCCTGTTTCGTTATCACAGGGGGCCTTGAGTCATTAAATCTGGGGGGGGCTGGTATAAGTTTATGTTCTGTTGACGGGTCTGTAAGAAACAGGTTGTTTAGAAAGTGATTAAGAGTTTCCTTTATTGTTACTGTTTTGTTATCTGGTAAGATGTTTACAAGTCTTGGGGGTTTCGTAACTTTTCCCGATGCTAGTTTATACTGGGACCCGTATCTGTTTGTTGCGTCCTCACAGAATCTTTTCCAGGTTTTAATTTTTGTTTTTTGGACTATTTTTTTTAGTTTTGCTCTTTCTTTTTTGTATTCTATGTGTTGTTTAGATTTTAGCTCTTCGTCTTTTTGTTTTTGATATCGCCTCCTGAAGGCCCTGACTCTGTTTCTTGCCGTTTTAATTTCATCTGTCCACCATGGTGGGGCTGTTATATCGGGTGTTGACCGTTTTTTATAGCAGTTAATCGCTACGGTTGTGATTTCATTTTGAAGTCTGAGGGTAATATTATCTAGTTGGTCTATTTCCGATACTTTTTTTAACTCTTTGATATATTTATTTCTGATTTTTTTTATGTTTTTGTCAAATTTTTCATGTTTTCCATGTTTTGTTTCTAATCTGTGTCTGTGGTAGCTGGTGTTGTCATGTTGAATTTTAAATTTTATTAATTTGTGATCACTATGAGATTCGTCCTCGCTGACCTCCCAGTCCTTAATTTTGTTCCCTAGTTTAAGTGTTGCTATCGTTAAATCCGGCCATCCCTTAATTTCTTTTTTATTCCTCATAGTGCAGAAAGTGGGAGGGGCACCTGGTGGATTCTGGACAAAAAGTGAATTAAGAAGGATGAAGTCTGTGAGTTTTTGTCCCCTGTCGTCGATATTGTCATATCCCCATGCTTGTGAATGTGCATTAAAGTCTCCCACTAGCAGGATTTCTCCCGATGCTATCTTCATAGTGTTCTCAATTTCTGAAAGCACCACTGAGAAATCGGCTGAGGGGGGAGCATATGTGTTGATAATTGTTAGTTTTTCTTTATTGTTTTCGATAGTTATGGCTGATACAAATTCTTGTTCACTTAGCGTTATCGGGTTTGATTCTAACTTTGTTATGATGGCTGATTTGTTTGTTTTCGTTTTTGTTATTGACCAATGTTTTGGGTTTATACCTGCTATTTGTCCTGTCTCCTTGTTCTGGTAGTAATCTTGTAACATAGCAACATGTATTCCTTCTGCTCCCATGTATCCCCCTAATTCGTTTGTGGCATGGCTGCTGTTGTGAAGATTGATCTGTATGGCGTTTAGGACAAATTTATTTAAAATATATCTGAAAAGCCTGGAAACGGTTGAATAACTCGAGAAATATACATTGGATTGAAAAATGGAAAAATGCATGTTCAATATTTTTGAAAAATCTATTTGGTGATATCAAAGTTGCCCCCCCCCCAACTATGCTCTCTGGGGGTAAAGGGGGGCAACTTTGAAATCTTAAATGATACCCCCCCCCTTTTATTACATATTTGGATTCTATGGGGAAAAAATACGTAACTTTTGTATTTAACATTTTCTTCGGAAAATCATAGATAGCGCTGTAATCGAGTAAAATATATTGAGAATCGTTTCCATGGAAAAGTCCAGAAATGGTCGAATAACTCGAGACATATACATCAGATTGGAACACGGAAAAATATGTGTTTAATATTTTAGAAAATAGCAACTTTGATATCCCTAAATAGATTTTTCTAAAATATTGAATACATATTTTTCTGTTTTTCAATCCGATATATATTTTTTGAGTTATTTGATCATTTCCAGATTTTTCAATGGAAACGATTCTCATGACATTTTACTCAATTACAGCGCCATCTACAATTTTCCAAAGAAAATGTTAAATACAAAAGTTATGTATTTTTTTTCTGTAGAATCTGAATCTGCAATAAACAAGAACGAAAAATCATGCGTCAAGCATAGATTATGTAACACTTTCCAACGCTTCCAAAATAATTTTACAAATCATACCGTTTAATAAGCTAAAAGATAACATCTAAGTAATCCGAATATTTTTCATCAGCCCTGTATAGGATCTATAGATTTGTATATATACTACATAGGATGCTAAATTTTAGTTCAGTTAGGAAACGCGTAGCACAGTTTAAAATTCTCCGTCTGGAGTTAAATAATACGGAAATGTGTTCGCGAACTTTTGTGCTTCCCTGTATAGGATCTACAGAATTTATACACACCACGTAATAGACAAAAAGCAAGTTAAAATTAAAATCGCTTTCAGTAACTTAAAACGCACTTCCAGGAATTATTGTTAACAGACAGTAGACAATTCTTTTGTGTGTCCCTGTAAATGAACGATGACTGCTATACACACACTATTCTGTAGTAAGCCTCTTGTAATGCACCTTATATAAATTTCAATGCGTTTAAAATAGGGAAACATTATTTAAATAAACCGCAGACGATTTTTCTCCATAGACGTAATGTAACGGAATTCTTTTGACTGTCCCTGTAAAGTAACTATAAGTGCTATGCACACACTATTCTGTAGTAAGCTTCTTCTAATACACCTTAGTGATATATATAAATTTCAATGCGTTTAAAATAGTGAAACATGATTTAAATAAACCTCAAGTGATTTTTCCCCATAGACCGCAATGTAATGGAATTCTTTTGAGTGTCCCTGTAAAAAAAGTATAAGTGCTACACACTTCCGTTGAAATAGGGAACATGCTATAGATAACGACTATAACATATAAAAATTGCAGAGCAATCCGAGCATATTTGCGGGAGTTAGAGCACGGACAGACGGCAGACGGCCAGACGGCAGACGGCCATACGGCCAGACAAACCGAAGTCATAAACACTTTTCAACTAGGTTGGAAAGTGTTAAAAAGGGAGGTTATAATTTAAGATTTCAAAGTTGGCCCCCTTTCACCCCAGTAGGCAAAGTTGGGAGGGGGGAGGAACTTTGATATCCCTAAATAGATTTTTCAAAAATATTGAAAACATGTTTTTCCATTTTTCAATCCGATGTAAATTTCTCAAGTTATTTGACTGTTTCCAGACTTTTCAATGGAAATGATTCTCAATGCATTTTACTCGATTACAGTGCCATCTACAATTTTCCGAAGAAAATGTTAAATACAAAAATTATGTATTTTCCCCCATAGAATCTGAATCTGCAATAAAAAAAAAAGGAGGGGGGACTTTGATATCCCTAAATAGATTTTTCAAAAATATTGAAAATGTGTTTTTCCATTTTTCAATCTGATGTATATTTCTCAAGTTATTTGACCGTTTCCAGACTTTTCGAACACCCTGTGTATACCAGGGGGTTCTGTTCCCTGTGCTGACCCCTGGACTTTTAACTGACTTGCTTGTTGTCAACTTTTGTTCCTAATACATTCATTGGTGGAAACACTCTGTAATCTACCCCAATAACAAATTTAAAATTCTTAGATTTAGGAGCATTTTTAGAAATTTATATTGTGTAGGCCGGTAGATTAAATACATATATCTTGGCTGTTTTATGTAACAGCTTAGTTATTTTTTTTTCCTTTTTTAGTATAAGTAATAGATTGCTCATTTGTAGTCATTTCCATATTCATAGTTTAAAATTTTGTGTGCAGTAGAAATGAGTTTAAATTCAAAGTAATCACTGTCTCTTGTCTGGGAAAAAGTAGTTATGGAACATGCAGTCTTTGAAAGCAGGGGAATGCTACAAATTTTGATAAAATAATCTCTTTTCTTACACTATCCCTGAGATATTGTCCTGTATGTTAATTAATGAAAAGTTAAAATTTCTCCTATCATAATGTCTCAATTACAGAAGATAAAAAACAGAAGTAAATGTTAATGTGCTGTTAATGTTTGAATAGGATTTTTGCCAAATTAACGTGTTATCGCCTAGTTGGCAATATATTTATGATGTACTTTCAGTGCCAAAATTGACAACGTTAACCAAATGTTACAGAGATAGGCAATTATTTGGTGACTTTTGGCAACACTCCAGATTTTTTCAAATGCAATCAAAAAGGTCAGATGTACAGTCAAATTGAAGTCCTCTGAATTTACCAAAAAAAGGAGCTAAAATTTTAATGTGTTTGATAGTTGTTCAAACACAGTATTGTTTGTTTATATATGTTTGTTCCAATCAAACATAACTTTGATTATATATATATATGTTTGTTTGTTTTGTTACAATAGTTGTTTTAAATGCGTTTCTAAGAATAATTGCCCATAAATGATAATATTTTCATCATGGTTCTGTAAAAGAACTGTAAATGCCACATACAACATTTTTAGTAGGGAACATATTGTGGTATATTTAAATATGATATACAAACTTCGTTCATTTTCAAATAATACAGGGTGTCCGAGAAAGATCCGTACAACTTCAAAAATTTATTGAAAAAGAAACAGTAGGGTAACAGCGAAACTAATTAGGACATTAGATAGAATAACTCAAAAAGTTTTTTTCTGCAGTATGTTTCTGACCATAGATGGCGCTACATGTCATGCAAAGGAATATTAAAGCATTTTAGTTATTTCAAGGCGGATCGCGTGAAGAAAGCACAATGTGTTGCGTGGTTTATCGAAACAAAATCCGATACGCAAACACAACGGAATTATCGAACGACGTATGGGGAATCGCCACCATCTCGGTCAAGCATTCGTGAGTGGTATCACAAATTTATGACAACGGGTAGTGTGGAACATAAAAAAGGATATGGTCGCCCTAGAACTAGCGAAGAAAGTGTGGAACGAATACGTGAAACATTTCGTAGGAGCCCTACAAAATCAGTTCGACAAGCATCCCGGGAGCTACAAATGCCAAGATCCACTGTACACTATGTGCTTCATAAACGATTGCGACTTACAGCCTACAAAGTTCAGATTCTGCATGCGTTACAACCGGATGATTATGCGAAGCGTTATGGATTTGCAGTTGACATGCTGCATCGTTTGGATGCCGATGAACATTTTCTGAAACAAATACTGTTTTCCGATGAATCAACGTTTCATGTGTCCGGAATGGTCAATAAACATAACGTTCGATTTTGGGGCTCCGAACAACCACATGCCGTACGTGAACTCCAACGGAGCAGTGAAAAGGTGAACGTGTGGTGCAAATTGCTTCACGATCGCATCCTTGGACCTTTTTTTTTTCTCAGAAACGACTGTGACCTCAAGTACCTACTTAGATATGCTTGAGATTTATACATTCCCACAACCGCAAGACCTTCAACCGAATGTCCTTTTCCAACAAGACAGTGCGCCTCCTCATTGGGGATTGACAGTTCGTGAGTTGCTGAATAATTATTTTCCACAGCGTTGGATTGGCAGGGATGGTCCCATTGCATGGCCACCCTGGTCTCCTGACCTAACACCACTGGATTTTTTCTTTTGGGGTTATGTTAAAGATACTGTATACCGAACGAAAGTTAACAGTCTCGAAGAATTAAAGCAAAACATCCAAACAGCTGTAGCTACTGTTGATGTTAGCATGCTGAAACGGTCGTGGATGGAATTGGAATATCGTCTTGATATTGTTCGTGCTACGAAAGGGTCTCATGTAGAAATTTCCTAAGGTAATAACTTAAGTTATAGGAAAAAAAAAACTTTTTGAGTTATTCTATCTAATGTACTAATTAGTTGCGCTGTAACCCTATTGTTTCTTTTTCAATAAATTTTTGAAGTTGTACGGATCTTTCTCGGACACCCTGTATAATGTCAATAAAATGCATTTCAATCAATTACCACCCATGGGCACTAATGTGTACCATAGCTACCAACCTTTATACTTTTTTTCTTACCACTATTTCTGAAAAGAAAAATTTGGCCTATTTAATTGTAATTTTTCTAGATTTAAACTTAAATTAAGGAGGAAATCCCATATAATCCTATGGGATGTTCCCCTTAGTTTTTCAAATATTGCTGTAACTTTTTGAGTTTTCATGATATTTCACTGGTCTTTTTATATGAGTTGCCTTATAGTATTGACTATCAAATCATGACAAAAAATCTCTGCTGTAGTTCATGCACACACAGAGCGCACACGACAAAATCTTCACTGACGCAAGCGACAAAATCTTCACTGAAAAACATGAAATTAAACATGTTCTTTACATCTTCAAAGTTCAAGGGTATTCTGGACATTTACTCATGAGTTTCAGTAAGATATTCGATGAAACTTGTGAAATTGGTCACCGGCCCTTAATTTCTGGACACCAGTGTATTTTATTTATTATTTTTTTTCTGTAACAAAAATTAACAAAAATTCACAATGTCTTGGTGACATAACTTAATCTGTATATTGAAAAAAAAAAGTAATAATAATAAACCTACCTTTGTACAACCGAATTGGATTTATATAAACATCATCTTGTTCTTCACTCAAAGATAAGGGAAGCTCAACACTTTCAAAACAATACAAAGCTTCTTCAACTGTTGTATCATTTAGTGTAGAAAATGCCTAAAAAATAAATAAAAGCATTCTTCAATGCAAGGCCAACCAAATATAATACCTTAATAAAGTTTAAACAGTAAAAAGCTTTACATTTTATCTAGACTTTTAATATACTGTTCAATTATTTTTTGCAAATCAAGAAATGTTCAAAAAGTGCTTACAATTTTTGAATACCATAAGAAGAATTATGTTTCTATAAAGGTATTAGTTAGCTTTCATTACAAAAAGCTACCTATTGCAGACATTCGGAGGAAAGCAATTAAAAAAAAAATTTGGTATATTTCACCGATCATGATCCTCAGACCCTAAAACCACCCTCCGTTCAAATGTTGATTTATATATATATATATGTCATGATTTAGACTCTCCAGTTTGATCGATGCATTACAGTCATAAAAGCTGTTGATAAACATTTACAACACTGAACAAGGTTTCCCATTTTAAATCGCACCAGGTTTGCCGTGTGGTAGTGATTCACAGTAATTCACAGTTCATGCACATTTAAGTTGAAAGTAACAAACTTTATTTATAATTTTGAAGACATCACTTCAGGAGGAATGCTCGATAGATCAAAACTACACCGAAGAACCAATATATTCCGTTGCGATAGTCGGCACTCTCCACAAATCTCCTCCCTGAGACTCAAGATGTATATATCCATATATATATATATATATATATATATGGCTAAGAAGTTTTTAACTTAAAAACATCCATGGTACGACCTGCCTCACCAAGTTTCACGATTAATTTCTCCATGAATGGAGTATGAGAAAAGACAGCTTTCTAAGTACGGACATTGCATATTTAAACAATCCAGGAACTCCTTATTGGGCAAAGCCCACTGTAAGGACTAACCACAGACGAATTTCGAGATCGATTCACTTAAGATTTGATACGAGTCGATTTAAACTAACTTATGTACTATGTTGCAGAAAGAAAAATATTTTGGATGTAATTATTGTCAGTCTGGCTATTGCATTAACGAAAGTAGGTTGTGATAATTTACGATATTAAACGAAAAAATGGCGAAATGTCGGAATGGCGATTTTAACAACTGAAATGTGTTTTCTGAATAAATTAAGATAAAGTAATGAAGTTTAATTTGGTAAGTTTAGTTTATGCTTTAACGAAATATATTAAATAAAGTTATATTATATATGTAAATATTGCAGAATGTCTGAATTTATAATAAATGAGTGAATGGAGTTATTGTATGACCTGATAACATGTTGTAAAGGGTAAGAGGCGATGAGATTTTAAAACAATCTGATATTTGTTATGCTGTAACGCTCGTATTTATGAACCGATATGAATGTGACTGATCATGTGTACAGAAAGTACCAAGGTCTCGACCGAGTTCATTGGACAGCTTCATGTGCCACCTTGTTTCAAAATGGCGGCCAGTTAATTTAAAAAAAAAATTTCAAAAAGATGTATAAAACATTATAAACTGAAAAAAAAATTTCCGTTAAGTGTTAGATCAGGGATTGGCAACCTATGACCCACGGGTCACCGAGTGACCCATTTCATAATTTCAAGTGACCCACTTAAGTTCCGAAAAAAGTATAAAAAAAAATAAAATTCTATTGAAAAAATATTTTGAGTTCATTTTGAAACTTTAAAAGGTTTAATTTTAATTCAGAAATTCCAAACCATTAAATAACATAACAGAAAATTGCACTTATTTGTTATAAAAATCATGTTTTGAACAGGAAAATAAAGAATGACGAAGAGAGAAAAAGAAATTCTCTGGAAATTGAGTTGGTATAAATTTGGCTTCCCCTGCAGCAATGAACAACTGCATAATGAATGCAGTGATTGGACATACGAATGTGCGGCGGAAGGCAGCGTCCAATCACTGACTTCCGACACATTCACTGCGACCTTGTCATTTATTTTATTTCTTGTATTTATTCTTGTGTTGGAATTTGCAATTATTGTTTTAACTTTGGTTAAATTTTTTCCCCATTAACTTTCCCCCCCCCCATCTCTTTCACTCACCCCCACTCTATTTTGCTAAACCCTTTTTTAATACATATATTTAAAATTGATACTATTTATCTTAAAGTTCATTTTTACTTTTGAAAAAGGTTTAAAGTTAAGTATAGTTAATAAAATTAAATGTAAACAAACATCTATCATAAAGTAAACTTAAAGGGTACTTATGTATTATCCGTGCCAATTTTAAGCCAACTGCGCCAGGCATGGAGCCAATATTACTAATTATAGTAACCCTTATATATTTTTTTCTTGCTACATGGTACATGCCTGGGAATAAGCTATAATAATATTATTTCTTATTTACTATGCTATTTACCATTTATTAATTTTACTAAAATAATATGATTTACTATTTTTAACAATGTTATAAATTTAATAAACATACATTACATTGTATTTATTTTATATTAATTACCATTTTTATTTAACCATGTTATTTGATAATCTTAAATTACTGCGTTTGAAAACATGATTGGCAATGATAAACAAGATTGACACTTGGCAACCATTTTTGGCGATCAATCTCCTGGCACGGATAATACGCAAGTACCACTTAAAGTAAACATAAAGTAAAATTAATGTGGTTTAAATACATATATATATTGCAATCTCTTTAAACTGTTTTAACATAGTTACTTATAAATGATGTATCCTGAATGCTTTAGTTGTGAAGAAAGTAACTTCATTTCAGCAGCTTAAACTGCCATGTCAACAGTTACCAGTAGTGGTAGGTTGGTTGGTGTCATGTGCTAAAGTTATTGATGACATCTTAAACTGATCTTGAACTTTTGAATATTTGTTAACCTGCAACAATAACCTTTTATTTTATTTCTTGTATTATGCTAATGTTTTTCAATTGCCTGTGACTGTAACCTTATTATTACCCTTAACCTTATTATAGTAACCCTGTCACTTGTCAGTTTAAAAGGATATGGAATAGATGTTGTGTGGTGTGTACTTGCTTGGCCAGCAGTTAACTCCAATGCTCAAAAGGAGTAATAGTTTGTTTATGATGAGGCTGCAGGCAGTCAATGAAATTAAATATTTTTTTTTATGTTCTTCTAATAAGTTTAACGAAAATGTTCTTAAGGATATGTTTTAACTAATCTGTTAATAAAGTTTTGTTAGTTATAAAGATTTTTTTGCATAACTGGCTTATTTCAACATAACAGTGGTACAATCACCTCAACACTCTTTTGATGTCTATTTTCAACAGTTGGCTAACAGGAATATGGTTGGTTGTGCATCCTCCAACATTTTTGTCCAATAAGTCGGCTTGAACTACTACTACAATTTGACGGTTAGGAGCATTAGTTCTCTCAGTTATGAACTTGTTCAGTTTGTTAAAACAAATTATCAGCATGGGCAAACAAAAAGTAAAAAAGAGATTGTTTCAAGATGCATGGAAAGAAAAGTATGGATGTGTCGAAAATGATGACAACTTGATATGTACTTTATGCACAGATGTAATTACCGTGAGAATTTACAATATTGAGTGACACTTTCATTCAAAACATAAAAATGTGAGGGAAATGCCAAATGAAGAAAAATCTGAATACATTGCTAAATGTGTATTAGATTTTGGAAAACAAAATAAATTCATAAAGAAAGTTACTAGCCACAACCACGCTACATCTACCAGCTTTGTTGCAATATTGTAAATTCTCGCGGTAATTACATCTGTGCATAAAGTACATACCAAGTTGTCATCATTTTCGACACATCCATACTTTTCTTTCCACGCATCTTGAAACAATTTATTTTTTACTTTTTGTTTGCCCATGCTGATAATTTGTTTTAACAAACTGAACAAGTTCACAACTAAGAGAACTAATGCTCCTAACCGTCAAATTGTAGTAGTAGTTTAAGCCGACTTATTGGACAAAAATGTTGGAGGATGCACAACCATATTCCTGTTAGCCAACTGTTGAAAATAGACATCAAAAGAGTGTTGAGGTGATTGTACCACTGTTATGTTGAAATAAGTCTTAGTATTGGTATTGGTACCAACGGAAAACCCTTTACAGATGGCGAATTTTTGAGAAACGCATTCTTAAATTGTTCTGAACACTTATTTAATGACTTCGCAAATAAAAAACAAATCATTGAGAGAATTAAAGCAATGCCATTGTCAGCTAGAACAGTTCAGCGTTGCATTGAAGATACGGCCGAAAATAGTGATGAATATGTCAAAAATGATTTGTTATCTAGTGACGTAATTAGCATTGCACTCGATGAAAGTACCGATATAAACAGTATGGGTAGGCTTACAATTGTTATGAGATATGCATCAATAAATAGTTCAAAAGTCGATGAAGAACTTTGCATTCTTGCTTCTATGAATGACACGACCAAAGGCACTGACATTTTTCGTCAAGTACAAGAGTTTACTAATTTCAAAAATGGGCAAGTATTGGATTTAAAAAGTAAATTGTTTTCCATAATAACTGGTGGGGCGCAAGCTATGAAGGGAAAAAATATTGGATTTGTGGAACTAATAGAAAATGAACTTGGCCACTCACTTTTATCGTTTCATTGTATCATATATGAAGAAAATTTATTTGTAAAGGCGTCTACACAACAACTTAAAAATGTAATGTGAAAGGTTGTTAAGATCGTAAATATGATAGTAGCACAATCAGCTTTAGTACACAGGCGCTTCAAAGCATTTTTGAAGGAAATTGAATTGAAAGATGGAGATTTGCTTTTACAATCGGATATGCGATGGTTAAGTCAAGGCAAAGTTCTTAATAGATTTGAGAATGTTTTGATGAGATGCAAAAATATCTTTACGAAATCGGTGAACATGATCTCGGACTCAATGATAATGAATGGTTTGTAAGACTTTTGCTCATAACAGAAATAATGAACCATTAAAATGATTTCAACCTATGACTTCAAGGAAATAACCACACAATTTTGAAAATTTATGAAGAATGGAAGAGTTTTCTTCGAAATTAATATTACTTGAAATGGACATAAAGTTGGATTTTGTGCATTAAATGTGAATTTGAAAGTCGGTTTAAAAATTTTAAGAAGCAGGGCGAAATGTTTACTTTTATAATAAAGCCTGATGAAATAGAAGAAAATGTTTTAGATTTGCAGTATTTTCAATTTCTTAAAGTTGACAATTTTAATTTAGAAAAGATTGACTTTAAAAGTTCAGCGTTATGGACGGATAAATTCAAGACATTGTGGAAAGATTTGGAAAAATCAGAAGATCGTGATCTTTCGTGGACAGAAGATCGTGGCTTCACCTCCTACAAAGTTTTCATCTCTGAAAAAAAAAAAAACTGGCTTTGCCATTTTGTCCGCATTTGGTTCAACTAATAAATGTGAGCAAATATTTTCACACATGAAATTTATTTTAAGTAAGAACAGGAACAGCTTATCTACTGAAAATTCAGATGCTTGTATTCGTCTAAAGACGACTAACTATAAACCAGACTTGAATGAATTGACGTCAAAAGTTCAGCATCAGGGGAGCCAATGAAGAGAAAGTAAAGTTCATTCAGATATGTTTCCTTTTATAATAATTATAATTTTATTTTTTATGTTTAAAGTTTAAAAAAAGTATATGACAATTATTTCCTCAATAAAATTTATCTTATTATTCACCAAAGAAGACTGTTTTAAAATGAAAATACCACTGACCCGAAACGTCTTCTTAATACACATATTTTGGTTGATTGTGACCCGCAGCCGGAAAAGGTTGCCGACCCCTGTGTTAGATCATGATACAAGGATTCCAGATTTTTTTTTTTCATTTTGGCTTTATCTTAAAAAATGGCTGAGATATGGAAGTTTGAAATTCTAGGGTAGCTAACATTTTGAAACAATCTGCTTTTGGTTATGCTGAAGTCTCATGTTGAAATTCTCATTTAAATTCAGTATTAATGACAACCGGGATTGAATCGTCTATAGTCGGGTTCCAAGCACTTTAGCTTCGGGTGTTTGAGTAAAATGAGTTGAATTTTTAAAAACATGAACTATGAAAGCTACCCTTTCTTCCCAGTACAGGCTAGAAGGACTTTTTTTTGAGTGAGGCATCTTTAAGAGGAGATATTTCATGTGTGAGAATGTCAACACACATATAACATAAATAGTCTGGAAATCCAAAAGTTAAGGTAAAACTTGCTTTTTGATGTTTGGAATTAGAAAAACAAAAATAATTATAATAATAGTAACAAATAAGGTTAAAGAGATGTCAACATTAAGAGTTGAAAAATTAGGAGATTTTCCAGAAAAAAAAAAAAAAAAAAAAACCCTGCTGGTTCGACCTACAGGCACAGGTAGATTTCGTAGTTAAGTACTAATTTCACCAGCAAAAACTAAATCAAGACTAGAGATAAACCTAGTTTAACAATTTTATCTGGCCACTTTTGATGAGTTTTTTTCCCCTATTATGCTCCAATTATTTTGTAAATAATTGTAAAAATTCTAACATGTTTATTCAATTATTTAATCTTGTTAATTGGCAACGGTACGAAAAAAAATATATTGGACCATAAACTAGATTTATCATTAATCAATGGTTAAGTTTGTTGGTGGGATAGCTTCGAAGTATCAGTTTCACCATCCCTAAGGCAGACACAATTAAGGACCTGGAAATTCATGACAGCAGACTCTACATCTTCGGCGCAGACCACAGTGTATTGCCGCTTGCTTATTGGGAATTGAAGAAGGAACTTTTTCTCATGATGTGGCAGTTGGGACTGCCCACTTCAAAATCTACCTGTGCCTGTAGGCCGAATCAACAAAGATTTTTTTTTTGTTTCAATTTTTTTTTGCTATAAGAGTTTATTTTATCAGAAACTTGTCAATACAAAAGTTGCAGATAATATTAAGGAAATTTATAATAAATTTAAGCGGATTTGATATCTGGTGAATTGAAGAATTTTTTCTTCTTAACCCTTTGAAGGGCGGTGGTATATATTATATACCACCTAATTTTAATCCGATTCAAACCAGAAACTTTTAATTAAATTTTACTTTTTTAACTTTGACGAGAAAAAGTTGAAAAATTGCTTATTCTTATTTTGAACTAAATTCTTTCCTAAATTCCGGTGGGAATTCAACATTACAGGAGCACAAGTGCTTGCCCCTGAAAGGGTTAAAACCCTATTTTTTTGCCCCTTGAGGCCATTTTTAATTATATCAAAAATCTGTCATACATAAATTTTTGGTCCTTTTCCTAGAAGTAATAATAACTTTAAACGGATTTGATATGTATCATAATTAAGAAGTTATGTTTTTTTTTTCTATTTTCACAAAAACCCTCCCCATTTCCACCCCCCCTGGTCTGATTTTGCCCATTAACTAACTTGAGTGAGATTTTCTGCCCTTGATTTAATGTGTCAGTTTGGAAGAGATTTGTGCAGACTTATGGAAGTTATCGTGTCCATAAAAAAGTGATATATATATATATATAATATATAAAAGCTTTGAACCGGGGGTGATTTTGGGTTCTAGGAGTCCTGATCGGTATAGATTGGCAATTTTTTTTCAGAAATTCCAACATAGGGAAGAAAGTAACAGGTAGTATTTTTACGAAAGCTACCTAAAAAAAATGAAGTATTTGTGTGTCTGTGGGTGATGGGCAAGAAAATCTACTGAGAGGTACATAAACTAGGTGATTTACTGTTTAGAATTTTTTTTGTACTGAAAGGAAGTTTTGATCTTTTTTCTGATTTTCTATTCACCTGTGATTTTTATGTATTCATAAAAGCAATCTGATTTTAATATTTTACTCTAATTCTCTTTTAATAAAATACTCAATTTGAACAAGTAATGCAATGTAGTAATAAATTTTGCATTGCTTAAATCATTTAACATTTTGGTCATAACAGTTGCAATGCCAACTTGTTTTTAGTAAATTCCCTGACTAATGTTAAACCAAAATTTAATCTTTTTTTTGGGGAGGATGCTCAAGACCCTTTCATATTCTACTCTGCTATGCAGAATTTTAAAGATGAATAACACAATTTTTTACAGTTTTTTTATAATTATAAATTTCACCACCATTTTCTATTTCTGTATTGATTGCAACTGGGATTCTCACTGGCTTTTCTCCAATCTTAGAAATTTGGCTAATTATTATTAAATGAAACAGAAACCAAATGAAAAAAAAAAAAGAACTTAGAAAAATAGATTTGTCATGAACCATTCATTCTAAAATTGTTCTTTAACTGGTTTTTCAAGTTTTATTTTAATTAGGCTTTGCACCTGGTTCCGGGCCTCAGCATGCACAAAATCTGCTGTTGCATTTGGCTGATGCTAAAGTAAAGTAGTGTTTAGCAATACATATCTACAAAGGTAAGAATAGGTAAGTTGCAGAAAGAAAAAAAAAAAAAAAAAAAAAAAAAAAAGAGGAACAATTTTTTTTTTGTTTTGCTTTCCATATCTAGAAATTCCCTCTTTTTTGGATGAGAGAAAATATTTCAGACAGCAATTTGAAAATTGATTATTTATTGTTGCTAGAATGTAATAAATAGAACAAAAAAAAATCCCAAACAGCTCGGCCTACAGGCACAGTGGTAGATTTCGAAGACGCAGACTGTGGGGCACCTGTTTATTGGGAACTGCAGAAGACGGACCTTTTTGCCATGATGTGGCAGTTGGGACCACCCACTTCAAAATCTACCTGTACCTGAAGGCAGAGCTGGCAAAAATATATTTTTTTTTTCCTTTAAGAATTGCTTCTATAAAAAACTTGTCAATATAAAAGTTGTAGATAATATTAAGAAGATTTATAATAAATTTAAGCAGATTTGATATTTTCTGAATTGACAGATGGAGTTATGAATTTTTTTCTTCTTAAACCCCTATTCCCCCCCCCCCCCCTTGAGGCTATTTTTAATGATATCAAAAATCTGTCATACATAATATTTTGGCGCTTTTCATGGATTTGATATGTATCATAATTAAGAAGTAATAGGGTTTATCTGTTTTCACAAAAAGCCCCCTATTCCCCAACCTGGTCCGATTTTGCCCATTAACGAACTTGACTGAGATTTTCTACCCCTTGATTTTATGTATCAGTTTGGAAGAGATTTGTACAGAATTATGGAAGTTATTGTGTTCATAAAAAGCGATATAGACAGATAGATAAAGTTTTGAACTGGGGGGGGATTGGGTTCTAGGAGTCATGATCGACGTAGATCTGCAAAAATTTTTCAGAAATTCCAACATAGGGGAGAATGTAATAGCTAGTACTATTTATGAAATCTACCTAAAATAGCTTAAAGTTTTTAAGCTTTGTGTGTTTAGGAGATGCAAAAGGAGGCAGGTGGGAATTTTGGGCGTGGATGCAGGGAATTTAAATGATTGATTATTTATTGTTACAACAAAATGACAAATACAGTAGAATTTTTTTTTTTTCAAACGTAAACAATCTTAATGTGTAAATTTCGGAAGCAGGGAGTTATTGAGATTATGTTTCAGTTACTACAACGTAACAAAGCAGAAAGAAAAACAAAAAGACGAAAATTAAAGAGTTTTAAAGATTTAAAATTTTTGTACTCATTGCTGGAATAGGGAGCAACAAAAGGGAAAATGGTAATTTCTAAGGAGGACTTAGACGATTGATTATTTATTTATTGCTAAAATAGAGTAAAAGAAGAAAAAAAAAGGACAGAAAAATAAATAATTCAAAAATGTTTTAAATATTTTTCACTTTGTATGCTGTAGATGGGCAAAGGAATTTTTTTAAGATGGGGGGGAGGGGATGAAAATCTGCGGGAATGCAGAAGATTCGCACCAGAAACAGAGTAATGTAAATGACATGCAGTACAACTTGCTTGTTTCATCTGGAATTATTGAGACCATGGTGATTATGGATTTAGAAAAAAATTGAAACTAGGATGCATTTACATAAATTATAATACTAATATCAGTCTTTAATATGGCAATACAAAAATGAAAGCAACATATAATTTAAAATAATTAAATAACACTAACACATTTCAATTCAAAATGTCCTAAAATATCATTTTTAAATAATAACATATATTTACATGGTGTTGTTATCTGTTGTAAATTATGAGCAACAATAACTGTGGGATTTTATTTTTTTAATCACGATTTCTGATTTATAAATACTGAATAAATAACATAAATCACAAAAACGACACGCATAACATGGAAAATATTATGAATGAAATTAATTTTCTAAAAAGAAGCAAAATGTTACAATGGGGAATTTAAATAAAACTTAGGTATAAATAATAATTAGGTATAAAAAACCCCTTTACATTAACATATTTACAATAGTAATACATAAGGCTAATGTTATGAAAAATTAAATATGTAACACGTAGAAATATTGAATTCAGTCACAAATTAACAAGTCAGATATGGCAATCCCAAAACTTTCTTCTATCTCATACATGTTAATACTTCAAAATTCGTTATCACACCACCAAAAACTCAATATTTTTCTACATTCTGTTGTACATCAGCTGCTTGCGAATCATCGGGTTACCTGGATGCGATCAGCTGATGTGTTATAGTAACTACAAAAAGTTCTTCTGGCCTGTACCGGCAGAAAAAGATAGCCTCCCTACAAGCAGTAGGGAGGTTATCTTTTTTAAGATTTTAGCTAATTTTACTGAAAAACACAAAGCTAAAATGCGTGGAAACCGATTACAGAAGATTCATGCCCAGTTCTCATCAATATTGAATTTGAAAGAGAATATCACCAAATTAGACAGCTTCATGTATGACAACGTATTTTTATCAACAAATTTGTAAATATTTCACCAATTGTCGCCAAGCTTAGCAAGAATTTGACATTGGCGAATATAAATATATAGTGTTAAGCATGTAAGAGTTGAAACAATGGTTATAACAATGAAAGAAAATTTTCTGAAACCATGTTCACTAAAACTCATAAATTAAAATGGTTTATGGAGGAATCGTGCTGTATTGTTTCAAAATGTCAGCCACCCTAAAATTTCAAACTGCTATATCTCAGCCATTTTTTAAGATAGAGGTAAAACAAAAAATGCTCTGGAATCCTTGAATCAAGGCCAAACATTTAACGCAAAAAACTTTTAGGATTTCTAATTTTTTTGAATTTGAAATCTTTAAAAGACTATCACAGTGTCCCCTCCAGGCGCAATATTCCAAATTCAACTGGGACCTGCAGTCCGTAGTCAAAAACATATACAAAAAATTTGGTTCAATTATCGGCATAACTTCATACACTTTTCAATGATACAGTACTAAAAATGAAACAAAAATTGCTATCGCAGCACCCCCTTTTGTTGGAATATCCCCAAATTCAAGTGGGACCTGCTGGCCATAGCCAAAAACATAGAAAAAAAATTGGTTTAATTTGAAGCATAACTTTATAAACTTTTTGATGGTACAATGAGGACAGAAGGACGGATAGACCGACATTTTGTAAAAACATGTTTTTTGGAATCTCTGATCTTTAAAACGTGCAAATCCATTGAAAACCAGAAGTCGAAAAAAATTTCAATTGTGAACAATACTTTCTTTAATTATAAATAGAAGAAAGTAAAAATAAATAAATAATAATTATTATCAGACATTATTACGTATGTTTTTTTTTCTTGATGACTGTGTGCATGATTTCTATTGTTATGTCATTTGAAAAGGTCAAGTAATCTGTTATAGTTCATACTAATATATGAAAAAGACAAAACTATTTTTTATTCTATCAATACACATATAGTCTCTTATAATCTTGACATAAGCTTTGTGGCTTAAAATTTACTTTATTTATTTTTTAGTTTATGTATAAGTTTATATTAGTTTGTAGTATCCTTTAAAAATACATAGACATACCCTTTTTTTGCTTTTGAAAGGTTATGTCTTTTTTTTTTAAAACAGATGTCGATCTATTTATAGTGTTTAAATTCAAATGAATTATTTTTCCGTAATTGAGTTGCATGTGACAGAGATAGATTTAAAAAAAAATCATGCTTGAAAATTATTATTATTGTTTTTTTAAATCAGCAAATTGAGGTACAGTTTTCAAACACATTGCATTTGAAAGTACATCCCTACCCCCTCCTATTCAGCAGTGTAAAAATTTGAAGTATGCAATGTTAAGAAGTAACTAATTTTGTGAAAAAAGGGAAATAGATTGCTTAGATTATTTACCATTAACAGCCACCATCAATATCATGTCAGCATTACCCATGAACATGTTTTTTAGGTAGCTTTCATTACAAAAAATAAAAAGCTACCTATTGCAGTCGTTCAGAGGAAAGCAATTCTGTGAAATTTTGGTATATTTTCACTAATCATGACTTCCAGACCCCGAAATCCCCCTCCGTCCAAATGTTGATTTATATATATATCTGATCTATATCATACGATAGCACTCGTATGATATTTTGATGTATTATATTATGATGTATTTATAAACCGTTTTGGATGAAACTAAGCATGTGTATTAAGCTCACCAATATCTCGACCGAGTTCATTGGCCAGCTTGGTCTCCTATCTTGTTTCAAAATGGCAGCCACTAAAAGATTTAAAACTAAAAAAATTATACAAAAAAAATTCAAAATTCAAATTTATTTTTTGCCTATGTATTAGGCCTTGATACAAGGATTCCAGAGCACTGTTTGTTTTGCCTCTATCTTTTTTTTTTTTTTTGAGACCGGCGACCAGGCCCCTACCTGCCAGGTTTCCCTAGCTTAAACGGGTTTAGTGCCTGGTACCGGGGCGCGTAGCGCCACTGAAGAGATGCCGCGTAGCGGCTGGCCGTTGCTGACAGGACGGCTATGTGGAGGACTTAGTTTTGTTTCCATTTTGTTTTGCTGCTAATTGATGTTATTCTTTTTATATGGACCTGTCATCGTTATGCGAGTTGGTCTCGTAATTTAGAGCCTTGATCAGGTGACGAGACCTTCACCTGATTAGGCACCCCCAGAGGTATTATTCACAGGGAACTTGGAGGACTTTACACCCACGACGGATTTTACATGCACCAGGCGCCATTAGCGTACATGATAAAAAAAAAAAAAAAAAAAAAAAAAAAAAAAAAAACCTGTAAGGGAAGGGGGTTAATACATGTTTATTTAACTTTACATAAAAAATAGAAGAAATGATTACTTTTACCTGTGTTGGATTGTTTTTTTCCCTTACTTTTTCTACCTTACTTTCCAGTTACCTGTTGTTTTTCTTTTGCTGCTTGATTTTTGTTGCACATTTAGGTTTATCTCGCTGCTTTTTGGTTTCTCATGTGATGCAGTTGTTTCTCTTTTGTTGCATTTATTTTGGTTTCTCATTGTGATTTGGGTTTCTCATATTTCTCTGTTGATTTTATACTCTGTTGCATCACTGGTAACCGTTGAATTTGTTGTCATGAATGCGCTCTAGTGGCGATCAGTCCATATATACCTTATGGCTGTTTTCATGAGCTCGATGAAGCTTTTTGAGGACTTGGTGCGCTATGGGGTGGGGCATATTCCTTGGCCATTAGTCCGTTAATTAGTTATTAACTTCCACCCTCTTAGACGCTAAAAGAACGATTTTTTTTTCGCAGGAAAGAGGTATACTTTACACTGCTATTTTATTATATATACACATATATACATATATATATTTTCCTTTTTTTTTTTTTTTTTTTTTTTTTTTTCCTGGAAGGTAAGATTAATTAGACAGAGGTTATACACACTTTGAATATAGAGGTATGGTGGCTGCTGGGACTTTTATGTTTTTTTTTTTTTTTTTTTTTTTTTTTTTTTGTATTAGTCTATGTTTGTCTGTTTCATGTCGTCTACATTGTTCATTAGCCATCTGATCACTGCTCTACCTTTGTTTTGTACATGTTTGTTGTTTGCAAGTTGTCTGTGCCATAGTATTTCGTTATTAACTGTGATGGTGACCAGATGGTGTGGTTCTGTGAGTGGGCAGGCCGTAAGGTAGTGTTTTATGGACCCTAATTCCCCGCATATGCATTCTGGAGAGCTAAATTTAGTAAATCTATGTAGGTATTGTGGGAATGCTCCATGATCTGTGTAGATTTGGCTCAGTAATTTACAGCTTATAAGCCGTTTTGTGTCTACTTTTGGGAAGTATCCATGAGTTGTTCTACCCGTATCCCCATAGTCCCACTCGAACTGCCATTGTTTTATTGTTAACTCTTTTAATATACGCTTAAGGTTTGATATTGGTCTTTCTATGTGGTAGGGTCTATCATTTTTTTTATTTTTAGCCGCTTCTTTTGCTAATTCGTCAGCATCCTCGTTTCCTTGGATGCCAACGTGTGCCTTAACCCAATTAATTTTAAATTTGTTGTTTGATTTTCTTATTTTGTTTTGTATGTCTGCAATTAGTTTTACTGTGTTGAATGGTTTGCTGAGTGCTAATATTGCTGATAGGCAGTCCGAGTGAATGCTATAATCCATCCCTGTTTCGTTGCCCCATTCTGTTGCCTTTAGTATCGACAGTAGTTCGGCTTGGAAGACACTGTTATGTTTCCGCAATGGTGTTGACCATAGTTTAATTTTTTTGTCGCTTTTGTATGCTACGAAAGCCGATCCCGTAGCGCCTGATTCCAATTTTGAGCCGTCTGTATAAATTGTTATATCTGTTTCGTTGTAGCCTATCTTTGGTTCTGTTGTTTCTGCTGGGTGCGTTTCCCATATGTTTATTTTGTTATCGTAGTCTGTTGGTTGAATTGTATTACCGTATAATTTACATGTTTCTCTTAACCTTGTTATTGTTCCATATGTTGCTTCATATTTGACCTGTAGGTGTA
Source organism: Maratus michaelseni (assembly GCA_963931845.1). Taxonomy (NCBI): domain Eukaryota; kingdom Metazoa; phylum Arthropoda; class Arachnida; order Araneae; family Salticidae; genus Maratus; species Maratus michaelseni. Next base: position 6,143,548 of record OZ007591.1, read on the forward strand.
TTGGAATCAGGCCCGCCAGTACCTGTAGGGCTGCTGTTGGGGCAGTTTTGTATGCCTTGACTATGGTCAGCAGAAAATGTCTTTGGCAAGTGGTTAGGGCCGCTTTGCTTCTAGCATTTAATTTGTGTCCCCAGATTGGGGCTGCATATGTTAGCACTTTTTCTGCTACTGTTCGATACCAAATTTTTATGATGTCTGGTTTTATTCCCCAACCTCTTTTTGCCATTTGTCCCAGCATATTGAATGATTTGCGTACTTTGGTTGTTTGGTGTTGGCAATGTGGCAGCCAGTTTAGGTTACGGTGTATTATGACTCCTAAGTATTTGATTTGGTCTTTACCTTCTAGATCCTTGTCCTCTAATTTGATTCCCTCTATCTTTCCCGAGACTTGATCTGGGAGGTTGTGTAAGCGAGGTCTGTTTAGATACAGTAGCTCTGTTTTTTCCCTGTTTAGCGTAAGATTGTTGCTTTTTATCCAGTTGTTGAATTCTTCTATTATTTTATTTGCTAAGATTACCAGTTGCTCTTTAGTTTTCGCTTTGAGTATTAGGATGAAATCGTCGGCAAATGCTTGGATTCTAACCTTTTTACCCCAGTTCTTTTTTAAGGCTACGTCTGCTATTAGCAGCCAAAGTAGCGGGCCAAGACAACTTCCTTGCGGACAGCCGCCAAAGGTTTGTCTTGATTGTTTTATTCCGTTTTCCTCTAGTGTGACAAACCTGTTTTCAAGGAAACTAATTATCCAGTTTGTTAAATAAGTTGGGTTCGGGGAGTTTTTTAGTATATTTGCTATTATTGGCCATCTAATATTATCAAAGGCTCCTTTAATATCCATTGCTACTAGTAGTGTTTGGAATTTATCTTTTTTATCTTGTTTTATCGTTTTTATAAGGTTGTTTAGTGCGTGTTCTGTTGAAGTACCTTGTTTAAAACCATATTGCTTTTTGCTCAAATATTTGTTTAATGTCAGATGGTGCATTATTCTACCGTATATTATTCTTTCTAGGATTTTACTGAAGGCCGGTAGCAGGCATATTGGTCTATAGTTTTTGGGGTCCTGGGGGTTTTTTCCCGGTTTGTGGAACAGGACCACTGTACCTATTTTGAATGTTTTTGGGAAGTGTTTTAGCTTGAGGCATGCGTTGAATAACGAGAGCATTAACTTTGGCGTCGCTTTGTGTATTTTTTTAATTAAATTGTAGTCTATGTAATCGAATCCTGGAGCTTTGTTTTGCTTTATATTTTTTATTATTCTGTTAAGTTCGTGTTTTGTTATGTCTATCTTAAAAAATGGCTGAGATATTACAATTTGAAATTTTAGGGTGGCTGACATTTTGAAACATGACAGCAGATTAAAACAAATCAGGGATTAATTTATGAGTTTTATTGAACGGGATTTCTCACAAATTATTATCGTTGATTGTGAAAATGATTACAACAATGATACGCATAGAACTATATTCACATCCGTTAGCATTCAATTCTCGCCAAACTTGGCAACACTTAGTGAAATATCACCAAATTTGGCGACGAAAAATAAGTCTCCATAAATGAAGCCAACTTTGGCTAATGTTGACTAATTTGGTGAATTTCTTATTCAAATTCAGTATTAATGAATTTTCTGTAATCGGATTCTTTGCATTTTAGCTTGCTGCTTTTGAGTAACATTAGCTAAAATTGTAAAACGAAGATATAGGAAAGCTACCTTTTCCTCCCTGTACAAGCCAGAAGGACTTTTTTTTTTCATTTTATAACATAGATTTTGTATAAAAAATAAAAAAAAAATGTGGCATACATGAAAAATACAGTAATTAACAAATAATAGCAGATGAAAAAAAAAAAATTTTGAAAAAATTATAAAAGTAGGGAAGAAGGGAGACAACTCTAATGTTTCTGCTATTTATAAGTCAAAATTTCTCTATAAATTTTTGCAGATTAGCAACTGATATATGTGATACACACTGATATGATGATACAGTGATTATACAATGATATACACTCACATGTGCAGTTGCATGACAACATACTTGATAGTTCAGTAGCAATTTATAAACAAGTTTTTTTTTTTTTTTTTTTTTTTTTTAATGGTAGAAAAGTAAGTTCCTGATTCATTTTTTAATTATCAGATTAGTCTATTTTAATTCATTATTTTAACCTTTTGAGTGTCTGAGGGCTTTCCTGCATTTTCATAAAAATATTTGTAAAAATTAAAATAATTTAAATTTTCTTTCCCTGTTTGTTTCTAAAATACCCTTCATATCTCTTTATTTTACATATATCTTAAAGTACAATTTTGTTCAATTTTTTTTTTGTTTAGAACCAATTTAAGTTGTTTTTGGGAAACGGAAAAATACGAACAAAATGCTTAGAGGGTTAAATAAAAGGAGAAAATATTTTATAAATGAATATATTCAATACATATTTTCATATTCACTTTAACTCTGTATGGTTTAAATTAACCACTATTAGGCCTAAATAAACCAATGGCTTCATGGGGCTGGTGTGAACACATGAGAGCTAGTGTGGTAAATTTCACACTAGCCCCATTCAGTTTTCAGTGGTAAAAACATGAGGTTAATTACAAATATAATAGCCTACATAGCATTTAGGCTATTTATTTACTAAATTAGACTAATTTTATAAAATGATAAATTCATTTATAAAGGATTCTATTTTTTTGCATTTTAGGCTTTTATTTACTAAATTAGATTGTTTTTGTAAAGTGATAAATTAATTTACAAAGGCTTCTATTGTTTTCATACATTAAATATTTTTTATTAAAATTATTAATGCCAGCCGATAGAATCTTATTTTTTATGGCGAATGCAAATTTAGAAATTTTCTTTTAATTTTAGACCATCATTGTTTGCTTATACTAACATAAAACTAATTGCCCTAACCTATCTGAAGAATTCCACTGCTACATTAAAATTATCATTTTCCAACTAAATAAAGGTTAAAAAAATAGCTTTCTAACATTTTGATTTGCCTTTGAAATAAGATTTTTTAACATAGTGCAGTTAATTACAAATTCATATATTATGCTTAACATTAATTAAAATATGCATTATTAAATTATTAAGGTTAACATTTATTATGGAAATTACTGTTTAAAGTTAAAAAGGCTATGATATGGGGGTAGTGTGGATGAAAAAAACATACAAAAGAAAAAAAATATATATATTAAAAATATATACTGCCAAATAATTTAAGAGTCATTGCATGAGCATATCAGGCAGGGGGTTTCCATCACCATCTCAGAATTTCTTTCTTTTTTTTTTTCTTGTGTTGTCTTGCCCAAGGAAAGAACAAATCTCAAATATTTTTGTTATATCTCTTTTAGTTTTGGAGTTAGGGGAGGTCAAAGTTCCCTAGAACAGGGGCGTAGAAATTCATTTTTGCCACTTTATTCTCTCAACTGTAATTGGCTCTGATGTGCTTCAGAGATTTTTTGTTCTCTAACTGATACTATACCTTGAACATTAACATCTCAAATTGAAAATTCATTTGAAGATGGTCAGAGCCCTCATACAGGGCCCTCCCAAATACCCTTAATTTCGTAAAAAATCGGTTTTTAATAATGCTTTAAATCTTGGCTCTGATGTGATACAGAGAAAATTTTTGCACAATGTACTTAGACATTTCCATATAAAATGAATTTAAGCTTAATATTTTTTGAAGGTCCCCGGAGCCATTCGGTATGGGGGCCCAAACACGGACCTGAACGCTAATTTATGTAACTTCAAAGCATTGGTGTAGCAGGCTCTGACCTCCTACATGAAAACTTTTTGCATGGAGTTGTAGCATTAACATAGTAGTTTCATATTATGAAAAAATATCTTTTGAAGGTACCACCATTTTCAAGGAAAATCCAATAAAGCACACAGGTTTTGGTGGGGTAATTATGTGTTTGAATTTCTTTTTTTTTTTTAATGTAACTATCAAATATTCAGTTAATTAATAAGAATAAAACTATATATTTTGTAAATGTAGAAAAATATAAATGGCAACACGCCAATTTCAGCTCCAGAATCGTTTCTGGCGCCTGATCACGTGATGCCAAGCGTCTCCCGAGAAAGTCCCACACGTGTTCTATGGGTTTAAGGTCCGGGGACTTTGTAGACCAATTCCTGCGTTGAATATCTTCACTCTCCTGGAGCTCTTCGACAGCCAGTGTACGATGAGGGGGAGCGTTGTCGTGCATGAAGAGGAAGTCCGGACCCACAGCACCTCTAAAAAATAGCACGTGAGGCAAGAGAATCTCGTAGCAGTAGCGGGAACCAGAGACTGAACCTCCTTGGAATACGTGGCTACCAAGCATGATACCAACCCAAACAAGATCTCCGGCACCTCCAAAACGGTCCCTTTTGATGATGATGGAGGGGTGATTAAGTGTTCCCTGCTCTCTCCAAATGTGTATACGTCCAGAATCGCTCGTCATACTACATCGGCTCTCATCCGTAAAGAGTACTTGACGCCACTACTGTTGTGTCCAATTCTTATATTCCTGACACCACAGAAACCTGCGTCTCCGATGAGCAGGCATTAGTTGTACACGTCGTACTGGTCGTCGTGCATACAGGCAACCTTTGTGCAGCCTCCTAGCCACGGTAAAACATGATATCCAACGCCCAGTAGTCTGCTCCATCTGCCTTGCGATTTCTCCAGTTGTCTGACGCCTGTTTCATTTCGCCTATAGGACAATATAACGGTCCTCCACTGTTGTTGTTGCGCGTGAGCGACCACTGCTAAATGCTCGGTCAGCTGTTCCCTTCGTTTGAAATACACTCCAGACTCGTGAAAAGATGCTATGAGCGATACCGAACTCTTGCGCCACACTTCGACCTTCTTCCAACTTCCCAATGATTCGACTTCGTGTAAGGTCATCCAGATGACATCTTCTGGATTGTCTCTTGGCCTAATCACACAATAATAGCAAAAAAAAAAAACGTCATTGAAATCACATTACACAGTGTCAGATTTTATCAAATTTCTGAACGGTCACCGCCTCTGTGCTTTTATCCCCTTAGCACCTCCTCCTTTTACGCCATATACCATATATAGGCATGGTCCTGCTCCATTTGTTTCAGGTCTATCCCCTGATTGGTCTTTCATTTAGTTCTGTTGCCTTTTTTGGCTTTTATGCTAATTTATCAGCTCCGTCCTCAATTTTTGCACACTTGTGTATCTGCACACATATATGTATATATATATATATATATATATATATATATATATATATATATATATATATATATATATATATATATGTGTGTGTGTGTGTGTGTGTGTGTATACATATATATTTATATATATATATATATATATCATATTTATTTATATATATATATATCACTGGCACCCAGCTAACCGAAAAGTACCTTTACATTTTTTCACTGAAATTGTAGTTGAAATGTTATAAGAAAAAATTACTAATCCTTTGAAATTTCTTTTCTGAAAAACATTAAAATTTTCACAAAATTAGTTGTAAATGGAATATGTGTATACATTATAACAATTTTTCTCCACCTGACTCAACCTATTTATGTGTATTACATTGTACAAAATGTCCCAGGGATGTCAGGGGAATATCCAAAGTAGGTAGGTACTTTATTGGATTTTTCTTGAAAATGGTGGTACCTTCAAAATATATTTTTTCATAATATGAAACTACTACGTGCATCTTTTTAGAGGTGCTGTGGGTCCGGACTTCCTCTTCATGCACGACAACGCTCCCCTCTCATCGTACACCGGCTGTCGAAGAGCTCCAGGAGAGTGAAGATATTCAACGCATGAATTGGTCTGAAAAGTCACCGGATCTTAATCCCATAGAACACGTGTGCGACATTCTCGGGAGACGCTTGGCATTACGTGATCAGTCGCCAGAAACGATTCTGGAGCTGAAATTGGCATGTTGCCATTTATATTTTTCTACATTTACAAAATATGTAGTTTTATTCTTATTAATTAACTAAATATTTGATAGTTACATTTAAAAAAAAGGAAATTCAAACACATAATTACCCCACCAAAACCTGTGTGCTTTATTGGATTTTCCTTGAAAATGGTGGTACCTTCAAAATATATTTTTTCATAATATGAAACTACTATGTTAATGCTACAACTCCATGCAAAAAGTTTTCATGTAGGAGGTCAGAGCCTGCTACACCAATGCTTTGAAGTTACATAAATTAGCGTTCAGGTCTGTGTTTGGGCCCCCATACCGAATGGCTCCGGGGACCTTCAAAAAATATTAAGCTTAAATTCATTTTGTATGGAAATGTCTAAATACATTGTGCAAAAAATTTCTCTGTATCATATCAGAGCCAAGATTTAAAGCATTCTTAAAAACTGATTTTTTACGAAATTAGGGGTATTTGAGGGGGCCCTGTATGGGGGCTCTGACCATCTTCAAATGGATTTTCAATTTGAGTTGTTAATGTTCAAGGTATAGTATCAGTTAGAGAACAAAAATTCTCTGAAGCACATCAGAGCCAGTTACAGTTGAGAGAATAAACTGGCAAAAATGACTCAAAATTATTTCTACGCCCTGGTCTAGGGAACTTTGACCTCCCCTAACTCCAAAACTAAAAGAGATATAACAAAAATGTTTGAGGTTTGTTCTTTCCTTGGGCACGGCAACACAAGAAAAAAAAATAAAGAAATTCTGAGATGGTGATGGAAACTTTTTTCTTTTTTTGCCTGATTGGCTCGTGCAATGACTCTTAATATAGCAATCAAAATAAAGGTAAAAGTGCAAATTATTGTGAAATAAATATACTTGATGTGCTCAAAAATGATATTTAGTATACTTTTTGGCCAAATTTATAGAAGTTATCTATGCTAAAGTTCCCTTCTTCCCTACATGCAAAAGAAAATTCCATACTTTTTGCTCTTCAATAATAGTGGAACTCGCATTTTCTAACACAAGGCAATGGTATATCATTCCAGTTGCTGTAGCTATTATTATCGCAGTTGGAGTGCTGTGAAGGCACAAAATAGTACATGCATCATATCCATAATTATCTTCTGCAGGAGGAAACATAGGTAATGGCCCTTGTAATTTGTAATTATTTTGAAACCTAGAAAATAAGAAAGACTTCAAATTATAACACCTTGTAATAATATACTTCTTTTAATTGCTAAAAGGCATAAAACAACAAGATTATAAACAGGAAAAATAATTTTATTAGACTGTTGACATGTTTCAGCTCAATCTGAGCCATTATCAAAACAACTAAAAATATTCTATAATTGCACAGTCTATGAAGTCATTTGAAACATTATCATTTAATTTTTCATGTACTTTTTTTAAAAAATTACACACATTATTTTTATTTTTTACTTGGATGTTTATTTCCATATTTGTAACCATGGAGTAACTCAAGCCACAATTTTGGAAAGTTAAATGAGGCTGCATTGTTGCATATTGCATTTTTACATGTTGTAAGCTGTACGTTTCTCTTATAAATAATTTTCTCCTGCAATCTATTATAAGAGAAACTATAGAGATTGTAACACCTAAAAATGCAATATGTAATGATGCAGCATCATTTAACTTACTAAAATTGTGGCTCGAGTTATTCCATGGTTACAAATATGGAAATAAGCAAAGTGAAACGTAAAAAAATAATGTGTGTAAATTTAAAAAAGTACGTGAAAATTTAAATCATAGTGTTTCAAATAACTTCATAGATTGTGCAATTACAGAATATTATTATTTGTTTTGATAATGGCTCAGATTGAGCTGAAACATGTCAATAGTAGGGATGCACCGAATATTCGGCATTCGGCCATGCTACCAAATATTTGATTAGGCCGTATACAAAACGATTCGGTTTGTCACACATTCGGCTTGGCCCAAATATCAAACTGTTCGACCTGACGAATACATCGAAAATCATTTTTAAAAATATTTTTTAAAACCTTACACTAGGGGTGCACAACCTGTGGCTCGCGGATCAATTTCATCGATCGGATGCAAAAATATTACGAATTTTACCGTTCAAGTGCGTAGAAATCGCGAATTTTGTCGATCGGGTGCGTATAAATCAGTGGTGTAGTCGAGGGGGGACGCGGGAGGACGGCGTCCCCTACTTTTTTATTTTATGTCGAGCGTCCCTTACTTTTTATTTTCAAGGGTGGACGCTAGAGACGCGATAGGACGCCATCTTTTCAAACTTACTAATTTTTTAAAATTATGAGCACACCAATAAATCAACAATTTTAAGAAACAAGGCATTGATTTTTAATACTTTTCAACAACATGGAAAGTGTTTACGGTGTCAGATCGCTTGTCTGTCTCCATCTGTTCGCATTCTACTTGTAACTTCCAAAAGTTTGCTTGAATTTCGACAAAATTTTATGTATATTTTTTCAATGTAGCCTTATCACTATTGTGAATTATGTGTATAGCATCAGTATTTCGTTTACGAGTGATAAAAAAAAAAAGAGTTCTTTCATATTACTGTTTACTGGGCGGAGATTGTTTGAAATACACATAAATGAAGTAATGCCATATGGTATTGAAATTCGCTACAACATATTCCCTATCAAAAATAGCATTTATCGTTCGTTTACAGGGACGTTAAAAAATATTTCGAAACACCAAAACACCATGAGCTATTAGCAGTAATTGTTTGCAATGCATGGAAAAAGGGGCACGAAACATTTATAGTTATTTTACAAGGTAGAATCCGGACACATTGTCAGACGTGGGTTGAGTTGCTCGAAACGTGTTTTCGGTTATATTTTGTATTTTTCATCTGAAGAAAATATCCATTTGCTAAGTGATACGTAAATGATATTCATATACAGGGCCACACAAAAATAATCCAAATACACTACCGTCATGGCCGGATATTTTTTGAAATGCGTTTTGCAGCTGGTTTAAATTTTAGTGTGTTATGTGATGAGCAAGATGTGCATGAGCAATGATCATTAATTTCTATAGATGACCACTCAAAATAATTCGAATGAATACGTTACCATTTATAGATAATTATTGCTTGGTATGTGTTTAAACTGAACAAAATTATATTTTCGATTAAGAAAAACGCTAGACATACTTTTCCTTCACACATTGTTGCACCAAATTAATTTTACAAACATTTGTGTGTAATGAATATAATATATATTGGCCGGTATACACTGTGTCTGTGTATTATAAAAGTTGATACGCACTTTAATTTGTTGCCTGCTGGAGATAAGTAGATAACGTAAATTATAAAAAAGTTTAAAATAAAGTAAAAAAATAATATTGAAATAATATTGTCAATGAAATAATTATCTTGTTAATTTTCAAACATTTATACGATAACTCTTTATGCGATTCTTCTATTCAAAATTTATCAGTCAGAAAAAATTTCCTTTTTGCTGCAATAAAATCATTAAAAATCTGCATACCTATATATTTAAAATTAAATTTAAAAAATGAAGGAAGAAAGCTGACTTATAAAACCTTTTCGAACCATTTAAATATTACTTTATCAGTGAAAATGGTCCTGTGCACATATTGGCGATAGCATTTTTAGAACAAAATTAAATATTAATAAGTGTAAAAAGGAAAAAAAATGCATCGCAAGTGTATCTAAATAAAAAGCTTAAATACTTTGATAGCAACGTGGTTCAAAGTGGTTTTTAGTGACAAAACTTGACGCTTTTAATTTATAATAGTAATTTAACTTTAATGAATAATAATCTGTTTAATCTTCTAATTCTAATCTTTAACGATTCATCCTTATCTAAGTGAAAACCACAGCCTTACTCAAAATTTTGAAAGCGGTAAATCATAGAATGGCTACTGATACATAATCTAGAAACTATAAAGAGGTGATTTTTTTTTTTTGAAAATAAGTATTTCTGTAAAGTTCACTGAAAGAGGGAAAATAATACATATTATTAAACTGTAAGAGAATTAAATATATTGCTGTTGTTTTCAACCCATTTTCCCCTTTTTATTTAAATATTTAATAAATAAATGAAATTAATTTGAGCCACTTTTTTTACCCGCTTTCTTTTATCTTACATTTCTGTATGTATGTGACAGTCAAATCTTGTGATTCATTTTTCACCCATTTCCTGTTGACGTAGAGCTTTGAAATTTGAAATATATATATATGTATACTATACCTGAAGAAAATACATGAATTGGACATTCATTTTTTAAAAATTAGATCCTTAAGCAGGGGGGGGGGGGGGGGGGGGGGTCAACGTCGGCACAAAACTGGCATTTACCCCCATAGAAATAACATTACAATTGTTTAATTGAAAAAAAATAGCTCCATTGTTTCAAAATTCATCCATTTTCACCACATTGCTGCCCGCATCAGTATGACATCATTGAGCGACGCACACATTTGTGCTTTATAATATAAGTTGACTTTTTGTGAATTTTAATGAAAGTATGTCTTTTTTTTTCTATATTTAATTTATTTTTATTAACATTAAAAGTAATTTTATTAGGAAAGTGTTTCTTAACTAAGTCATCTGGCACAAGCATAAGTATTATTTGCCATAGAAACTCTACTTCAAAATTATATCTTTAAAAAATTTCAGCTCAATTCTATAAACACTTATAGAATGGCATGGATTCAAATCAATTTATAACTAGAGTAGACTTTTATATCGCTATTAATAGTGTGGTAACATTCACTGAGACGATACCCACATTAAAATTTCAATTCATTGTAGAGAATATCTACGAGTTAAATAACATCTATGTCAAATTTGAAGTTTCTAGCACTGATAGTTTCAGAAGAATAACAACTTTAAAAAGTTTTCCGCTTATTTCAGCACTTAAAATTTCGAATATTTTAAAAGCCATTCTTCGTGAGCATCTGCATGTTAATAGCTACCAGATAAATCGTGATGAAACGAGTTTAGAAGATTTACTTAACAATCAGGGCTCCCAAATGGTCCGCTTTTTGAATACCAGTATTTTCTTAGAAAAATTTTATTTTTAGATTTTTCTTGTAAATTTTGCAGAAACAACCTACGGAAGTAAATTTTTGCAGAAAAGTTTCAGAAACCTACTAAGAAATTTTCTACTAAAAAATATTGGTATTCAGTTGGCGAACCATTTGGGAGCCCTGGACAATTCATCCTTTTAAAATGTAAATTAAAAAAAATAATAATAAATAAGATTTTACGAGCATGTAAGTTCTGAAAGCACATGTGTGCCAAGTTTTAAGTCAGTTGCTCTTGCTCAAATATTTCCACACAAATCATGATAAAACCAATATTTTTGAACATCTTTCTCCATTTCATCCCGTAAAAATTCGATACTTACAGATTAGAAGTAACCTAGTTACTGATTTAAAGAGTTACTAATTCTACAAAAATCTTGATGAAACGCGATTTTCAGAAATTTTCTTTTTAAGGATACTGGTCTATTTCACCCCTTTCAAATTCGTATTGGGATGTTCGGAAAGTTCCTTCCATTTGGGAAAACCAATTCGTACCGGAAAATTCTGCCCGTCAATTGACATTAGATATTGAAATTAATGTCTAATAATTAAATGATAGAATTTTCCGGTACGAATTGGTTTTCCCAAACGGAAGAAACTTTCCGAACAACCCAATATTTTTTAAAAATCCGATTTGGGCTAGCATCTGAATCCTAAAGATAGTCTTTGTGTCAATAAAAAGCATTATTTATGAGTTATCCTCGGCATCGGTCACATTTTTTAATATTTCCCCCCCCCCCCCCACACAGAAACTGCACATATTTTTACTTCTGGTCAAAAAATGGCTTGGAGACCACTGACCAGGCCCCTACCTACCAGGATTCGACCCAGTTTGACGGGTTTGAGTGCATGGTCATTGGGGCGAAATTCGCCTGATTGCCCTATTGGGACGGTCCAGAAATACAAGTACCCAGGTCGGCCAACCAATTGAGTCCGGATTTTTCTGTGTTGTTCACTCCTAAATTTAAATGTTCTGAGATCTGACGTCGCACACCACGTACTCTTCGTGACAGTTGGAATGGGGCTGGACAATTTAGTGCCGAAACGTTGGTACTGAACTTAGCTTGAAAAAGGGGGGAGAATTTTGAGGGAAACTAATTAAAGCAACTAATTAGATAATTGAAACCACTGAAATTAAAATATATTTTTCGCCAATAGCTAAGTCGTACCATCGGGGAAAATTTTTGGGCCGAGTTGCAAGGCAGACGAAAACGCTGCGGGGGCTGGCGGGACTGCGCCTTTCTACCGTATCCCACCTGGTAAAAATTGGCTTCGTGGGCTGTCCCATTGGAGCGGGTCCGGTAGCTTGTGCGGACAATGTCCATTTCCACCTAATAAAGAGGCGAACAGTCAAAAATAAAATGAATAAAAAAAACTGCTGCCAAAAAAAGACCTTGTGCTACCAGTTGGAGCCAGCCATTGGCCCGTCCCAACCGGCAGCACGAGGAACTGCAAGGGGAACCTAGAAAAGAAGAATGTTAGTAACATTTTAAACTGAACTTATTCTGAATTATACTTTAACTACATTATTCAAGCTTAAAAATTGTCTAGACACAAAACACGTTGTTCAAAATTTTGTACAGAGTTTGGGCAGTGGCATATATAATTCAGAATGTTAAATAATCTTTTCATCATACATAACATACCTGCGAAATTTAATCTCAGCCGAAAACACCATTTAAATGCTATCCTGCTCAGACACATACACATATTGACTCATTGCAAGACACCAAATGCAGACTTTCGGAATCTTAAAGAAAATACCGACTCGCACACATGCATACGCACATACATAGAGAATTGTTACAGAAGTAGGAAAAGCGGATTCAGGGAACCTATAAAAGTAAAGATATAAATTTCATAGTCTTTTTTTCTTGTCTTGATTACAATATTTTCCTTACATTATACGTGTCCGTAATGTAAAAATGCAATAATTTTTAATTGTCTTTAGTATACAATAGTTATTCTATGATTATCTCAAAAATAAACAATGTCTAACAAAAGTCTCGTTGCGTGGATTAGTGTTATTAAATTACGAATTCTATTTCAAATATTTTCACACATGAAATAAGGTTAACAATATTTTAATTTATGGGAAGCTATGAACGACCAACAGATAAAAAACTTTAATTAATTTAATTTAAATAAATTTTGACTTAAAATTTTTTTTTTTTTTTTCAATTACTTTTCTCTGCAATTCAAAATGAAAAGCAAGATTCATAATCAAGTTTGCCCTATGGTGATACAGATACAGAACCTAATGATCGAGACTATAAGCGTCCCCCCCACTTTTTTCCCCAGGACTACACCACTGGTATAAATCGTAACTTTTGCCGATCGCCTGCGTAAAAATCGTGAATTTTGCCAATCGCCTGCGTAAAAATCGTGAATTTTGCCGATGAGGTCCGTAAAAATTGCGATATTTGCCGATAGGGGGTGTATAAATCGCGAATTTTGCCGATCGGGTGCGTATAAATCGTAAATTTCGCCAATCGCCTGTGTAAAAATCGAGGATTTTGCCGATCGCCTGCATAAAAATCGTGAATTTTGCCGATCGGGCCCATAAAAATCACGAATTCTGCCGATAGGGAGCGTATAAATCGCGAATTTTGCAGATCAGGTGCGTATAAATAGTAAATTTCGTCGATCGTATGCGTAAAAATCGCAAATTTTGCCGATCGGGCCCGTAAAAATCATGAATTTCGCCAATAGGGTGCGTATAAATCGCGAATGTGGCCCATCAGGTTCGTATAAATCATAAATTTCGTCGACAATAGGCGCAAAAATCGCGAATTTTGCCGATCGGAAAATTTTTGGGCCGAGTTGCAAGGCAGACGAAAACGCTGGGGGGGCTGACGGGACTGCGCCTTTCTACCGTATCCCACCTGGTAAAAATTGGCTTCGTGGGCTGTCCCATTGGAGCGGGTCCGGTAGCTTGTGCGGACAATGTCCATTTCCACCTAATAAAGAGGCGAACAGTCAAAAATAAAATGAATAAAAAAAACTGCTGCCAAAAAAAGACCTTGTGCTACCAGTTGGGGCCAGCCATTGGCCCGTCCCAACCGGCAGCACGAGGAACTGCAAGGGGAACCTAGAAAAGAAGAATGTTAGTAACATTTTAAACTGAACTTATTCTGAATTATACTTTAACTACATTATTCAAGCTTAAAAATTGTCTAGACACAAAACACGTTGTTCAAAATTTTGTACAGAGTTTGGGCAGTGGCATATATAATTCAGAATGTTAAATAATCTTTTCATCATACATAACATACCTGCGAAATTTAATCTCAGCCGAAAACACCGTTTAAATGCTATCCTGCTCAGACACATACAGATATTGACTCATTGCAAGACACCAAATGCAGACTTTCGGAATCTTAAAGAAAATACCGACTCGCACACATGCATACGCACATACATAGAGAATTGTTACAGAAGTAGGAAAAGCGGATTCAGGGAACCTATAAAAGTAAAGATATAAATTTCATAGTCTTTTTTCTTGTCTTGATTACAATATTTTCCTTACATTATACGTGTCCGTAATGTAAAAATGCAATAATTTTTAATGCTCGTTAGTATACAATAGTTATTCTATGACTATCTCAAAAATAAACAATGTCTAACAAAAGTCTCGTTGCGTGGATTAGTGTTATTAAATTACGAATTCTATTTCAAATATTTTCACACATGAAATAAGGTTAACAATATTTTAATTTATGGGAAGCTATGAACGACCAACAGATAAAAAACTTTAATTAATTTAATTAAAATAAATTTTTACTTAAAATTTTTTTTTTTTTTTTTCAATTACTTTTCTCTGCAATTCAAAATGAAAAGCAAGATTCATAATCAAGTTTGCCCTATGGTGATACAGATACAGAACCTAATGATCGAGACTATAAGCGTCCCCCCCACTTTTTTCCCCAGGACTACACCACTGGTATAAATCGTAACTTTTGCCGATCGCCTGCGTAAAAATCGTGAATTTTGCCAATCGCCTGCGTAAAAATCGTGAATTTTGCCGATGAGGTCCGTAAAAATCGCGATATTTGCCGATAGGGAGTGTATAAATCGCGAATTTTGCCGATCAGGTGCGTATAAATCGTAAATTTCGCCAATCGCCTGTGTAAAAATCGAGGATTTTGCCGATCGCCTGCATAAAAATCGTGAATTTTGCCGATCGAGCCCATAAAAATCACGAATTCTGCCGATAGGGAGCGTATAAATCGCGAATTTTGCGGATCAGGTGCGTATAAATAGTAAATTTCGTCGATCGTATGCGTAAAAATCGCAAATTTTGCCGATCGGGCCCGTAAAAATCATGAATTTCGCCAATAGGGTGCGTATAAATCACGAATGTGGGCGATCAGGTTCGTATAAATCATAAATTTCGTCGACAATAGGCGCAAAAATCGTGAATTTTGCCGATCGGGTGCGTATAAAT
Organism: Maratus michaelseni; assembly: GCA_963931845.1. NCBI lineage: Eukaryota > Metazoa > Arthropoda > Arachnida > Araneae > Salticidae > Maratus > Maratus michaelseni. Next base: position 6,158,962 of record OZ007591.1, read on the forward strand.
CGTAAATTTCGCCAATCGCCTATGTAAAAATCGAGGATTTTGCCGATCGCCTGCATAAAAATCGTGAATTTTGCCGATCGGGCCCATAAAAATCACGAATTCTGCCGATAGGGTGCGTATAAATCGCGAATTTTGCGGATCAGGTGCGTATAAATAGTAAATTTCGTCGATCGTATGCGTAAAAATCGCAAATTTTGCCGATTGGGCCCGTAAAAATCATGAATTTCGCCAATAGGGTGCGTATAAATCACGAATGTGGGCGATCAGGTTCGTATAAATCATAAATTTCGTCGACAATAGGTGCAAAAATCGCGAATTTTGCCGATCGGACCCATAAAAATCGCGAATTTTGCCGATCGAGTGCATATAATACGCAAATTTTGCCGATTGGGTGCGTGTAAATTGTAAATTTCACCAATCGTCTGTGTAATAAGCGCGAATTTTGTCTATTGGATGTGTAAAAATCGCAAATTTTGCCGATCAGGCGCTTAATAATCGTGAATTCCGCCGATTGGGCACGTAAAAATCATGAATTTCGCCATCGGGCATGTAAAAAATCGCAAATTTTGCCGATCGGGCGCGAAAAAATCACAAATTTTTCCATCAGGCACGTAAAAATCACAAATTTTGCCGATCGGGGGTGAAAAATTGCAAATTTCGCCGATCGGATGTGAAAAAAATTGCAAATTTCGGCGATCGGGCACGTAAAAATCGCAAATTTCGTCGAACGTGTGCGTAATAATCGTGAATTTCGTCAATCACTAGGAAAAAACAATGAAAATTGTCAATCGTGCATGGAAAAAAAAGTTTTTCCCACCCTTTCCAACTGAATTGGGTTATGCTGACTAAGGAGGTGGTTGAGTATAAGGAGCTAACCCTCCTTTTAAAATTAGCATTTTTATGAACTTTTAGGCTGACCCCCCCCCCCCTCCCGCCTCCTCCTTCAATCATGAAAGCATATTTTTTTTCGGCACTGGCAATCTTTAAAGCTAAATTAATTTATTCCTTCAAATAAAATCAAGGAGTATTTTCACTCTTTTAAAATAATCTTAGCTATCTCTTGTATAAATGCAAATATAAACTGTTTATATATCATTGCCAACAGAACTGAATACGTTGACTGGAAGGAAGGAACCTAGGGTATTAAATCTACCCTTCCGAAATTCATGCTCTTTTAATCTGATCCCTTCCCACCGGTCACAATAAAATAAGGAAAAAAAAAATATATATATATATATATATATATTACTTATATTAATAATATCCTAAGATATTTAGTATATTGTGAGCACATGTACAAAATTGTATCCAAAAGAAGAGGTTAAATTCACAGTTAAATAGAGAATCCTTCAGATCATAAATTGTATCCTACAGTTACAGTTATTTTTATTTAACTACATAGATTACAACATTTTAAAAAATGTAGAAAAAAAAATTATGATATACATATAAATATATTTTAATTTTTATATTCATTTGAATATCGTTCTATTGCAGCCATCAATTAGATTTCATCTAATTACAGCCCAAATTTTGGGATATCTTATATTTTCATAATATATATATATATATATATATTACAAACTCAAAATCTTTACATGTTTACTGAAGAAATCTTCGTAAGAGTGGTGTTTCTAGTTTAAATAATGGTAAATAAAATCAACAAATTAATTTTTCAAGCTCATAAATAAGAAAAGACATGCAAACACAGAAGCTTCAGCTTCTTACAATTTTATGGGAGCAAAATAATTAAATAAAAAAATAAAAAAATAATAATATAGTCATATGTAATTGCAGGAAACGCGAACATTATAAAAGCATGCAGGTCGCCAAGCATTTTCACATACTGTACCTCACTCCGAGTCCTTTGGAAACATTATGAGTGGTGATAGATTTTTACACGGGACTCGGAGTATGCACTTCTATATCGTTTCTTTTTATGTGATATCACTTCTTTTTATGGCTGACGTTTTAGGTTTGTGGCTTGGCGGGATCATTTACAACGAGTTGTTTTTGATGAGATTTTGTTTATTCAAGGAGTTCTAAGTACTCCTTGGAAATTTTTTCATTTCCAAGGAGTATGTACGCATCCTGTAAAGATTTATAAATAGGGAAAAAAAAGTTTAATAAAAGAGTTTTAAAGACTTTCAATTTTGTGAGCTTGGTAAGGGGAGAAGGGCAAAAGGGAAATGTCGATTTCGGCTGGAGGTGGAGAAAAATTATATGATCGATTATTTACTGTTACATTAAAGTAACAGATAGAGCAGAAAAAGCTTTAATAATAATAATAATAATGTCTTTTAAAAGTTTTAAACATTATGAGCTGAGAAAGCAAATAGGGATTTTTTTTTGGGGGAGGGTGGGGGGGGGGTTACATAATTTTCCACACTCATGCAAAGAGCATACAGCAATGTATTTTCATAAAATATTTTAATACAATGACATTGATTTTATAGAAAATTTCATAAACATACTTTTCTTTCTTTAAAGGCACTTTCAATATGAAGACATCTCCGTTCCCATGCAATAAATATACAGGCCAAACTGGTTTTACTTCCATTTCTTTTATATTTCGTGAGGAAGTACATTTCACAACATTCATTTTTTCAGGCGGTCCAAAGTCAAAACTTACAGCATTTTCACCAAAACAAGAAGAAAATGTAATTTTTGATTCTGTATTCAAGTATGAATTGTGGCAATTTGTTCCAAGGGCTATAGCATGCTCTGGTGTTTGAGGATCATTGACATCATAAATTCTAAAATAAAAAAATATTTATACAATGAAATATATGTATAAAATTAAACACTCATGCACACCTAAACCAATAATAAATGATGCTAAATTAATATGAATTTCAGAAGCTGTACTAAGTGATGAAAGAAATAACTTTCAAGAAACACAGTATATGTCTAGTTTATTAGTTTTATTTATATATATACAAATAACAGAGTTTAACAGGATTAACATTGATACAAGAATTTTTCAAAGTTTACTAACTAGGTAGTAAAAAAATGTTAGTAATTTAAGCAATATATTTTTTAATCAATGGGGACTTAAAAGGCAGGACTGTGAGCAAATTGATATGCTTAGTTTATTATTTTTAACACAATCAAACTGATTGGTAAAAATATCATATGAACTGAAAAATTTTCAAACTCAGTGGCCGAGAGTCAAACCCAAGACCTTTGGCTTAAATTGCCAACACTCTGCCTATTGAGCTACCTGGACCAACAAACAGCCAACACATCTCATTCAGATAATCTTATTGGCAATAGCATCTGGCCAGCCATGTAGACAGCTCAACAGAATGTACCCCAGGTGGTAGCTCAATAGACAGAGTGTTGACAATTTAAGCCAAAGGTCTTGGGTTCGACTCCCATTCTGGACACCTTTCGACTCAGTTGGAAAATTTTCAATTCATATGATATGTTTCAGCATTAATTCACAAGTCTTTAAAGATTTCTAGATAATACAGTATGATGTACTGCATATTTACTAGGGATGCAGCAGATGTGAATTTTTGCCGGATACCAAATATCCGGTACAAAATTTTACAGAATATCCTGTATTCAGCCGAATACTTTTCCATTTTTAATTTCAATACAGTCGAACTTTGTTAATGCAAACACTCAAGGGGAAACTTTTTTTGTTCATGTTATTCGAACTTAAATACAATACATACATACGAGTTGTAATTTCCAACTGGACGAAAAATGTCCGGGCCAGGATTCGAACCTGGGATCTCTTGGCTGAAGCCGCCATGCTCTACCAACTGAGCCATCCAGGTCGAATTTGGAGGGCATAATTCATTCAGTTAACCTTATTGATCATAGCATCTGGTCTGATATTTTAATCAGCTCAACAGAAAAGATCGCAGGTAAAGGAGCTCCAGTAAACGCAGGATACGTGATTACACAGATTAATTTTAACACAATTATTTCAAATTGGTAAATAAATCATACGAGTTGTAATTTTCCAACTGGACGAAAAATGTCCGGGCCAGGATTCGAACCTGGGATCTCTTGGCTGAAGCCGCCATTACATACAACTGGATGGGGACAATCGAAAACAGTTCGTACTAAAAGTAATTCACGTTAAGCGGGTTCATGTTAATGAGGTTTGACTGTAGAACTATTTCTATTTTATGCTTGCTTAAAGAAGAAAAACTTTAAATTATTATAATTTTATGTCATTCAGATGTTTAATAATAAATTTAAACTCATTTATTAAGTTAAAAATTCTTAAAAACAAATGATTTTTAGTAACTAAATATTGAAATTTAATCATGTTTTGTCTTTTGTCTATTTTAATATACATATTGGTAGTTTTTTTTCTTTTATTCAAGGTCATTGAACATAAAAAGATAAACAATTATTAATTTCTCTGTTTTTCATACTTATAAATCTTTGTTATTTTTAAATACTAAACATCCTATTGAAGCAGATTTTTCTTTTCCTACATACTTGTACATATTTACTTTTCCTATGACAGATGTTTTCTGACGGAATTTAAATGGAGGATACTCCTCATTGCAAGTATCTTCTTTTGTAGTACAAAGGGGACAGTGAACTATTCAAGAAAGTGGCACAATTCTTTTCATGATCAGTATTATTTTACCACAGCTGGTCTTCCATTCATAGACAAAATAGTGACAAAAGATTCAATAAAATCATTTTTACTTTAGAATTGTTGAAAACACAAGAAAAAGAGACAACCAGAGGAGTGAACACCTATTCTCAGAAGAAGGAAAATATTTGTGATAAAAAACGTAACAGAGCCTGAAATGCTGAGCACCATAACTTGCCTTTAATTATAAATAATTAGTTGTCATATTTTAAATATTATATTTTCATTTATATATAAATCCTATAATTTCATTTTTGTGAAAATATGAATATTTATTTATGCTAACATTGTTTTAACAGGATAATGTTGGTAAGAAGCAAATTAATTTTATACTAACTTTTTCTGACAATGTTAAAAAATAGTGATTAAAAAAATGAGTCACTATTCGGCAACTGGATATTGAAGTATTCGGCCGGACTGAATATCCGGTTTGAGTGCCGAATAAGCAGGACATCCAGTGCATCCCTAATATTTACGTATTCTTTTTCATGATCATATACATTATTTCTGTTGCCAAGATCCTTTTTTCTATGCATTTCGAAAATGCACAACAATGAATGAGGTATCATTCGAAAGGTTTTTAAACCAGATTCTGACATAGTACACTCACATTCTGTTAAAACATGTTTTTTTTATTAAAAAGGGCAGTTAATTAAAAATTAAATCAGCATTGTTTTCATAAATGAAATGAAAGGTTTTTTCTCCAATGAATGTTGTCCCAGAAAAAAAAAAATTTATATAGTGCTCAACAATGATTATAAAAAAATAAATAGTACAAAAAAGATAAAGTGGGACATTGTTGTTGCATGGGTTTATTTTATTTTCATGATTAAAAGCAAGATTGAAATTCAAATGAATAGAAGAAAAAAGACACCATTGATTGATCAAAGCAGTGATATTTCACGTGTAGCCTAAAATGTATGTTTGATACATTAAATTAAATTCATTTTTATATGTATTCTATTTATTTTTATCTGTCCCATGTTTTTCCAGAAGCGCATGACGTCATCCTCTAATGCAGTTACAATATGACATTTTTTTTTTTCTCTTGTGCAGCTTTTGCTATCTTTGATCAGTTTTTACTGTAACTTTGATGAAATAAATAAGACAATATTCTGGCTTGACTAATGTTGTTTGCAGATATTTTTGAGTGATTTTCAAAATGTGGGAACACTAAATGTTAACTTTAATAAATTTTAAAAATCATGAAATTAAAAAAATATATATTTTAATCCATTAGTTTACAAGTTCATAATATAGTATATGTTCATTTAAAGACAGGAAATTGCATTAAAAATTAATAATTAAAGTATTTAATTATGGTACCTGTAGGTTACACATTTTGGACATTGGATGAACTGTAGGTTACACATTTTGGACATTGGATGAACTGTAGGTTACACATTTTGGACATTGGATGAACTGTAGGTTACACATTTTGGACATTGGATGAACTGTAGGTTACACATTTTGGACATTGGATGAACTGTAGGTTACACATTTTGGACATTGGATGAACTGTAGGTTACACATTTTGGACATTGGATGAACTGTAGGTTACATATTTTGGACATTGGATGAACTGTAGATTACATAAATTTGACTTTTCCATACTTTAATATGAATTTAAAAAAAATGTAATTGACTTATTTTTTAATGCAAATTAAAAAATTATATTAAACATTTTGAAAAAAAAATGTTGAATTAGACAATTTTTATTCACACACATTAAAAATATATATATGTTTTCTTTTAACTTTTAGTGAAACACTTGACATTACTTTCAAATTACAATTCAATATTAAAATTAATCTGCAATAGATTTTTATTATGTAAAAATTTCTTTACTCTTAGCATTTGAAACACTATGCCATATACTCAAATCACAGGTGTTCTCAACTTGTTTAAATAAGATAAATCATAATTTTTACTACATTATTCAAAATAATAATAAAAAATGTTAAATATTTATTATATTCCCTTAAAAGTGATGTCCAAAATGGCCAACGATCGCGACGGCCGCCATTTTGTTTCCATCGTGCATGATTGTTGACATGTGGTTAACAAAGTTTTTGCTTTTCCATTAAGTTAATATGACATATTTCGCCGAAAAAACACTTAATTATAAGAAATAAGACTATATTTTATTATATTTCTGATATTTTAGGACAGTGGAGCTTATTAAACATAAATTAAATCGCGGAAAAAATTGGAATGGCGATCGTTACATGATTGTTGACGTGTGGTTAACAAAGTTTTTGCTTTTCTATTAAGTTAATATGACGTATTTCACCAAAAAAGCACTTAATTTAAAAAAATAAGACTATATTTTATTATATTTCAGATATTTTAAGACAGTAGGGTTTATTAAACATAAATTAAATCGCTGAAAAAATCGGTATGGCGATCGTTACATGTTTTGGACATCACCATTTTGTAAGCAATAAATAAGAGATTTACTACTATTAAAATGTCAAAACCGTAAAAAAAACTTTTTAAAATTAATTTTAAGAACAAATAAATAATGATTAAAGTGCTTACCGATATTTCTGTTCATCCAACTTTCCAAAATTAATATTGTTGTGTAGATCGTTACAGTTGGACAAAATATACATCAATACATTTATTCCTTTTTAATTCTACAAAATAACCCTCACTGCTGCCATTTATTGCATGAAAATATAAACAATATGTCCTTTTTTAAAATTTATGTGTTTTTTCTTCTTTAAACTCATAAATAAACCATACAATGATTTTTTGTTTTGTCAGTTAACATTATGGATGTCCAAAAGTGATTATTTATAGGTAATTATATTAAATAATAATAATATTTATAATAAAGTTTTAAAGTAAATGATGTGTATTCTTGTTTTTGACAACACCAAGAACGTTTTTTTAAAAACAGAATGCAATTAAAGAAAATTAAGCATCTCCTGTATTAGATAAAAAATAAAATCTGTGCTTTGCTCCCACCTTTTGAGAATCACCCTTTTATCCTTAATTTTTCTTTAGAAGTTTAAACCTGCGTCTAAAAAATATTAGACAGCAGTGTGACATCTTTGCACAGGTCCACTGGTGATTTATACATTTCTAAAGGCAAGATAATTCTAAAGACTCATCATCTTACTATTCTAGTTTTTGTTTGTTGCTTTCACAATTTTTTTACATTTTTAAACAGAAATTAATGCATTAGTATAACAAAAAAATATGCTTTTTCCTCAAAAATCCTTTTACAATATATATATATATATATACAGTGAAACCTGTGTATGAAGATACTGTCTATAACGATAAACCTGTCTATAATGATATTTTCTTTTGTTCCCAGTGAAATTCCTATTTATTCAATGTATTTTGAACCTGTGTACAGCGATAATCAATTTTTAGCTGCACCAGTCTACAATGATAATTTTTCCTCTTTCGAAAGCTGATGGTTCCCGATAAAACCTAATTTTTTTCTTGGAAAACAACACCCCGTCATCCGGAATGTGAGATAACGAAAGACTGTGTTTATCTTTGTGTCCTGGTGTTGACTCTTTCTTCATTTTCACCCTTTTGTAGAAGGGATCAGGAGAGGTTGGGACAGGGGGGGGGGGGGGGTGCCACTTTGCTGCGTGTATAGAGCTGAAGTCTTTATAGGTGATCATTGTCGAACTTGTTTTAGATAGTGAGGGGATTGGGAAGGGTGTTACCTCTTTCTCAGAGCTTGACTAGTCACTGTCAAATCTTTTCATTCTTATGTTAGACACCACTCACTTAGGATTGACTGCGGTTTCATTGCAATTTGTTTTTATGTGCTCGTATTTTTCATTATTTGTTTTAAGTGTTGGCGCAACGTAAAGTAATGTCATTTGAAGAAAACTTAAAAATCATTTCGTATATTGACCAAGGACTGAAACAAGTTGACGCTCCTAAAAAGTATGGGATTTCGTAGTCAACGATAGCTACTTTCTTATACAAAAAAACGTGCAGCTTAACTCGTTAGACATATGTGCATGCACATGTCATTTGCAGCAAAAAGTAAGCAAACAAAATTAACAGATTTTTTTTTCTAAATAATTTTTGTTTCTGCAATTTTCTTACCAAGTAAACTTATGCTTGTATCTTTTTACTTATCTTTTTAATTTGTTTAATTATTACTTATTTACGTTTAAAAAATATAATTTTATATGTTCAACTTGTTTATAATGATATTTTATCTAGGTCCCTACTGTATTGTTATACACAGGTTTCAAGGTATATATATATATATATATTCACATACACGCACACACACAAAATCTTTCAAAATTAAATAAGCAGATTTATATTAATTGCAACACAAAATATAATTATATACTCATACATAGTGTCTAGAGCATTTCAGATTAAAAAAATAAAAACCTTTACATTTGTACAATTTAAGAACATATATTAATTCAGACACAATTAAATACAATGAACCCAACAAGAGAGAAAAATTAATCTGGGCCAGGACTTGAACCTGGGACGAGCCTCGACCCCAGGATTTAAGTTCTGACCCAGGTCAATTTTTTACTCATGTTGGGTTCATTGTATTTAATTATGCCTGAATTAATATGTTCTTAAATTGTACTTGAAAAGTAGTCAGATGTATTGTTTATGTGCTTTAACCTTCCCAGCACTGTGAACTGATACATCCATTCACTAAGCTGTAGGTTTCACTGCAATAGAAGCATTATTTAAATTCATGTTTCTATTAATATAATGTAGTTTTAAAACATTGAGTAATGATTAATACTCTAAAGGGTTATATTCATATACTTAATTGTGTAATATCATGGTTGAAAAATCATCTTTTTTTAGCATTTTAAAGAATTACAGGGAAAACAACTTTACAATTTTGCCCTTTTGCTCAGCGGTCACAGAGTTAATATTTACACTGTTAATTCAACAAGTGTTTTCAGTAGAGATGGGCGTTATTTAACATATAACCGAATAGCCTAATAATAAATAACCTAATTACTTCGCTGGAACCTAATATTGCATTAACATGTCACCGAAAAGTCCCTGTTAAATAAATAACATAGGACTTTTAAAAGACAGCGTCTTTGCTCACTTGTCTTAAGCAAAACTTCAATTATGTGCCACTAAAATAGAACAATATTCACTAAACGCATCCCTAATTTTCGTTTGAGACCTTCGTTCCTAACTTGCCTGTATTCTCACCACCAGTCAATTCTCTTACTCAGACGTGTGGTGCTAAAAATTTATTTTATATTTACTATCAATTGCAAATGCATAAGTAGTAATAACTTACAGCACTAATTAAATGCCTTTACGGTTTGGCACCTGGTGCTAGGTCACCGCCATCCACACACTTTCTCAGATTCTGACGATACTACGTAGAGCATAAACGAAGCACTGAAACAAATAGCAGATCAGGGAAACATGAAAATTTGTAAAACAAGAGCTCATGCTTGACTTGTTTTCAACTCATAAATCAAAGATATATTGTTTTTATTTAAAATTTTCATAACAGATCGTGTTCAGAAGAAATCAAACGTGTTCAGGACATCCCAAAACGTATAAATCCATTAAAATTCAGAAGTCAAAATTTTTTCACAAATCCATTGCTTTCTTCATATGAGTATAGGAGAAAATAAAAATATATGTGGAATCCTACATTCTATACATCTAAAAGAATTTTGACTTTAAATGCAATATATTCATGCTAAAAAATTAAATGTACAAGCTCCAATATTAATTTTAAATATTTTTACTTTGTATTACATTTATATTACAAAGGCATTTTAAATTAATACAGTTTTATCGATTATTTTAATTTTCATTCCTTTAAATACTACTCTGTAATCTAGTCTATGTGATTATTGAGTTTTTATTTACATTCCTACCATACATTTTTTTTTTTTTTTTTTTTTTTTTTTTTTTTTTTTGTAGCCAATTAAAAATTGAAAGTTTGAAAATTATACAATTTCTAATCATAATTATATCATGTTTCAAAATAAATTAGATTCTATTAAAAACTAGCCATTGGGGGCCACCGTAATACTTACCCATCATGGATATGCATAATGTAAAATATTAAAATAAAAATAAAAATGTGTAAATTACTTATAAAGTGCATTGCAATTCAAATAAAATCGTGGCTTGATGACATCACAAAATTTAAAGGCTCGATTACTGAATTGCTTGAAAGAAACATCTTTATAACTCCAAAAATAATAATCCTATTAACTAGCGGTTTATTGCATCTGATTAAGCGTAAAATTTCCAATTAAAATATATCTTTGAAGTGAAATTTGGATGAAATACAGGGTCATGACAAATCGAAGAGTGTGGAAATAGGATTCCAAATATCTCGGCCACTCATTATCCGATCGACTTCATGCTTTATGCAAAATTTATGTTTTTTTATTGTCTTTTATATTCATTTCTTAAAATAAACAATTTCGAAAATTTTTATATACCTTTCATCAGAACGAATATTTCGAGAGTCCGAAAAAAATTGTTCCGGTTAATCGAGGTTATTGAAATGAAATAGGCTTCTTCCCATTATTACATACTAAGTACATACCAAATTGCAAGTCTCTATCTCAATTTTTTCGGGAGGTAGAGTGTTTGTTTATGCACGGACGGCAAATTTTTTTTTCTAAAAATATGTTTTTCGGAATCTCCAGTGTCTGAAACGTGTAAATCCGTCAAAATTTTTTTTTCCGATTTTCAAAACGATTACAAGACTTACCCTATACTACGTATGATGGGTAAGTAATAAGATTATTTTCCCTTTCAAGCTTTCCACTTGAGACCACTTTTTTAAAATCACCTTTGGAACTTGAATCATAAAAAAAGTTTACTTTTGTTACTCTAAATAATCAAATTGCTCTAGTATTAGATTGCTATATGGTTCATGAAAAACTGCAATGAAAAAGTAATCTTATTTCCTCTTGTTCAATTTCAAATTTTATCATAAAAATACCCTATTCCTTTTTTTTTTTAAATATACAATCTATACTAATAAAAGAAAGATGTTTGTCGTGTCTGCAATAGCTAGGAAAATATACCACACATAGAGATCTAAAAGTTTTGATGAGGATAGTCCAAGGCAGGTCTGAATGCACTTAAGGCTCAGATTTTTCATTTATTTTATAATTAGCCAAGCTATTACACTTAAATGAAAATCGCAAAATGGCACACCACTGCCAATTATAAGGGTTTCCTAAACATTCTGAGGTTCTGAAGCAGAGAACAAAGAAGCAGGATTTTTTTTTTTTTTTGAACTGAAAACTTTGAAATCTGCATTTTGAAACAGCATCTGCTTTTCTCAACGAAATATGAAAAAAATAAAAATAAATAAATACCCACTTAATTATTGTACTTTTCTGGTTCTAATGGTGCTATTCATTAAAAAAAAAATGTTAATATTTACCCATTCAAAAAAAAATTATTTTCCCAACATCAAATTCATGTTTTTTTTTTAAATGTTTACAAGTTCTTCTGTTCAAAATGTGAAAAAAACAAAAATTTATTTGAGGTACCTGTCCTATTCCGAAGGTGTTATTCGTTAAAAAAAAATATTAATATTAACCTTTAAGAGGGAGGAAGGGTAGGGTGGAGACATTTTATATTATGCAGGTTTTTTCAGGAACTTTTGGCAAGAATTTAAAGTTTAAGATATCTAAATGTCAGAAATTAAATCAGCAATAGCTGTAATGGGGATTTGTTATCTCGTTTGGATAGATATTCATTTAAAAATATAAAATCATACAAATTCGAAAGTAAGAGTATGCTGCCAAAGGCAGTGGGGTCCCTAATATTAGGTTCATTTGAATAGATTTCCATTGAAAAATATAAAATCATACAAATTTGAGAGCATATGATGCTGAAGGCAGTGTATACAGCATGCCCAGTGTAAGCTGCTGAAGGTATTGGAGCCCCCAATTCTAGGTTTGTTTAGATAGATTTTCATTTTAAAATATAAAGTCATACAAATTTGAGTGTTTATACTGCTGAAGGCATTAAGCCCCCAACATTAGGTTCATTTAGAAATATTTTCATTTTAAAAAATATTAAATCATTCAACACTGATTTAAAGTTTACTATGTGATTATCATGGAATTTAAGGTTATTATCATGTGCCCGGGCAATGCCAGACAGTAATAATAATAAGACCATAATAATATAATTAATGTTCAACAATTGATTCATTTTTTAAAATTTGATAAATTTTAAAACAAAGTCTTCCATAAAATAAATTGTATCACCATGTAATTAATTAATTAATTTTTTTGGTGAATTTGTCAGATATTGATTACAAAGCAATCACTCTCTTTTAACTAAAAGTTTAATTTAAAAAACATTTTTATTGCAATAAAAAATTTAAAACACAATTTATTGCATCATAACGATAATTTTATATGCCAAACATATGCAAATTCAGTGAGTTTTAATTTTGTTCAGCGTTCCAGGCCTTTTACAAAAAGGTAAACAAAGTAACAACCTTAATTATCCAGGCACAAATTATACAATTAGCAGATGCTTTTATATTAGTGATAGCACACCTTACCATCCTTGTTTAAAATATTGGACACAGGATGGAAATATCCTCTAAAATAAAAGCGTAAGTCATGTGACTGTCATCAACAGTTCCGGGATGGCCGTTTCACTTTTTCATATGCCAGGCGGCCATTTTTATTCAAAATTATTTTTTCGAATAAAACTGCATAAAAGTTACATTTTAAGAAAGATCGTTCAAAATAAATTAATATTTGAGAGATGACTTGCGTTCAATTATGTATATATTCTGCAATAACTTCAGTCGAAAGATTCGCAGTTCAAATTCTCTATTCATAAAAGTAAACAAAAAAAAGATTGATTCGTCGTCAACATTTAAAATATTAAATCATGGAGGTAATCATTCGCAAAGCAAGTTCTCCGCGAATGAATTTTTGGACCGCTGCCTCGGGTCAAAAAAATAATTCGCACCAGTGAGACAATCAAAGTTTACCATAATTATGTGCTATACAACTCAACTTCCTTCTGGACCTTTTACTTGACGTAAATTGAACTCATGTAATAATATTTAATGAATCAAATTTTTAGCATTTTTAAAATCGCTAATACAGCTTTTATTTATCGCGTGTACAAATTAGAAACAATACTTCGACTTTGAAATCAAATGTTTTGATTTATGATATTATTTCTTTTTTTTTTCTATTTAAATGAAAAGTGTGAAGTATTTTAAATTTATGTAATATAAGCATTTCGGATTAAAGTTAAGTATTTTAAATGAAATGAGTGACAGGTTTATAATTTAAAATTAAATTAATGTAGTATGAAGGATGGTGATGGGAACAATATTTGGCGATTTATCATCTGCTCCCGGCTAACAAAAATACTCATAATTAAAAAAGGAAATAAAAATAAATAAATGATAGTTTGATGTAAATAAATATTGATATACATATCAAAAATAATTTATAGAACTAAAAAAAATAAAAGTAAATAAACAACAATTTCCATAAAAAATTTTTCGCCAAATTCGCGGGGGGGGGGGGGGGGGGGGGAGGAGGGAATCGCGCCAACGTGCGTATGTGACACCTGTGCCCAAAAAATATGCGAAAGGCTACCATGATCGCAAAAGTTCATGACTTGTCTATTAGAATCTTCCGATTTGGCAAAGGATTAAGGGAAAATTAAATTATGAATAAATGTAACGTGTTGCAATGTTTAACATACATTTAAGGGAGACCAAACTGGTCGCCAGTGGCGGCTAGTGGTAATATATTTATGTATTTTTTGGATAAAATGTACATAACTCATATATAATGAAATAATACATAACTGCACAAATTAAGATGAGGATCTTATACATACAGTGTTAAATTCAGACACTTTTCTCTGGGAGGGATTTCTGTGGTTCTGGGTGGGGGTCAATTAATTATTACTTAGGTAGATTTATTTTTATTTTCTCCAGTCAGCACACCCGCCAGCAATTTCTCTATGGCACAGACCATTAGACAAACTATGTCCAGCAAAGATTAATAATATTTTTCATCAGCAAGTTTCATCTTCCCAAATATTAAAAATATGGAATTCTGTCAGAGAATGGAAAAGTTTCAGCCATGCATGAAACATGAGGGGAAATGTTGCAATGCAACATCGATGATAGAGATTGAGGTAATGTTTGCAACTTATCGTTTGCATCTCTGAATAATGTAAAAGAACGTTTTTTTTTTTCCCATTTGCTAAGATACAATAACAAACATAATATAAATAGCATTAATTAAATGAAAAATTACAAAAAATACAAATAACAATAATAATAATAATAAAGGTCTAGAATATATGTACCTGAAATAATTATCTGAACTCAATATTGCTATGTGTGTTTTAGATGAACTACCAGGATGCCATGCGGTCTGAATAACATGGACACGATTAGTATGTATAAAGAATAATTCAGCAATATTCCATGACCTGGGTAAAAAAGAGAAAAAATCATTACTAATATGCGGGGATCTACAAATGGTTAAAATCTGGTAGCCAGCAAAAAATTTCCAGTTGCCTGTAAAAAAATATATATTCCACCCCTCCTCCCAACTGTTGTCACTTTTTTCTCATCTTTAATTTAATCCTGAATTTTCATGAAGCACTACAGTTTTTTTTTTTTTTATGAATTGATTGAAAAAGAATAATCATGAACAGAGTAATAATATACTTTAAATAGCATTGACTCTTAGATTTAGTTAATAAATTAAATTAGAAATATCATATAAATTAAGTTTCTCAATAAAACTTATCGAAATTACATAAATCTTAAAAGAAAATTAAATGTACATTACGAAGTTTCAGCGAATAAAGCATGCAGTATTATATTATAAGAAAAACAATTGTTCTTTACTGAAATCATTATTTTTTTCAAGAAAATTATTTTGAAAGAATCTACTTAGAAAAACACATCAGTATGCTTAAAATTATTCATAGAACTTGCACATGGAAATATGTATATAGCCATCTTAATGGACTATTTTTTCCATATTTTATTTTCATATGTACTGTCACATATCTTTATAATTTGCTGAAACTCATGAAATGTAAAAGTAACAGTATGTATTTTGCAAAAATATTCATGCTTTAAGGCTATTCTCAAATTGAAACTGGCTAGTTTATGACATATTTTCTAATTAATTTTTGTTCGGAAATGCAAGAAATTGGCAGGTGTTCTTAAACCTTGTAATCAAAAGACATTTTCCATTTTTTGGTAAAGGCAGAAGATTTTTCAGAAAATACTGTCAAAGTTGGCATTTTGAACCAGATTTTCAACAACGCAGCATAAGAAAGGGAAAAAACGTGTAGTAATGTGACACAAATCTCTTATAATCCAATAAGTAATTTATTTATAAAAAAAATAGAAAACTCATTTCGATTCTAAATTGCTTCAATAGTCAGGCCTGTTAATTTTATGCCTTTGTGTTAATGAGTCAGAAAGTTTCACTTTGTTGAGCAGGTCATTTGAGAACCACCTTAATAATATTATTTTTTAGCTGGTAATTGTAATGACTAAAGAAAGATAAAAAAGGAATAGTAAATAAATTTTTATAATAGTTAAAAAGTTATCATTAATAATAAAAGTTTTTATCAATTAACTGTATTAATTTTAATTTACTTTAATGAATTTAATTATGAATTTTGAAAAAGATTTTGTCTTATATATTCAGAAATTAAAATAAGAATACATTTTTTCTAATCTAGTTTAATAATTACATAACAAAAATTACAAACATGAAAATAAATAGAAATTTTTGGAATGCTAAATTTGAAACACTCATCACAAAATATAGTCTTAATAAACAATAGTACTGCTTATGAATCCGAATCGTAGTATACTCTTAGGAGCATTCTATAACAAAATACAAATTTTGCAGTTTTCTGCACACCAAATGTGTTTCTTAATTTATTTAAAAAAAAAAAAAAATGATTTGTTCTATTGATGCTGAACTAGGAGGCATGAAATGAAGTTTTACCATTTGATTTTATTATTCAAGGCTTTCCACCAAACATTGGCTTTCACATCGTATGTTTTGAAAAACTTCTTGGAAATGGTTTTCTGCTTCATATACTAAAAGTAGTGGAAAAGAAATTGGCACAAAATTCATCAGCCACACTCTTGTTATTTCATTCTGTTTTGCCTTTAATATTTGATCACTTTTGTGCAGTGGATCAGTCATTTAAATGCCAAAAAGTGGAAGAGTTGTAATGCCAAGCCTATTTGTTTCATAATCAGATCTTTATGTAGAGTTAATTCAGCATAGTTTGCCAATTTCAGCCAATTAAAAGAAGTTACTGCTATTGTTGCATTATCAGTTTGGAGTTTGTTTAATGCTTTAGCTACAGGCTCACTTGCTTAAACAAGTTATAACCAGAGGGCCCGTGCGAAGATTTCACACTGAAATCTAATATTTTTTAGGTACTTCTCTATTATCCAGTCGACCACTTTTCATAACAAAAAACTACCGCCAAACTGTAAGATTAAACGCCAAAAATGCAGTCCCATTTACTTGATGTCAGAATCATTATGCGTGTTTGTTACGTCATCTAGTGGTTTTACATTCGATATTTGCGTGTATTTTTCATTATGTTTTACTGATTTAGTAGTTATTTTATTAATTAAAATAACAATTGTGTCCTTAAATTCTTATATTTTATTTATTTATTTTTTGATATTCCAATGGCAACGTTCTCCCATTTATTTGGCGATAGTTTTTTGTTATGAAAAGTGGTCGACGGGATAATAGAGAAGTATCATTTTTTATCAATATGTAATATTTATTAGATGCAGGTTTAAACTTCTAAAGAAAAAGCAAGGATAAAAATATCTGCAAACATTTAGTTGTTAGTCAAGCCAGAATATCATCTAATTTATTCCATCAAAGTTAGACTAAAAACTGATCCAAGATTGCTAAAGGCACGCACGAGAAAAAATAATAACAATCGTATTTTGACGAGGATGACGTCATACGCTTCAGGAAAAACATGGGACTTAGAAATATAAATCTAAACATTTCAATTTCAATTTCGCTTTTTAATCATAAGTATAAAATAAACCCGTGCGGTGTTTTTTATAATAATTGCTGAGCATCATATAACGTGGTATTTTATTTTTTTGGCAACAATAATTTCAGGAAAACCTTTCATTTCTTTTATGAAAACAATGCCGATTTAATTTTTAATTTTCAGCAAATTTTAATCAAAAACATGTTTTAATGAATTGTTAAGTGGGCTATGTCAGAAGCCGGTTCTAAATCCTTTCATATGGTATCTCATTCGTTGTTCTGTGTTTTATATTTTCTTAGAAAAAGGGATGTTGACAGGAGAAATAATATATATGATTATTAGTCTTTGAATATTAATATCACTTTTGTGGTTATCACAAATATTAAGAAATGCCAGACATATTTTTAATAAATGTGGATGTATATTCTATTTGGCTAGTCCATTCATTTCTGTTGGCGACTGGGAATTCAAAGTATTAGAAAGTTCTTTGAGCCATGTTGCTGGTTAATGGTAGCTTCTAAAATATTTTTGTACTTCAAGAACATATTTAGTACTTAATATTACAGTAATAATTTATGCTAATAAATTCATTCAATGTGCTGCACATTCTTAAACAAACAAATGTGTTTATTTTTCAACAACAGTTGACATAGTTTATCCATTTTACTTTCATTATTAATAACAACTGACACCACCTTTGTTTTATGTTTCTCCCCAGCAATTTTGATAGATATCTACCCTATATATATAAAATCCTAATGAAACGAATTTGTGAAACGATTTTATGAAACGAATTTATGAAACGATTTTATGAAACGACTGATTAAACGACTGATTATGTTTCAGGGCTATTTCTAATAAAATATTAAACGCTTGATGGTGAAATTAATACCAATTGTCCATAAAAATCCGCGGATGTCAAAACTGGTAATAGAATTTTGAAATTGGAATTAGTTTTCGAGATATTATTTTTTTTCTAATTTTAATGACATTTCTGTAATGATGGCAACTAATTACTCAGTTTTTTTGTGACAAAAAAGGGGAAAAAATTGAAAAGGATCCCGATAGGGATTATTGATTTCTTTTTATTCGTCATTTTCAAATTGAAATTGAATTTATCTTTTATTTCAATCGATAATGGAGACAAAATTGTGATTAAATTATGTTTTTCAGGAAAATTAAAAAAAAAAATCACATTTCTATCGTCAGGATTCAATTGTCTGTCAGCATTTAATTTAATTTATAAACTGAAAATATTTTGAATAAATTAGAATTTTGAATATGTAAAAGCAAAAGAAAGGGGGAAAAGGAATTAATAGTAATTATTATTTATTGATATCATTTTGTTATTTTTTTGTAAAATTTAATTAAACGAATTTATAAAATCACTAATTCGGATATTTGAAACGAATATATAAAATTATAATTGTCCAACTGAACAGAAGGAGAATAAAAAAAAAAAGTCAAGACCCTTATAATAGAAAAGCACCAAAAGTTCATTGGGTTTTTTTTTTTCATAACTTTTGACAACAAATCTATGTATATTAACGAATCTATCCCTTTTTGAAACTCGAATTACGCCAAACCTAAAAGCAAAGAATCCTATACTGGAAAAGAACCCGATTTTCTTATGGACAATATTCAAGTGACATAACATGGTGTAAAATTATCGTGGATAGCAAATTTGTTTAAATATCTCATCAATTAATGCCGAATAAATGCAGGCATGCATGCACAAAATATTTAATTAATTTTGTATGATAAATAATTATTAGAAAATTCGTATATACATATTAATTGAAATAAATAATTTACATATTTAAAATAACATGAAAATATGCATGATGGTGCATTAAAATAGAGAGAAAACTAAAACCTGTTACTGAAAATGTCTATAACATAGTACTTTTCAATACCGTGGTTCTTAATGTTATTCACAAGCAGATGGAATTTTTCTCATCCTTAAATGCAAAGGAAGAATAGAATACAGATCGTTGTTATAAAAGTCCCAGAGGTAGCCACAATTTAAACCTAACCATTTTATACAAGCTGGTTTTCAAGCTGTAATTGATTTTACTTATCAATCCCGAAAACAGTCGTCAGTTGTCGCAACAGCTATGTATGAGGCCATGATAATAAAAAAATGCCCCATTAAAACGTTAAAAGCATGGCAACCCAATTACAGATTTATCAATATTTTTAAAATAAAGCACGCTGTCATGTTTTTAGAGGCCTCGAAGTCTGAGCGGGGGTTGGCGAGCGTAGCTCGCAGGGGGTAGGCCCCCTAGTTTATCTATAACTGTTTTACAGTGCTTATGATGTCAGAGTTATATATTATTACGACCCCTTCCCTTTTACTTAATAAATCAAAAATTTCCCTTTCAATTATATGATGTCAAAGCATATAATATTTAATTCAGAAATCTTACTCATTATTTAATTTATTGCTCCAAAAAAATCTCCTGTTTCTGTTTTTTAATGCTCTAAAGTCACTAAAACATTTTTTCAACAGGAACCCCTCCCTATATACTTTCTTTATAATCTCCCCCCCCCCCCTCATTAAAAAAATACAGGTATTCATAAACGCCTTGCTTTCTTAAATCACGATCGTAACAGATTTTTAATAACCATTCTTTTATCTACTTGATATATGTCTTCATTAAAATCTCCTTTGTGTTAAGTAAAAGTAGAATAAGCAAATGTAACAATTTCCATACCCGTATATGGTCACAATAAAAGACTTCTATTAGATCAATATCCTTGGTCATTCTGAAAATAGCGAATGGCAGCTGAAAAATGTAATAATCACCTGTCCCGAAATTCTGCCTCATCGTGAGCATCTTTCCGTTAAAAAAGTCTTTGGTGGACCTTGTTTTAAATTATTAATAAATTTATGCCAAAATTGGTGCTCATTATTGAAATTCACATTGTATTTATGCTCTTTTCAAGACAATTGCGGCAATCTGACAACTCTATTGGCAATCTTGGAATTCATTGGTTTTGTACTTCGCTCTGGCCTGTCCTGCTAATAAGATTACGAACGGTCACTCTTTGTGCCTCTCTCTTGCTGTAATACAATGACTGGCCGTATACTTATATTTTTCTAAATAAAACCATCCTTTAATGCTATTGGAGTTTTTCTATGTACTTTCTAATCGAACCTGGTCACTGATCAACGAACAATATTACAGCGCTCTTCTGTTTTCTTATTATTATCTCCATATTCTTCAGCATCAAGGAAATATGATTTGTCAATAGTATGTAAACTGGATGCAACCACTGTCTCATTATGAATACTGCCCTAGCCATTTTCCATTACGGTACATTCATTACATTCAAGTGTTGAGATCATCTCATTTTCAAGTAACGATGTTACTTCATTTTAATAGGTTTTCAGATAATGCTTTTTGTGATGGTGGATGTAACCTGGTCAGTGATATAAAATACCTGGGTATTTAATTTTAAGGGTAAATAGTACCTATTTTTGGTATTTACAATGGGTACTTATTCTTCAATTAAATATATCTGTGAAAACACTCATGTTGCTATTAGTTATGATGCATGAGCATAAATAAATGAAAGAAAAACTTAGGACTTTAAACATCTTACAACTCTTAAATTTTAAAGAAAGTCAACATTTTACATTTAAATATATTGAATTTAAGTGTCCTTTTTAATTGTAATACAGAATGAAAACAAAAAAAAATTACCAAGGTATGTATTGAGAAGCATTTTATAAAAATGATCAAATTAATTTTTATTAAATTTAAAAGAGAAAATATTATTTTTTCTAACTCAGTAATTTTAAGTTGAAGAGAGCAGGAAGTTTGATATTAAATACAACTTGACATAAGAGTTGACAATTGTTTGTTTTTTTTATAAGAAATTATAACATAAACAAACAAATAATGAGATTGTTAGCTTAAAAATATTTATCAATTTACCTGCCAATTATGTTTTCATTATTAGCTGCATTAGTTCCAAATTTACCATATCTCCAAGGTATTTCATATATGGTTACACCATGTTTGCCAGAAAGCGAAAGTAGACTACCAGTTTGATTAAGGGAAATTGAATCCACTTCAAACACAGGAGGATTTGTCAGAGAGAGAGACTAAAAAAAAAGAAAATACATTATGTAAAATGTTACACTGAAAAATAAAAAAGATTTTGTTGTTTCTTTTTAGTCACTCAGACTTGTGAATTTTGAATCAAAACACTTTTACTGAATGAGCACAAAACACTCAACAAATATATAATTTTTAAATTCCACCCAAGTAGATTTATCACTTACTGCTGTACAAAGCATTTCCATCACTCTAAGTTGTGCTCACAGACTGACTGTGCAAGCAGGGTCCAACTAGCAAGTTTTTGTGCCCCTTTAGATTGGTTAATTTACTGATACTAATTTTTTTTTTACACATTGCACGCTTATTCAAAAAGTGTCAACTCGAAAAATTATGTCTTCTGGAAAATTAAAAAACTGTTCCAGGAATAAAATAAAATATTTTTTCTATTATTTATCGAAATGTGCTTTTAACCATAGATTTAGACATATTTTTGGTCATTTTATCGTATTAATATCTCAAATACCACATTTTTTCAATAGTGTCACTTTTCGAATAAATATACAATATGATGATAAAATTGAATGACTTGATAAATACAGTACATCAATTACTAGAAAATAATGATAAGAAGTCTACTTATTAATCATGTTATTGATATTAAATGATAAAATCAAACTGATACTAAGTGCAAACAAAAGTCCTAAAAGAAATAAAAACGTTGGCACAGTTATGATCTTTTTTTAAAAAAATGGAAATTTAGATGAAATTATGAAAAATTTCACGTCCCTCAGAAATTTTGTGCCCAGAGCATAGGCCCCGGGTGTGATAGTCAGGGCCTGTGTGTAAGAAAAAGGTTGCAGTGGTATGCACATAAAAAAGACCTACCGTATTTACCCGCGTATACGTCGATCCCGCGTATAAATCGACCCCCACTTTCCCGATCAAGAAATTTGAATTTTTATAAATCTCGCGTATAAGTCGACCCCCCACTTTTCCGATCAATAAATTTGATTTTTTTTCAAAATACATTATTCAAAATCACCTGGAAAAAAAAGAAAGTATACTAAATATACAATAATAAAGGAACTTTATTATTATTATTTTTTTTGTACATTTATTCGAAATCACCTGGAACAAAAAGTACTAAATATACAATAATGAAGATAATAATATACAAAGTTAAACTGATTCGAGGTCCGATTCAATATCGGACTCGCCAAACACTTCACATAAGTCCTTCGTCGTCATCGGTTCATCATGATACACGTTTTCAATCTATGTATCGCAACATTCTTCCTCGTTGTTATTACTTTCTTAAATGGCATTATCTTCTGTGCCATCTAGTTCGTTGCTTATGCAGCAATTCTTGAATTAATTTTATAATCATTTCGGAAAGAATTTGATTCCACGCATCTTTAAACCACTGGGCAATTAATGCAATGTCGGACTTTCTAATATTACCGCCTTTTGTTAATGTTGGACAACCGGATGAAATCCACTCTGAAAAAAAAAATTAAGGACCCTCGCATAAGTCGACCCCCCCACCTTTAAAGTCTCTTTTTGTCCAAAATTTCTCGACCTATACGCGGGTAAATACGGTACTTACTCTCCAAACTCAACACACCCACGTGAGTAACATATTTTTTTTCTTTACATAAATCTAAAAATACAAATACACATAATACATACAAAGCTATATGAGCTAGGTCACATGTCCGAGAAAATTCGATTAGTGGGTCACGCTAATTTTATCTAAAAAACGGCTCAGACTATTTAGACTAAATTTTGCATCTTATGGTTTTCAGGCACGAGAAGACTGTTGGGCTAAGTCACATGTTTGAGAAAATTAGATTAGTGGGTCATTTTGGTCATGGGTCATTATGGGTCAAGCTATTTTTATCTTAAAAATAGCTCGGACGATTTGAACTAAATTTTGTATTCTACAGTTTTAGGGAATGAGAAGACTATTGGGCTAGGTCACATGTTTGAGAAATTTCGATTAGTAGGTTATTTTGGTCATGGGTCAAACTATTTTTATCTTAAAAACGGCTCAGACAATTTGAACTAAATTTTGTATCCTATGGTTTTTGGGCATGAAAAAATCATTGAGCTAGGTCACATGCTCAAGAAAATACAATTAGTGGGTCATTTATGGGTCAAGCTAATTTTATCTTAAAAACAGCTCAGACTATTTTGACTAAATTTTATATCCTATGGGTTTCGGGCACGAGAAGAAAATTAGACTTGGTCACATGTTCGAGAAAATTTTATTAGTGGGTAATTTTGATTATGGGTCAAGCTATTTTTATCTTAAAAACGGCTCAGATGATTTGAACTAAATTTAGTATCTTATGGTTTTCGGGAATGAGAAGACTGAATATTTTTGGGCTAGCTCACATGTTCGAGAAATTTTGATTAGTGAGTCATTTTTGGGTCACTGCGGGTCAAATTTATTTAATCAAAAACGGCTGTAACTATTTAATTGAATTTTGTATCTTACAGTTTTCGGACACTAGAAGGTCATTGGGCTCAGTCAATAACATATCGAGTTGAACTCAAAGCTAATTTTGACCGAGCCTAGCTTGGTCTTCCCTGCTTGTATATATATATATACTATATCAGGCTAAACTCACCTTGCTAGTCCATTTTCCAAATGAACCTTGAATCAAATAAAACGCTGAATTCGATCCTTGTATTTTAAAGTAATATGGGCCTTCACCTGGAAAGTCCTACCGCATTGCTAAATGCACTGCAAATGCCATTGCAATATTATATAATCTTACAAGAGGGCTACAGAAATTATAAAAAAAGTTCCCTGATTTTTCCTTGACTACTTTTATCAGATTTCCCTGATTTTCATTATTAACGATACACATATAGTATTTAATATATGCTGCTTCCTCGTATAACACACTTATCTAGCTTGCTAATACCTCATTTGAGAGAAAAACATAAAAATTGCACAATATACATAAAGTACTGGTTCACAGTTTCATAAATCCAAACTCAAAATTTAGTCCAACAACTTCATATAGTGGCCAATATGGCAACCAAAAATTTTCTCTATTTTCTGAAGAATGTTCAAGTTTAATTCTGACGTGATAGCTAATTGGATTAAGCTGGCCAGTGTTGAATTCAGGGGGTGGCCCAGAGGGGACATTCCCCCTCGGAGCATTGAAATCTCCCCCCCCCCCCCACCCAGCAGATTTGAGATTTTATGCTTTTAATGATAAAAAAGTGCAATTTTTCAATAAATGGCTCCTTTTACATTAAATAAACTGTATAAATATTGAAAATATTGCTTGTGTATATGATACAGTGAATAGGTTGAAAGAAACTATGTTGCCAAATTTCCTTCTCTCGCCAAGGCCATTTTCTCTATCTTTCCAAGATCTGTATACTGGAAAAGTAGCAGCTTTTGTAAGATTACTACAGTAGCCAAACATAAAATTATATATGCTCTAAATATGTTAATGGTATCCATATACAAATGTCATAAAAAATTAAATAAAAAATAAAAAATCTCATGCCACACCCTGTCTTTTACAAAAAATAAATAAATAAATAAATAAATAAAAATAAAAATAAATAAAGCTTATTATTCAATATTAATACCCAAATATAGGCTTTTGTCTTGTGAGACTAACTCAGATTTTTCTTTTTGAGTGATAACTCACATTTCATTCTTTTATCCATAAACATAAAAATTTATGGACAAAACAATATGCTATTTTAAGTGAACTAAATGGAGCAATTATTATGAGTGTTTACAAAAAATAAATAAAATAAAAAATCAATACTTTATAGTAGGCTTCTTTAGATTTTTCCACATTCTGGCTGGAATTCGCAAATTTTTTAACTGTTTCGTTTATTCCATTGTCGTTCACTTCAGCCGTTAAAATACATGATCCAGAGTCATGCCATACAAATATATGTTGCTCAAACGTTGCAATTAAGTTTTTTGACTCTTTAACATTTAAATATTTTTTACTATTCAATTTCAGCTTTTCTAGCATACCACATTTTATTAATTTTTGATCAATATTTGCAGCCATATTATTAAAAAGCTACATAAAAATCATCTACACTAGTTTTGAATATTTAAAAATGTAATAAATGAAGACTTGTTGAGCTTATTCTTTTCAAACAAGATCTAATAATAAGAAAAACAAATATAAACAAAATTCGGGCAGTCGCAGTTAAATGTTAAATCAATTAGACTAATGGTTGATTGGTTGTTAGACAGAAACACACAACTTTGTTGCCATTAGCAACTGTCTATGAACTAAACTAAATTAACTGCCGACCGCTTAAATATCTGACTTTTAATTTTGTTTTTTTTTTATTTATATGTCTGCTGATTTTCGTCTGATGCGATCATGAAGGTGATGAGTTGGTAATTAAAATTATATATTGAAAAGTTCTTAAATTAGGGAAAAGAATAAATTTTCAATGATACAAAAGGTTTATATTTTATTCCCAGGAACTGCTGATACAATCTATGAAAATGAAAATTGAAACTGAATAAAATATCAGGTAACTTTTTCATCTGAAAGATTATCTGGATAGAGTCTGTTTTCTATTTAATTTAGGAATATTTGAATGATTTCTGTTTTGATGCTATGAGAAGCATGTAAAGTTTTCTTTTTTCATATTCAAATTTAATATTCAAGGATTTATATTGTTGAATATATATATTTATCTATAGTAGTAAAAGTGTACTATATATAAACTGATAATTTTAAAATTAGATGTTGGAACTCAAAAGTTTATTTCGTTGAAACACTGCTTTATATTAAGCCTTTTTTTAAATTTTTTGTTACATTTTCGTATTGCAGTCTCATCCCTATGTTTGATTAATGGATCTTTTAAGATGTAGATTTCCTTTATTATCCGTAACAACAAAATCTGATAGTAGGGTAGATGTGCCAGTAATGGACCCCCTTCCAGTAATGGGCCACTTTCAAAGTTTTTGATTTATAAAAAAATAACCAATAAAAATTTAGCCTTTTATATATTTTTTCATAATTCCTCCTTGCTTGTTTTATAATCTGGGTTATTGTTGACACTCTTAATCAAACCAATCAGGAAGCAGAAAATAATGTTTCACAGTTCCACAGATTTTCTGTGAAAATCTTAATGAACATGCTAAGAGCTGGCTTCACTTAAACAACTGATATCTTTTTTATTTTCTTGAAAAAATTGCATGTTTTTGTTTAGACAATAATAGAAAACTTTGAATTTTACATACTAATGGCAGTTTACAAAATTTCATTTATTTTTCAGGTTTTAGGACCATGGCCCATTACTGGAATGCTTAATTAGTCAATTTCCAGTAATGGACACCCCATGTGGACATTACTGAAAAAGCAATTTCAGTAATGTTCATAGTGCATATATTTTTGTTATTTAACTGAAAAGTTAAGTAGTCAAATTTTAATTTTTTTAATTTTACTTACCAGACTGTAATAATACATTTTTTTTTATTAATTTCATGTAATTAATAATTTTTTTTAGATTGCTATCAAATTATTTTTTTGTAAACCGTACCTTGCATATTTTATAATGTGGCAATTAACACCCATCAGCAACAACACCCATGTGGCAACTAACACCCACAGGAAGCAGACAATAATCTTTAAGGGCATGGGAAAATGAGGGGCTCATGGGGTTCACACTTTCCCCATTTAAAAAAAAGACAAATTTTTAAGTCATAACGAGTGCTTAAAAATTTATTTTCTGTCTTAAATGTTTCATTATTCAGCTCTGACAAAAGAACTACATACATAAAAAATCCCTATAATATTAAATTTATAGTAGCAATGAAAGTAGTAAATCTGCAGATCAGGGGGCTCAAATGTCAGTTCTGATATTTTATTTTGAAATAATTTTATTTAGTATTTAAAAAACATTCAACCTACACTTTCATTTATTTGATATATTTCATACAAATTGCTAAAAGTAATATATAAAGCAATTTTAGGAAGTTTAACTGTTAAGAATAAAAAGAAATATGATTCCATGCACTGGTACTTCAAGACACTTAAAAAAAAATCTTTTTCTTTTGTTAAACTAACCCTTCTAAACCCCCTCCCCCCCCCCCCTCAATGACTTAATAATTTGATAGATATAATTCTTTGAAAGTTAGTATTTTAAACCTTCTATCTAAAGTAATTAAAATAATGATCTTGTGATAGTGACAATAATTAATTTAAACAGTGAATTATTCTCATAAATATTTTATTAATTATTGATATCCTAATTGTTAAATTTATTTTAAAATGACTATTTTATTTCATTAATATGCTTTCATGAAATTCTGGTTTTAAATACAATCATAAAATCAATTACCTATTATTTTTTGTGGGGTGTCCATTACTGGGTGGCCCATTACTGGAAGAGAGGTGGCCCATTACTGGAATTTAGGGTGTTTTGATTTATTTCTGTTATTTACAATTAAATTTTGATCCACATTGGGAAATGTGACTATGAGCATGATTAAATATTGTTGATAGATTAATATAATATTAAAAAAAGTGGACTATAATAATTATAACTATTAATTAAAAAATAATTTTTAAAGAAATTCCTTAAGGGTGTCCATTACTGGCACATCTACCCTATATTGTTCTATTGTGAGTCATCCACTGTTTTGTTTTCGCAATCATTGGTAACAACTAATTAATAGCAGAAGATTGTAACATTGATAATGAATAATTGATAGCAGAAGATGACACCATCATTCTTTTGGTAATAAGTTGTTAGTTAAAAGCTTAGTTAAGTTGCTATTTAAAATGTAATTGTTGTGTTTTGATGCAAAAAATTGTAAGTAAAGAAGAATTAAAGATATGCCCATGTTTATTGAAAAATAGTGGGATATAAAAGGTGGTATTTCCTTTTTATAGCAGGTTTTAGTATAACCCAGGTTTAAGAAAGTCAAGTGTGATTTCTTGCCAAATATTACAAACAGCAATAAATATATGTTGGCTAGGTGCAAATCTTGCCAACAATATTTTTTTCTCCTTGCCGATGGCAGCTTTCATTTTTCACGTATATAAGTTATTAAATAATGGTTTAATGATGAAATAAAATACTTTGGTTTATTATATTACTATAAAACCCATGACTTTGCACAGATTGTTATTGAAGTATGCCAAATTGTGTTTCTGTACCTATTTACATTAAGGGGAATTTATACTGCTACAGATAATTAAAATATTACTAATTAAGTACCATTTTGAGGAAACTTCATACTTGTGTTGTATTAGGTGAACATGAGACTTGAATTAATGAAAAAAAAAACTTAATTGTAATCCATTTGTAGACACCCCCTTCCAAAACACAGATAAAATGCAATCACTATCGTACAGTGAAAGACATTTTTTTTAATCGGTTCAATAGTCTCAGAGTCTATCAGTCTGTTTCTTACGAACAAGCATTTCTTTTTTACAGTATTAGTATACCTTGATTCCCCATAAAAGTGAAAATACCATGAAGTAATAGGTTAAGAAACATTGGTTTTGTGTGATGATAGGCTAAATATGAAGTACTTCTTTACCTAGTTGCAGTGCCAAAACTAGCCTTTTTGGCGCCCCCCCCTCCGAAAAGAAAATTTCCAAAGCGAATTTTTTCTAAGTTTCTAAAATTTAAAGTATATAATCAGATATTCTGTAATACTGAACTAAGTAGTCAGCTTTGTCAAATACTGATTCATTACAACTTTGAAAGTAGAATCGAAAGGAACCGAAAAATATTCCGCTTTATACAGGTTTTCATCTTAGGAAGTATAATTATTGATATTCTCAGGGGCGAAATTTAAGGCGTCGCGATGGTCACAATCGCTAGGGGCCCCGCATCCAAAGGGCCCCCAAAATCCTCTTTTGAGTTCAACGAGAAAAATTATTTTTTGATCAAAGGATTTTCTAGCACTTTTTTTTAATTAGTATTACTACATAATTTTCATGTAATTTAAATAGAATATTTTTTATACCATTTGCTATTCCCAGAAATGTTTTAGTTATGTTTAAATGTGTCCTTGTCTTCTTTTTTATTAGCAATTATCAGAACTGTGAACGGTGGTGGAGGGTTGGGGTGACACTCAAACTTGGATCTGAGCTGAAAGGAACCCTGTTACTGTTAGAGACTTTTATGACGATTTAATTACACAGATTCAGAGTCTAATTAAATCAGATCTGATAAATCTGAATCTGGATCGTGACACTGGGGCCCCTGATTTAGGGGTGCCCCATACTTGGTATGCTGTTACATAAAGCTGATATTTAGAATGCATTTGACTTTGTTACTGATTATAATCGATATTTTGCAATTTTAAAGTAGGATAAGATTAAAAACAAAAAGAAATTCAGCTTGACTATTACAGGGGCAGACAATGTATTTGTCCCGGAAATTTACATCTGGATCTAAAAAAATAATTACAGCAAAAGAATGGGGCGGCAAAACACGTAAGAATGGATAAAAGACGAATATATATATATTTTTTCAAAGATAAAAGCAGAGACGACTTTATTATCCATGGCACCCTGTGCGAGGTTCTTTTCTGCGTCTCTACAAATGCTATATTCTTAAGAAAGAAAAAAGGGAAGGAGAGGTTACTATTTTATCTTGCATATGTTTCGTCCCCTTAGTTTTTAGTGTCATTAGCAATAACCAAATTAGCGCCCTTTAAAGCCGGATCTATGTATAAAAAAGTAATTGTAACAAATGGTATGGCAGCATTTTTCATTTATCTGGAAATGGCCAAAGGACGAGAAAATAATTTGGGAGGATAAAGGCAGGGGCGGCTGCGGTTTTATTAGTCATAGCAACTTGGGTATGGTTTTCTCCCTGCACCCCTACAAATGACATTTTTTTTCAAAAAAAGTTTTAACAAAGAGTTTTATTTTGCGTATTTTTCAAATTATTCTTTCAAATATTATTTGTTTTTAGTATCCAAGGCAGTCGCCGAACCTCGCCCCCTCTAATTATACTAGATTGGATCTGGATAAAAAAGTAATTTCAGCAAAATTAACAGGCCAGTATATTCCAGTTGCCGCCAATGGCGGCAAAACGCTTAGAAAACTTTCGCAAAAAGACGAGTAAAAAACTTTTTGGAAGATAAAGCCAGGGGCGGCTCCGGCTTTACTAGCCAGGGCGCGCTGTACGAGATTTTTTACTGTACCTCTACAGAGGCTATACTTAACAGAAAAAGATTTTACTGAGAATTTTACTTTGGGCATTCATCCTCCAATTTGTGTTTATTGTCCAAGGCAGTCACCCCTCGCCCATGACAAAATGGAAAAAGAAGAAAGCTCCACGCTGGGTGAAAAGGGAAAGTATAGAACAGCTTTCATGGAATATTTTTATCTAATAGAAAATCAAAGTGAGGGAATCGTTTGCCAATTATCCATGCTGGACAATGCAGTACATTATCCAGACGACATTGAACAGTGTCATATACAGACACGAGTAGGGACTGACCTTGAAAAATGTTAGTGATTCTCCTAAACCACAGGAAGAGATTTAATGATAGACGGCATAGACATGATACATTTGGAATGGGAGAAAGAAAATAGCCTGAACAGTTCGTTTTTTATTCATTTGCTATCTTGTATTGAAGATGAATCTTTTTATCTATTTGTCTATTTTAATGCATTTGGTTCATTTTTCTTTTGGATTTTCCGACTGCGAGACTTTTTATACAAATTTCATATATATATATACATTTCTATATCAAACAACAAACGAAATCTGCATTTGGCGCCCCCTCCACCTTCAGTTCTGCTGGCGCCCGGGGCATGTGCCCCCTCTGCCCCCCCTTAGTTTCGGCCCTGCCTAGTTGGCAATAATTTTAGTACATTTATGTTAGCTGGATGCCAGTGATAACTGATAAGCTGCCAAATCTTGTTTCAATTGGCATCATTTGAATTGTAAACGACTAGCAATCCATTGAATAATGATTTGAACAACCAACGATATATTTTTTACAAATTTTAAATGAATGATATTAAAAGATTTTGTGATCTTATATAACGTAAGTTTCTATTTTTGTGTATATAAAATTAGATATACGATTATGTTATTATGAAATCATTACGAAATAAAATATTTCTAGTTTGTTATCTTATTAGGTGCGTTCGTAATTATAGTCGTCGTTTGGTCTGTCCGTCTGCTGTTTGCATATAAAAACACAAAAACTACCCAACCAAAGGATTTGAAATTTAATATATATAATCGTTACAGAATTTTGTCGAGTCATTTCAAATTTTATGAAAATCGAATCAAAACTTAAAAATATATTAATAAAAGTTTTCTTCATTCTATTAAATCCTATCATACGTAATCTACAATGGCTTCCAAAAATTAAGGAAAAATCACAAAAATAGCGATAACTCAAAATATTACTAGTAGATTTTAATGAAACTTAGTCACAGTATACAACGCATAGTAAGGTATAAAATAACATTAAAAGAAATTACCAGACAATTATGGTGTTTAAAAAAATAGCATAAGTATAAAATTAGCAAAATCAATTTGTCAGTTTGGTATAGGAAAAATACCTTTAATATGCCGTATGCTCACTCCTAGTAGCAATACAACACATACAGGGATGTGTCATACTGTCAATTATGCGGTCGATGAGTTCACTGGGAACTGCGAACCTTTGCTCTTGCAAAGCAGTTGTAAGCATGGTAAGGGTCTGAGGAGCGGGATTGAGAGCAGCAATATGTCTTCCTAAAGCTTCCCAAACATGCACTATGGGATTCAAGTCCGGTGATCGAGCTGGTCATTCCATGCACTGAATTGTCTGGTGCTGAAAATAATCTTTCACGATGCGAGCCCTGTGCGGTGTAGCGTTGTCGTTCTGTAACAGGAAATCATTACTTATTGTACCAGCATAAGGACGCACATAAGCATCAAGGATGTCATCTCTATAGACTTAAAACATTCACGTTTCCATGTGGAAAGACATGGAGGTCTGTGTGTCCATCCAAAGAGATACCACCCCAAATGCAAACAATGCCTCCTCTGTATGAATCACTTTCACGATTGTTTGATGGATGATAACGTGCTCCCTGTTGACCCCAAATCAAACAACGCCTACTATCGCTTTGGAGACTAAACCGGAACTCATCCGTGAAGAGAACACGCCTCCATTGATTAACCGTCCAGTGGACATGTTGACGTACCCCATCAAACGTTCCTCCCGGTGACGTGAGGTGAGCAGCACACAAATTTCTGGTCACTTCGGGTAAAGTCCACCTTCATGAAACTTTCTACGCACAGTAGACATTGACACCAACCTTCCAGTGGCTGAAGCAAGGGAGGATCTAAGATGAGATGGGGATGTGGTTCTATTCCTTCGTACACATAACCGCAAATATCAGTCATCGGCCTTTGGCCATCCTTGGCTGAACATTCTTGAGCCTGAACCAGTGGTTTGAAATTGTTGTCAAAGCCTATAAACCACAGAAGGACTCACATTCAGCCATCTAGCCACCTCTGTCTGACTTTGTCCTGCCTCTAATCTCCCAAAAGCTCTAAATCACAGCTCTGCGGACAAATGACGTCTCTAGGTCATTGTAATGAATTGGCTATCCCAGATTTATAATATCACTAATACCTTGATAACTGCAGCTTTAATCTCTAACGTGCATTTTTATGTTCCTCACAGATGACGCAATGCGATTGCAGCACCACTAATTTGCATTTGTTATATTTATTCAGCATCTTTTATTTAACAACATATGCAAATTTCATACGGATTGGTTTCTTTTTGAATGAGTTATCGCTATTTTTGTGATTTTTCCTTAATTTTTGGAAACCAGTGTATATAATAATATAAAAATGCAAATAATGTGACTGAGGAAAGCAAATATGGGCTGACCATTTCTGTTTTCATATGCTAGGAGGCCATTTTTATTCAAAACTATTTTTTCGAATAAAATTACATAAAAGTTACACTTTTAGAAAGATCGTTCAAAAAAACTGTAGGTTTGAGAGATGAGTTATATTAAGATATGTATAGATTCTGAGATAACTTCAGTTGAAATTGGGTTGAAAGCAGAATATCTCAATTCATTAAAGAAAATAAACATAAGAGATTCGTTCATTATGAGTCATAAAAATATTAAAGCATGGCAGTAATCATTCGCAAAGCAAGGTCTTCTTGGTGAATTTTGCAGCGCTCTCTTGTGTAAAAAAAATAATTGCATCTGTAAACGTGGCATACGTAATAAGAAAAAAAAGGCATGCTCATTTTACTCATAGCAGACGATATAATTCATCTCAGTGAAATAATAAGGATTTTTTTACATTGTAAAATTAGTTATAATATGAATGCATCCAGTGGCGGCTCGTGCCCTATTTCACAGGTGGGGCACCTATATGATAAGTGTGACAGTGTAGTAGATATCAGTAAACTGGAGTCATATATACTATATTTTTTACTATAATGCAAATAGTACTGTGTGTACCGAAAACAAGATTTGCACAACAATAAAGCAACTAAATTTTGAAAAAAGAAAAAAAAATACACTTTGCATTTTATTAAAATTATTGCGGGTGTTTATTTTACGTATTATATAATTGAAAAAATCTAGATACCGACATTTCTCATACTGTGAAAATTTATAAAGTTTTGATGATTTTGAAAATATAGAAACAGAAATTGAAGTTTGAGATGAGATCTTCAGTCATGCAGTAAAGTTGTCTCTGCCACACTTAATAAAACACTCTTTGTTTTTTACTTCTTAGAATTATTACTGCTAATATGCCACTATATAACTTACCAAAGATGTATATTACTCATGTTTAACGTAAAGCTATTATTCCAACAAAACAACTATTCTTAATAGATGTTTAATTAAAGTATTATTTTATTTTAAGGTTTAAAATCTAAATCAACATTACTATTTTTTCCTGTGTCTGCCGCCCTCTCAAGTAAAACGTGCACCCTAATTTTTAATACATTTCGGGAGAAAAAAATAAATAAATAAGAGAAAACATTTAAAATTTATTCTGTTAAAATGTAAAAGTCATTTTTAAAGTTACAGAATAGTCACAAATAATTCCTTCATTGTTGCGGAAATTTAAATGTGAAATGACCAATATAATCCTCCATCCGATTGGGTAAAATGATTTAACCCGAATCCGACAGGACCAGCGGATGGGGTTGAGTAGGGCTGACGCTATTTTTTGTTGTGGATCGCGTTGTCTTTAAATGTTTCGGGAACGGGTCGGTTTTGGGTTAGGTTTTGAAGCTTTCGGGTCAGGTTCGGATTGATCCAATTTTTCAAAAGAAAATCCTGAATATTTTTCAACTGAACAAAACTAAATAGTTGAATATTAACGAGTGAACGAAAAATGTGTTCATTTTCATAGAAAAAAAAATATCAAATTGAGAAGATATATAATTGTACACTATTTTTCTATAATCAAATTAAAATATGATTTTTTAAAAAATTTTTTTTCTTGTTCGGGTTTGAATAATTTGTTTTCGGGCCGGGTTCACGTTGAAGTGAACTGGTCTCGGGTTGACTAATTTTATTTGTCGTATTTCGAAAAGACTAAGCAGAATTTTCAGTTTCGGTTCGGGCACAACGCGATCCGTTCAGAATTTTAAAGGCCAATGGTAATTTTTACAGATACCAATTAAGATGTCAAATCCAAAATCTTCATGTATAAACTAAATTTCGATTGTTTAAAGTAAATTTTAGAGGGAAAAAAATCTCGCAACACACGTAAGAAAATTACTGAAAAATAAGTTTATCTTTGTTTAGTTAAAAATTATTAATTACCACAAACATTATTTATTTTTATTTAAAACACAGATTAAATGTAATGTATATAGTAATTCAATTATTTATATCCATTTATTCTGTCGATTTTGGCAATAATTATTTTGTAAATGAAAGAGTCTTAACAGATTCTATATAAATTAAAAATATGTAGTTTTAAACTCATATATCCAATTGCACTGCTATATTATTTAACATCAAGTTAACAATTAGATGACAAAAGATTTTCTGGCTGAAACTTGTCTATAAAACCTAGTTAAATTAAAAAATGAAAACATTCATCATTGAAGAAAAATACCAACTACATAAACTCAAAAATATAATTAAAAAATATTTTTATTATTATTCAAAAAGTATTAAATGCGCCATAAATAAATGTAGAATTTTTTATTGGTATTAAAAAAAAAAAAAAAAAATAGATTCGGATAATTAAAAAAAAAATGACTGATTCCCATCAGTAAAAGTCGCCAATTATGTCGATAATTCTTAAACGCTGATATCTTCCGAAACAAACATAGTCTTTTTCTATATGGGGCCAGACAGATTTTGCCCCAAAAGTGTCCTATTCAAGCTGTTCCTTCACGCTGTTTGGCGATAAATACGAGGAAGACGCAAAGATGCGCGGTTGTGCAAAATGCCATAGAACTCTATCGTGAGACGGGCACAGCTTTCTGGGGCCCTCCTGAATACTACTAGAACAGTGAGCGGTCAGTTGTCAAAAGGGTGATTTACGACATCCGGTGGAAGGGAATGATAACGTTCTTCAGGGATGGAAGCGAGCGAGCGAGAGAAAATTTTGGACTGGGCTGGAAAAGTCTGGAGTTGAAACTATCTGACATTGCTGATATTTTATTAAAAAAAAATGTTAAATTTAAGAAAATTTAATAGCGAAGTATAGGTGGGGCCGTGCCCCAAGTGCCCTATATGACGGGCCGCCCCTGAATGCATCTCATTTGTCTTGTCACGTTTAATGTACAATTTCCAACTTGTTTTAACTTTTTCGTAATGGACTAATCCTAATCATTAATTGACCTGATTACGTGAGATTTTGTTATTTGTATTGATATGTTCGTTTTATGTATTTTATCATGATTATATTTTAGCTATTTTTAAGTAAGTTTTTTGAGATATTGCAGTTTTTAATTATATTGCAATTTTAAAACATTGGCTATTTGTTATTACCAGAGCTGCCAACTGCTACGAAAAAGTCATAGTTGCTACGATTTTGAGCCACAAACTACGATGCTACGAAAATCTGTCTAAAGCTACGATTTTCTGCAAAAAAAACAACAACAACAACAAAAAAAAACCCGCGAATTTTGTCACAGGATCACCCGAAAAATCACGAATTTCGTCACAGGATCGCATGAAAAATCACGAACTTCGTCACAGGATCGAGCTAAGAAATGCGAATTTCGTTACAGAATCGCTGAAAAAACGTGAATTTCGTCAAAAAATTGGCGGGAAAAAGAAAATTTCGACGAAAAAACGTGAATTTCATTCCACTGATTGCTGAAAAAATGCGAATTTCGTCAAAAGATCGTTCAGGGGGTGATTCTTGTCCGAATTTTCCGAAAAATTAAGGCAATGATTTTTTAAAATAAAAATATATCGGTCATAAATCCGAAAATTCGGACATTAAATGTATCGGTATTTCGGCAAATGATCGCCGAAAAAAATCAATCTTGTCTTTCGTTCGAAGAAAAGTCGCCAATTTTGTCAAAGGATCGCGGGAAAAACGTGACTTTCGTCAGAGAATCGCGAAAAAAGTTCTTCTGATATGCTTCTTGCTTCATTCACCATACACGAACACAACGTTCACCATATGTTATGCAAAACACACTCTTACATAATGAAATCAATTTTACAAAAATAAAATATTCACTCAAAATTTAATATTTTACAGTTTTTAATTTTCTTTAACAACATGCAAATGTATTAAAACATCCACTGCTGCTCTTTTTCAATTGTACAACAGTGAAATAAAGCTAAATGGAATTCCAAATACAAATGGAATTAATTATTCTAATTTTTTTATTTGGAGCTGTATAACATTTCTATGAGAAAGATTTTTTACATTTATTATTAAATTATTATGTTAAATTACAGAAAAGTACTTTGAGTAAGTATTGATTATTTTTCTTTTCTTTTCAGTATTTAATTTAAAATAAGTATTGGATAGTTTTCTATTTTGATTTTTAAACTGAGATTTTAAATACTCTAATAATTGTTTATATATAAAATTACACAACCATATTATAACAAAAATTTTATCTGATACATTACTAATTTTTTCTAATACAAATTTATTTATTTTAAATTAAAACTATCCACAGTACTTTATTTGTTATTTATCCTGAATAAAATGTACTTAAGTCTCAGATTATGTCACAAAATGTGTTTATGCCAGTTTCTGCCGGTTAAAACCGGTTATAACCACTTTTTGCCACTGGCATGGCAGAAACCACTTTCTGCCGGCAAAAACCCATCCCTGGGTTGTATCAGCTTACTCGACCTGATGAAGGACTCTAACTTAGACATTTTTCTCTGTAAGATATACCTGTAGTTCCATCACCCCCTCCCCCCAACCGCCTTGGAATGTTTCAGAAAATTCACTGTGAAGTTCAGAAATTTGGCTTAGGAGTGGACAGAGCATTAATTGAATAGGAATAATTATGTTTAATCAATCCCACCCGCAACAAAAAAATTAGCAAAAACAAAAGAGTCTCCTACTTTGTGTGCTTATGGATATACACATGCGTTTAATTGATTAGTATTTGCTTGCTTAAAATTTACAGCGTAAAAAACAGCCACCAACCAACCAACCTTCAGATAAATTTGAATTTGGTGTGCTACTATTTCTCATTTTCAAAGGTTGGCAGGTCTGTATTACCTAATGTTAAAAGATTAGAGAGAAAAAAAAAAGGTTGAAGAGGCTCAAAAAATTTTGGCAATCACTGGTGTCTTGCTAGCATAAAAGTACTGTAATTTTTTTTTTTATTACTGTCATATAAAATTTTTTTTAGCAGTTACTGGTACTTGCGTTTTATCCCATTGCTCGGAAAAGTTGTGTCATGACAAATTTAATCGATTTTTCATCTGTTTTCAAAAATTTAATTTAAAAAATAACATTGTTCATCTTTGTGCACATTTATGTCTTAAAAGTTATCCCTATTTCAAATTTAAAGTTTCGAGTGTGATAGTTTTGGTGAAATCATAGTGAAAATATAACTGTAGCATGTTTTCCACCCATTTGAAATTAATTTATTTTTAACTTTTCTTGGGGGCTTTAAATAGAATCCTAATAGAAACCTGAATGTCAAATTTAAAATTTCTAGCCGAATATTTTCATAGTAATCATGATTATAGAATGTTTTCCAATCATTTCATTCTTTTAATCTTGAATATTTTAACAAACATTCTTAGATGTCTTAAAAGTAACCACAGTATCAAATTTTATGTTTTTACCCTCAACCAGGGGTCGATGCAGGTTTTTTTTTCTTGGGGCCCATTTTGTGAAATTTATTATATTTTTGTGAAAAATAACATTTTATAACGAAAGTTGAAATCCAGTTAATCAAATTCTAACCAAGCATTTATAAACAAAAACTTTTTAAAATCCTTTTGCTGAAGTTTTCCTCTCTAGTGAACTTGTTTGTTTACAAATTACACATTTTAAAACATCACAAAATAATAAATAAATATGAAATAGTAAGTTTTTATGGAATAGAATTTTGTGAAGGGGCCCATTTTATCAAATTGATTTTTGTGAAGGGGCCCTAAATAGGCCCCAAATTTTTCCTGGATCGGCCCCTGCCTCAACAGAATAATAAAAAAAAAAATCAAAATTTTTAGAATATTTTTCTCTGTTACAGACCCTTGAGGGCAGTTTAACAGAGATAATACAAAGTCTATTTTTGGTACTTTTCCAGTATAGGGGCTTTAACGCTTTTTACAAAAGCTTGGTGAAATTAAGGCTTTAGAAAGTGAGATTTGTTGCCAAATGATATAAACAGCTATGAAAACAAATCTAATGAACTTTTATGCTTGCTTATAATGGATTTTATTACCGAAACGTCAGTTGAGGCTCACTGTGGAAACACGAAAAGTTTTTAGTTTCTGTCTGTTTGTCTGTCTGTCTGTTCCGCGATAACTGCCGTAAAAATTGTCCTATTAAGTTGATTTTTGGTAGGTATGTTGGTGAGGTACCCGGAATTAGCTGCATAGTTTTTAGTTGTGTTTGGTTTATTCGTTCAAAAAATATAGAACATTTCTTTATAGGTCATAATGCTTTCCTATGGGAATGCAGATGATTTTCAAATTTCATTTTCAACTGAAATGAAAATTGCATATTTGAATAATGGATTTAAACATAAAATTACTAATGCTAAATTTTAGATATGGAGGTTTTAAATATATCCAATAGCTTTGAAAATTTGCTGCATTAGAATTTAGAAATTAATTGTTTAAATTATTGGAAAATTTTTTGCATCTGTTCGGGAAATAGAAAACATTTTATTTTCATGTTTTTTACAAATTTTAAAATGCATTTCTTTTTACTTTGCTCTTGAATTTATTAGTTGCTTACCAACCCTATTTCAAAGAATATCAAAATAATAAAATTCAAGTAACTCACACTATTTTGCTGCAATATTTTATTATCAAAATAAACTATTTTTGTATTCTATTGACATAAATGAAGAATTTATTTTAATACAAGTTTTTTTTTTTTTTTAAATCTAAAAAGTTACATGAATAAGAAGTTAATAAGAATTGCATAAAATTAATTTAACGCTTCTAATTTCTGAAACCTCTGAAGTGTTTTATATGCTTATAAATATGTATGTAATATAAAAAAAATTAAATTGTGGATTGTATGATGCTAAATAATATGAAAAGTGAGATTAAAAGAACAATGACTTTTTTTAGAGCTGACGTTGAGGCTCCTGATCTGCATATTTTCTAGTTGGTACTTTTATGTTAACTGGGTGCCAGTGATCATCAAAGTTTTGTGAATCTTGCCAACCTTTTTTTTTCCCGACAATCTTCTAACATTAACTTATAACAAATAATCAATACTTTAACATTGCAACATAATACTTAAAAAACTTACTTAAAAATAGCTAAAATATAATCATCATAAATTACATAAACACAAGCACATCAATACTAATAACAAAATCTCAAGAATTGAATTCCAATCAAAATTCAAATCATTTGAATTGAAAGGGTTGCAATTAGAGATGTAAAATTTCCGGAAATTTTGAAGTGGCGGAAAAAAACCAGTTTTTTTCTTGAAAAATTGATTTCTTACAAATGTTTCTCAAAAATAAGTTACATTTTCTTTAAAAATATAAAATAATGCGCATTTTTAAAATTTCTGCATACCAAAGAAAATATTTTTTTGCACTTTACATGAATATATTGCCAAAAAAAAAAAAAGTCAGCCTTTCAGTTTCAGAATTTTCACAGTAGCTTTTCTTGCTTAATTTAACACCATTATTTGTAATATGTCATGTTTCTTTCTGTTGAAATGATTTTTCAGTTGCATTTGTTGAATTACCAGTAGAGATAAATAAAAAAATAACAAAATAAATCTTATGAGTTTCAACCAATATCACTGCAGTTTGAAAGCAAATTTAAATCCTCTCTACATAGTATTGGTTTGTACATAAATGACACCATTTTTCTTTTTCTTGAATGTAACCAATGCATATGAATGTTTGGAGTGTCCAGACAGATTCCGTTTTATTTGGTAATATATCAGTCAAAGCTAAGATAGGATTTCAAAAAAAGTATTCGATATTTTGGTACTTATAGGAGGACTTTTATCACTATTTTTTATTTTTGCTATCAAGTTGCTAAAGTTTTTTGCCAACTTTCAATTTTTGAGCTAGTAAAGTATAATTGATTTGATTGCAAAGAGTTGATTAGTTATCCAGAAATCAATGTATAACAACATTTTAAAGTATAGAAAGCTATGGTTATGAAGAAATTTGAAGTAAAATTAGATGTAAATAAACAAAGGGATGTCTAAATCAAGCAAAACAAGACTGGTAAAGGCAGGAAAAGGTGCAGGAGAGCAATTGGAGGTAGAAGAGTAAGATCCCTGTGTATAGGTCACAGAAAACAATCATCTCGGTATATGCAACATGAAATGATGCACTGTAATGGGAAGCTGAAACAAAGTACAGTTCTGTGCAGAGTGCAGTATTTTGGTCTAAATTCTAGAATTGCATAAAAAAAAAAAAAAAAAAAAAAAAAAAACATTATAACACTCTAAATAACAAGACCCAACTGCCTACTATTTCTCTGTCTAGCAAACATGCCTTTTAGCTCAGTTTAATATTTTCAACCTTTATTTGATTTATAATTATTTTTTTCATGAAATTCTAGTATTTGGACCAAAATACTGCATTCTCTACAGAACTGTACTTTGATTCAACTCCACATCTCAGTACGCCATTTCATGTTGCATTCACAGAGATGATGCTTTCTGTGACCAGGGATCTTACTCTTCTACCGCTAATTGCTCTCCTTCACCTTTTTCTACCTTTATCAGTCTTGTTTTGCATGACTAAGTCATCCCTTTGTTAATTTACTTCCAATTTCGTCATAACCATAGCTTTGTACACTTAAAATTATTCTTATACATTGATTTCTGGGTAACTAATCAACTATCCTAATAATATTATAAATCTGATTGTGTGCAAATGTTAGGCTGAAGCCAGCGTCCAAACGGTTCATTTATTGATCCTGTATCTTTGCATATACGTTGATTATAACCCTCAAACGAACATAGGCCGGTTTTTGTTCATTTTATTCAAATATTTTTCTTAATAATTCAAAATTTCGTTATTTTCATAGAGAATAAATGGACATTTTCCCATAAAATTTAACCATTTTACTTTATCGTTGCTAGGGCTTTGATCGTTGACAATAAATAAAAACACGGAAAAATAATTTTTCCTCAACAATTAATTTTCAATCGAACGATTTTCACGTGAAAAATGAAAATGAAAAAGAATTCAAAATAAGAGGAATTTCCGTGATGTTTGAGACAAAAATATGGAGTATTTGTTATTATACATGAAGTATGAATATTGGTTACATTAAAAAGATCTTTTTCTGTCAAAAAACTGCGTTATAATTAGAAGGGAAAATGAACAATAATTATATTCTTATAAATAGATTTCGCTTGGACCATGGAGCTATGAAAAGGATCCTCCTCGGCTTGAACAAATATGACGTCATAAATAAAACATGTATTTTCAAATAATCGTAATAATACAAGGAGCATGAATATCAATGTACAATGAAAGTAGATAGATAATGGACGTAATATTTAAGATGAAAAGCTGAAATATTTTTTATCGATACTGATTAATAATTAGCTTGAGTTACATACCAGTTACATACAAATGTGAGTTTTCCGCTAAAATTTACGTCCTGATTGCCAGAAAAAGAAAATTAACAAGAATTATGGCATTAAAAAGAGATTTCTCTGAGGAAAATGTGACGTCAT
This sequence comes from Maratus michaelseni, assembly GCA_963931845.1. Taxonomy (NCBI): domain Eukaryota; kingdom Metazoa; phylum Arthropoda; class Arachnida; order Araneae; family Salticidae; genus Maratus; species Maratus michaelseni. The sequence goes on from OZ007591.1 coordinate 6,202,015, forward strand.
ATTTGAAATAAAACGGGAATTTTCAAATGTGTTTTACAAGGCGCGGGAATTAATTCCGTACATTAACAATACAAGTATCAGTAAGTATAGAAAGTAGATTAGTTTCACGACATATTTAAAACGAAAAATTGAAATTTTTTTTTATCTATACCGACTAGCCGCCACTGGCGACCAGTTTGGTCACCCTTAAATGTATGTTAAGCATTGTAACAAATTATTTTTATTCATAATTTATTTTTTTCCTTAATCCCTCGCATAACTGGAAAAATCTAATAGATAAATCAAGAACTTTTGCGATCGCGGTAGCATTTCGCATATTTTTTGTTGTTATGTATTTCATCTTTCTTGACAAAAACCGCTTAACCCACTTAAGAATTTATGCTTCATGTCCGTTTGCTTATCACTTGCAATATGTTCGCTAATGCGGAGATTCTTAAACATATTTGGCGCAAAACAAAAATCGCGCCAGCCCCGGTGCGTCCGTGACAGCTGTTTCAATTTAAAATACATGACGTTCACATTTTTCATTTAAAATAGAAAATAGAAAAATAATAATTATCATAAATCAAAACATTTGATTTCAAATTAAAGTATCGTTTCTAATTTGCACGCGCAAAAAATAAAAGCTGACAATTATTTTCGAAATTTGATCCATTAAATATTATTACATGAGTTCAACTTACGTCAAAAAAGATCCGGAAGTTGAGTTGTATGGAACAGAATTAAGGTAAACTTTGACTGTCTCACTGGTGCGGATTATTTTTTTTACGCCAGGCAGCGATCCAAAAATTCATGGTTTAATATTTTAAACATTCACAACGAATGAATCTTTTTTCTTTGTTTACTTTCATATATAGAGAATTTTAACTGCGAACCTAATTTAAACTGAAGTTATTGCAGAATGTATACATAATTGAACGTAAGTCATCTCTCAAATATTAATTTATTTTGAACGATCTTTCTAAAAATGTAATTTTTATGCAGTTTTATTTGCAAAAATAATTTTGAATAAAAATGGCCGCCTGGCATATGAAAAAGTGAAACGGACATCCCGGAACTGTTGATGACAGTCACATGACTTACGGTTTTATTATATAGATTATTATTAAGGATGAATATCAGTTACATACAGATGAGAGTTTTTTGCCAAAAACCACACCATGGTTATTAGGAAAAGAAAAATAAATACGAATCTATTATATTAAAATCTGACCGCCTGTTTGTATTTCGCAACTACTCTTTTCAGATTGTCGAACGCAACGCGATTTACTTAAAACCGGTTATCATTCATCCGAGGATGTCATAAACTCTCAGAATTAAAAAAAATGATTTAAATTCCGAGATATTATTATTATTATTTTTAATTTTTATTTATTTAATTTTTTTTTTTGTAAATTTTAACGAAGTTTCTCTAAAAATGGCAACTAAATTATTCCATTTTTGTGGATAAAAAAGAAGAAATAAAACGGATTAATATAGTTTTTCTCATTAAAACTGAAAAAAAAATATTTTCAATTTGAATAGATGGTGAAAGAAAACAAAAATTTTGATTACAGTAAAATTTTTGAAAAATAAAAACGTATTTTCACATATTCAAACTCCATGAATCAATTTATTCTGGAGAACAAAAATCGTCTGTCAACATATTTTCATTTAGAAATAAAGATTTTTTTTCAGTTATAGATTATAAATCAAGGAGGCAAATTTAAGCTCCTTGCATTTAGGTCTACAATAATTGCTCCCTATTCACAAGAATTGAATTTAATGAAAAAGAATATACTATTTCCATTATCTTTGAAGGATTGCTTTTAAAACGTTTCACAAAGGTGTTAAAAGTAAAATGGTTTACCAGGTAAAGTTGACATATGTTTTTATATAATTCGCCTTTTTTCATTGGTTCCAGTTTCCTTTTCGTGATTATTTGTCACAAAATTTCACTTTTTTAAAACTTAGTTATGTCAAGGCCTTTATAACATAGAAATACTGTATTGTCTCCTATGGAATGTGATAAAGAGTTAGTTAATTATTTACGTTTCTAATTATCGGGAATGAAATATTGCTTAATTAATGCATTTAATCTTCTTTTAATGATACGTGAACGAAGTCACGGGTAACAGCTAGTTTATGATATTTGCTTAATTTTATTATGCTTTATAAGCTCAAAAATTGATAGATGGCAAAGAAAAGAACTTTAGCAACTTGAGAGCAATCATAAAAAATAGTGATAAAAGTCCACCTATAAGTACCAAAATATGACATTTTTATAAAAAAAAATCCTACCCTAGCTTTGATTGATACATTACCAAATAAAATGGAATCTGTCTGATACTCAACATTGATATGCATTGGCTACGTTCAAGAAAAATAAAAATAATTATCGTCAACCTAACCAGGTTTTAGTGCTTTTTTCTGATTATCTGGCTATAACATTTCACAAAATAATTATAATTGATCAAACTGTATTGCGTGATATTTTCGATTAAATTATATTTCCCAGTGGTATATAGTTTTTATGGTATAACTAAGAAATATATATATATTGGGTGTTATGATTCATAAAACTTCCAAAAAAACATTTTTTTTTTCAAAAGGTTTCCACAATTTTGGCCACTACTGTTTATACAGCTAGTTAAGAGATTCATTGGCGATTTCAGCTGTTATGTGACATATTTTGTTATTCTAAAATGATCACATTTCTAGAGGATTCAGAATGGAGATTGAAAAAAATTCCGAACTTTTTGAAGGGTTCTATGTTTTAAGGTGAAAAAATTGTAAAGGATCCTTTAAAGGATTAAGTTCTTCCTAAACTGCTTACAGATCATATTTTCTATGTTTATATTTTCATGGAAGACACTGAACATGAAAAAATATAAAGAAAAAATATCAGAATTCAGCCATAACAATATTTTGAACATATTTTTATAAATTAAATTTCAATTTTTCCAATTTGGAAAAATTGAAAAATACCCCTTCAGGAAAAAAACCGTTTTTTTCCCCCAAAGTTTTCGGTTTTTTTCCGAGCATTCCCATCTCTAGTTGCAATTCAAATGATGCCAATTGAAACAAGATTTGGTGAGCATCACTGGCGCCCAGCTAACATAAAAGTACCAATTTATCTCTATATAAACATTTTATTTATATATATAATAGGGGGCTCTGCGCCCTGCTCGCTACGCTCAACAACCCCCTTTCTGATTTCACAGCCTTTTAAAACCTGGTAAATGCAATGTATCCTGTTTTAAAAAGATAATGATGATGATGATATCACGAACGGCGACTATCTTCTGTAATCAGGTTATAATGCTTTTTCATTTAATTCATCTTTTTTATTTTTAATATTCATGTGTAAACACGATTTTTATGACGTAATTTTCTTTATTTCCTGTTTTCAACACGTGATCATTTAATTATTATTTTAAACTTTTATTATTGTTTTTAATAGTCTTGCACAAATACATTTTTTATTTGAGATAAAATATAATCATTTGCGCTTATTTAGAAATTGGCAACAATATAAAAAAATGACTTTTTCAATAAAAGATTTTGTACTCAATTTTTAAGGATTTTTTGAGTTTTTATTGTCCGACCGTGATAATTTTTTGAATTTCTGAAAGCTTGTTTTATTTCGCGTCTGGTAGTATGATTTTCGAATCCGTAGGATGGCTAGAAAAAAAGTGATCGCTCCTCAAAAAAGTCCCTAGTAAAAAAGCGATGAGAATAACACGGAATATTTACGCAGATTTTCATTGGTCCATTTTTAAACCATTCCTTTTTTTTATATATAGAAGGATATTATTACTGTTTTTTATATGTAGTTTACTTCTGTTTGTATATGAAAATAGATAAATGGCTTCTTTATATTAAATAAATTGTATAAATAGTGAAAAAATTGCTTGTGTATATAAAAAAGTGAATAGGTTGCCAGAAAATATGTCGCCAAATTTCCTTCTCTTGCCAAGGCCATTTTCTCTATCTCACCAGGACCCCTATACTGGAAAAATATCCTATTTTTAAGCAGAGAGTGTCATTATTATTATAGTGAGGGAAGATTTGAAATTGGTTCAGTAGCTCCAAAGTAATGATGATTTTAGAATGTTTTCCCTCTCATTTCACTCATTTAAATTTTGAAATATGGGATAAGTTATGTAAGCATGTTAAAATTTTCTCACAATATGGATCAAGAATGTAGGGCCGAGCTGTACTCTTTGAGAGATCACAATAAATAGGTGTGTCGCCAGGGGCGTAGCGAGCGGGGGGGGGCAAGGGGGGCAGCTGACCCCCCAATGTTTGGTAAAAGGATTCAGTCGGCTTATCAGCAGCTTTAATTAGTGTCTCTGTAGTATGTCAGTAGGCCGATTAAAAAAAAAACAATTTTGAAAAATTCTGGTTGGCAGGACTTTAAGTCTTCAGAATGCATTTCACTACACCCTTACAATCATATGGCAAAAGCTAGTCGGTCTGTCAATAGATAGGTTATGAGTAAAAAAAGTAAATTGTTTCAATAGATCTATCTGGTCAGCCGGTATGAAAGTCACGTGTTCTGTCACATTTTCAAATCACATAAATAGCTAGTCGGCCTACACACTGAAAAAAAAATTATGTATAAATCTTGTCTGCAGAGCCGGAAATGTTGGACATATACTATACCTTACCCACACATCGAAAAGCTAAGTCGGCCGTCGATACATAAGCCAATAGGGGAAAAAAATGAATCAGATCTATTGATTTGAAAATATCAGAAATTTGTCCTACATTAAGACACGCAACTTACATAGATAAAGACTATCAATATAAACTAGGTCGACCGAATGCGAAAGTCGCTTAAGAAAATTCAAGAAATTTTATACTTGATACATAGTAGGTTCTAGCAATGATATGATGTTTATGCCCTTTGGAACTGTTTTAAGAACGTTTGCAAAATAAAAACGAAGAATTTTTAAAACTATTTAAAAAAAGAAAATGAATAAATTTAAAAAATATCCGTGCATTTAACATTTAATGACTAAAAAACTTCTACCTTTTTTTTTTTTTTTTTTTTTTTGATAAAACTAAAACTAAATTTATATGCTTGTGCCAACATAACATAATTACATAATTTTCACTGATTTTTCACTTGTTATTATAAAAATTAGAATTGGAGCCTTTATTAATTACTTAATATTTATTGTATACCCTGATTATCGTAATTTCCGGCGTATAATCCGCGGATCAAACAATTATGTTTCGACCCAGAAATTTTATTTTATATAATGGAACATACTAGATCGCTGTAAATATTTTACTTCAATTATTAAATAAAATTTCTGGATCTAACATAATTGTTTGATCCGCGGATTATACGCCGGAAATTACGGTTTATGTTAGCGATTACTTTTTTTAAAAACTAAATCATACGTAAGAGGAATTATTTTTTTAAATAAAGAATTCAGAAAGTAGAGGATTTCAGGAAAAATTAAATTATTACAAGTAGTTTTATGGTAAAAAAAAAAAAAAAAAACTTGAAGCAATTGCGGAACATTAACACGTTTGCACTTAAAACAATATAAATAGGCCCGTTTCAGGCCCGTAACTACCGCCGGGGCACAGCCCCGGGGCCCCAAACTGATGGTTAAAAAATTATTGTATGTTAATATCTAATCTAACTTCCTATAAAATACCCAGTACCTAGCTAAAAGTTAATAATAAAAAAATCCATCAAAGTGCTAGAGTAAATCTCTTTGCGTGTCCGTTCAAATACTCCATACGCTTCGCATGCAAAAGCATCTCTAGAGCAGACAGCAGAATGTCGAGTCGAATGTGTCATGTCGCGTCAGGTGCCTGCCGAGCGATGAGTCAAGTGCAGGCTAGGACGTGCAGTGAGGTAGTGCTATTCATGATGAGTCATTCGTTTACTAACTGCTCATCAATATCGGACTATCAGAGCAGTTGAGAGTCACATAGTAGTGATAGTACGATAGTTTATTACTTAACCCCTTCGTGACGAGCGTCTTTTATGGAATTTTTAATCTTTTACCACCGGTTTTTCAAAACAGAAATTTTCGCCTAATTGAATCGCAGAAATACTGTCATTAAATAAGACAAAGCTTACAATAAAAATTAACTGGTGGGAATAATCGAGGATCGAGGATTCTGAGCATCTTATGTGTCACGTATACGTGTCGCTCGTCCCCAAGGGGTTAATCTTACTTTGCTTGCGTTGAGATAATAGTTTATATTATGAAACGAATTCGGCACCAGCCAAGTGGAAATAAAAAAAAAAGACAGACTCTAAAAAGAAGAAACTTGGAGACTGCAAAAAGTTCGAAGAAGTTATCAACATGGCTGGACAGTGGAAACCACTCGACAGAGAATGGTGATAAGAAAGGTATGAATGGATTGCTTTATTCAGTGTGATGTGTAATTCATGTAAAAAAGGTACAGTCAAACTTGAATAATTCGAACGTGTATAATTCGAAATCGTGGATAGTTCAAATGTTTCTGTAGGTCCCTTGACATTCTTATAAAACACAATCAGTGGTGGATTAAACACTCAAGAGGCCCCAGGGGCAATTAAATTTTGAGGCCCCTCCAAATATTTTCAGTACCCCTATAGTGTACATTTTTTAGTTTTACAATTAGAATTACTGAAAGTGTACGTTGTTAATTCCATACGATATTATCTCTAATTGGAATATAAAGTTCAAATTATTTTCTATCGCATGCTAATAAAATATTGAAAGTACTTCCCATTCATTACATTGTCATAATTTTTAGAACTGAGAGATCACATTTTTATTTAGCTTTTATTTTGAAAATCACTACGTTCTATTTACTAAACTATCACTTCATTATATCATTCTAAACAAATGTGTTTTTCACAAATATAACTGTAGGATTTTTTTCTTATCAATACATATTATTTTTTTTTTCCAGTAAAGTTCTTGGTAAATCTTTTAAATAATTACTGAGTTCAGGCCCGTAGCCAGAATTTCCCTTCGGGGGGGGGGGGGGGGGGGCTCAATCTTGGAAAAAAAATTTTGATCAGACAGTAGTAATTTCATAACTTAAAGTGTAAATTACAAAAAAAAATAAACAAAGCAAGTTAAAGAATATTCCTACATAGGATACTTGATGTCCATGTCAAAAATTGTTATTTCGTATTTTTTCGATTTCGGTTCAATTTTTGCTTTCAAGAGCACTTCTAGTTTCCAAGCCGGTTCGGAAACCGGAAGCATTTTTTTTTTTTTTTGGGGGGGGGGGGGAGACTGCAACGGTGTGCAATATGGTGTGCACTTATAGTTCCTTTACAGGGACACTCAAAAGAATTCCCTTAAATAACGGTCTATGGAGAAAAATCGTTTGCGGTTTATTTTAACAATGTTTCACTATTTTAAACATATTGAAACTGATATATATCACTAAGGAGCAATACAAGAGTTTTACTATAGAATATTTTTTGTATAATATTCATCGTTCCTTTACAGGGACACACAAAAGAATTCGGTACAGTCTGTTAGCAATATTTGCTGGAAGTGTTTTTTTTTTAATTTAACTCATTATTTGTATAGTACGTTGTGTAATAAATTCTATAGATCACATACAGGGCAGCACAAAAGTTCTCGAGTACATTTACGTTTATTGATGGGAAATTCTTGAAGGGTAATTTTAAACTGTGCTACGCAATTTCCTAACCGAACTTTAATTTAGCATCCTATGTAGTATATACAAATCTATAGTTCATATACAGGGTTGCATAAAAGAGTTCGGATATTTTTTCCGAATATTGTTGGTAATTCTTGAAATGTTTAAATATTTTATGCGTTTTCCAAAATATCATCTTTCACTTTGTTAAAATTTAAGGATTTCTAAAATTATTTTGGAAGTTTTAGAAAGTGTTACATAATCTATATTTTACGCATGATTTTTCGTTCTTGTTTTTATTTGCCTCATGATATGGCGATTCTAATAATTTTTTATGTGCCCCTTTTGGCCCCTTAAGATTTAAAGTTTTAAAAATAAATATCCAATTCATGCATTTCCCTCCAAAATACATATATGTTCAGATTTTTAATTCTCTAAGTTAAAATAAAGTAGACGGAAATTGACTCTGAATATTTGAATACCACCAAATGCCACAATATAGAACATAATTGTAAGTTAATAGAAAGCAAAGTTCGTAATAAAAAGAATATTTCTTTTCAATAACAACAATAACAACAACAACAACAACAATAATAATAATAATAAAGCCTTACTTACCAATTTCATCATTTCTTTTAAGCTTCTTATTAAATAATGATTCAATGGTAGGCTGAACTTTTTTTAATCGTTTCATTTTTGTGATTGCTTTGTCACTCTTAAACAATGCTCTATCAAAAGACAGGCGTTTCCAATTAAATTTTTATTATGCTCCTACACACAGCTCAAAATGTCCCTATATCTACTCTAAAAGCAGCGGTGAAAAACTGCCAAAAAATCCCTACATAGATGTATCCATCCCTAAGGTTGATAATTCTACAAAAGACAAAGAAAATTTCCCAGACAAACAGACTACTCTTAGTACACTTTCTTTCTAATATTCATATGCAAACAAAAACAAAACAATTTAAAGCTAAGTTGTTCAATGAAGAGCCTGTGGGACGCCGTCATGGCGCCTTTGACCATTTCTCGATGACCTATCAATTTTTTTTTCTTATCGAACAAATTCCTTTTCAATATTTCTTGCTACTATTTTTTTTAAGTAAAAAACTTTTTACAGTTATAACACAATTTTCAAAGATACTTTCTTTAAAATAATTAATTTTCACACGAATTTACATTATAGATAGCTATTAAAGATTTTGACTCCTTTTTCTACAAAATATTTTAACATTGACCACTCTAAGTTTTCATTGTGATTCCTAAAGTTAACGTATATGCCATATGCATATTACACTTACTTTTTCTTAGTCAAATTAATAATACAGAATTACACATATCGAATTTTACTGTGCATAAAGATAGTCAAAATTGTGTTTTAAGAACTTATATTCTTAGTGGTATATACCAATAAAAAACACTATATCCGAATGAACAATATAACGAGGATTACTGTAAGTGTAAATGAATAATTTTATATTTTTTCAAACGAAATGTGCGTAGATAAAAACAAAAACATTGTCAAATTTTATCATTAAAGATAATTTTGCAAAATCTTTTTTAATTTTCGGGGGGGGGGCTTCAGCCCCCTTAGCCCCCTCCCTGGCTACGTGCCTGACTGAGTTATATCAAAGAAACATTTTAGTAATACAAAATCATATATTTTATTTTTAACTATCAATTATAATTAATCAGTTAAAATTAATTGTAAAAACTATTAATTAAGAAATAATGCGACAGATTGACTATTTTACATTAGTCGGATTTGAAACATTTTTGAGTCGGCCAATCTTGCCTTTTGCCCCCCCCAAAAATTTTCTTTCGCTACGGCCCTGGTTACAATGTCCTGTACCACCCTTCCAAGTTTGCCCCATGATCGTAGATATACGCATAGCTGCGAATCACTCCTTTTTTATGTCACCACTATTTCCGAATAGCAACATTGATCTTATTTAATCGCAAAATTCTGTAATTAAATTACGTCAAAATTAGGCGAACATTTCTATTTGGAAATAGTGACGACAAAAAAAAAGAATAGTTGACAACTCTGTATATGCATATATTTAAATTTTTAAATGTTTCTTTTGCTGAAGAAAAATATGCTTTCAATTTTGCAAATAACGCAGGAAATATATGTATGCGGTTGAAGGGGACGAGGTATACGGTACGGTTGTTAGTACTGCAGAATATTAGAACTCCGGTACCTTTTTTTTTGTTGGAAATTAAGACCTGATTCTAGTATGAATTAACCATGAAGATTACTGGTTGGGAAGGGGTAGGGGAAAAAAAACTTATCACCTTCAGCTACGATAAATGGTACATAAGGGTTACCGTTGGTAGTTAGCCAGTTAACCATCAGAGTCAGATCCATCACTATGACTTATTATTGGAGGCGGGGGGGGGGGGGGGGGGCTCAAAATTGCCAATCGATGCCAACTGCGTCGATCAAACCAGAAACTGTATTGCTGTAAAACCTATAAAAATGAAACCTGTCTTAAACAGAAATATTTTACGGTCCGACAGAAAGAATATTACCACACAATCACAGCTGCTAAGGCGGAAATCTGTCTAAAATGGAATGATTAGAGTTTTAAAATTATGCCAACTAAGCCTTGTAATTTTGCTGTCTAAAGAAATTTATCAACTTGTGTGTGTGTGGGGGGGGGGGGGGGTAAAGCCATCCCCTATATCCTATCGTCACGAGACGAGGGTATTGATCAGGGTGATATGCCTTATAAAATATCAGCTCGCCCATATCGATCCCGTTTATAGCCATTAATCCTGCGCCATTCAGGTTTCTTCGATTCTAATCTCGTTAATGAACTAAGTCGACATTAAGAGCCTACACTAATCACGCGAAGACACTTAGCAAACTAACAGCGGAGTGGGGGCGTTATTTTCAAATTTCTCGTATTTGCATTTCAATATTTTTATTTTATTTATTTATTTATTTATTTGGCATAGGATAGCTGAGGTCGATCTCAAACCGGGTAATGTTTTGCTTTTAGGTAGCTTTCAATACAAAAAAGTATAAAGCTACCTATTGCAGCCGTTCGGAGGAAAGCAGTTCCGGAAAATTTCGATATATTTTCACCGATCATGACCCCCAGACCCCAAAACCACCCTCCGTTCAAATGTTGATATATATATATATATATATATATATATATATATAATATATATATATATATATCTGACCTATGTCATACGATAACGCTCGTATTTATAAATCAATTTTGATGAAACTAATTGTGTGTATTAAGCTCACCAATGTCTCGACCGAGTTCGTTGGCCAGCTTGGTCCGCCATTTTGTTTCAAGATGGCGGCCAATTAAAAATTTAAAACTAAAATAAATATACAAAAAAGTTAAAAATTCAAATTTATTTTTTAATTCAGTGTTAGGCCTTGAAACGAGGATTCCAGAGCATTTTTTGTTTTACCTCTATCTTAAAAAACGGCTGAGATAGAGCAGTTTGAAATTCTAGGGTGGCTGACATTTTGAAACAAGACAGCACATTACAAAAATTTTCATTGTTGTAATAATTTTCCCAATGAAACGCATAAAACTATATATTCATATCTGTTAGCGCCAAATTCTCGCCAAACTTGGCGACATTTGGCGAAATATCGCCAAATTTGGCGACCAAAATAAGTCTTCATAAATGAAGCCAATTTGGCTATTGCTCAATAATTTGGCGAATTTCTTATTCAAATTCAGTATTAAAGAATCTTTTGTAAACGTTTTATTTGCATTTTAAGTTGCTGTTTTCGTGTAACATTAGCTAAAATTTTAAAACGAAGATATAGGAAAGCTACCTTTTCCTCCCGGTACAGGCCGGAAGGACTTTTTTGATTTTGGTTGCAGTTTTTTTATGAGGTCATTTCTATTTTGGAACAGGTGAAATATCTTCATAGGGACCAAAAAAAAAAAAAAACTGCAACCATGATCGAATAAGTAAATAGAGTATTCGGTTAGAGATCGACATCACATATCCTATGCGAAAAAAAACATTTCAAAATATTGTAATGCAAACGAGAAATTTAAGAAGAACGCTGCCATTGGTTTAACATTAGCCAGCGAATGTCTTTGCGTGACGACTAGTTCGGCTCTAAAGATCCATTCCACATTGCTTTAACCTATTAATTACGGCTAGGACGGGCGACTATTTTTATATTCCCTCACACCATACAAAAGAATTTCTATGTGGTAGCTTTCTCTTGAAAGTATCCTATTATAAGTGTATGGCAGAGATTATTTTTCAAAAAGTGATGTGGACAGAATAGAGAAATAGTCGCTGAGACGACATATGTTCCAACTGTGTAATCAAATGGTTAAACCGCCGGCCGCGCCGACACATTTAATGTGCGAAATCAGCATTAGTTAAGTCTCAGCAAACTTATCAAAGAACCGAATTCATAATCCTCTGATTATGAAACAATTTTCACTCATAACAAGAAAGAAAAATCATGCATCAAGCACTGATTATGAATTCCAACAGTAACATATTATTAATTAATAAACTACATTTATTTATACAATCAAATCCATCCTATTTCATCCTGTAACTGAATACTTTTGGGCGTATCTATAAAGATAAATGCTACGCACTCTTTAATCTATAGAAAATGCAGGTCAAACGTCCCCCCCCCCCACCCCCATAGATCGTAATGTAATGTAAGTCTATTGTGTGTCCCTGTAAGCGAAAAATAAATGCTACTTACTTTTTACTCCAGAGAAAACATGTTTTAGTCCACCTGAGTGATGCATATCAATTTCATTATGTTTGAAGTATTGTAACATCTTTAAAATGCATCGGAAAAGATTTTTTCTCCATTAGGCCATAATGCAACGGAATTCTTTTGTGTATCCCTGTAAACGAGCGAAAAATGCTAGACACTTCTTTTCCAATACCGAACATTCTATTATTATAAACACCAATAACATATAAAATTTTCATGGCAATCCGAGTATATTTACAGGACGGACAGACGGCAGACAGACAAACCAAATTCATAAACATTTTACAACTATATTTGAAAAAGTTAAAAAATTAAACGATTTTAATTGAATATATATTTCCTCAAAATGTGAAATATTTAAACATTATGAAAGAAGGTTTATATATATATAGTTTTATATAACAATTAACTATAAACATTTAAAACATTAAAACTACACAGGCAAAAGACTTTCTCATCAGTGGACGGACAAACAGAATTAACTATCTGTCTGTCCGTCCACTGATGAGAAACAGACAGACTTTTGCCTGTGTAGTTTTAATGTTTTATTGTTTTAAATGTTTATAGTTAATTGTTATATAAAAATATATATATACACCTTCTTTCACAATATTTAAATATTTCATATTTTGAGGAATTATATTCTTGTTGCAAATTTTATGTGCTGCTTTTGCGCAACAATTATTATATATATATTTGAAGGTGGCCCAAAATGATCCTAACGGTCAAAACGATCCACATATGTTTTCTTCCAGACAGGTCGCGCTATCTACAAGGTAACACATAAACTAGTTGTGATAAATAAAGAAGAAGCAATGGTGATATTCGAGCGATCGCAGTATATTACGCGTCTGAATAGTATTCTTTGAAAAATTTATAACATCTTTCATAAGGTAGGCACTAACTTTCATATTTATTTAGATTACAGTCTTTCATGTACAGAAATATGACTTGGTTTACTTAATGAAGTATGTTTTTAAATGTGAATTACAGTTATGTATTGTCATAATTACTTTTATATCATTTATTTTGCCGATAAAAATACAATTTACAATTATTTTTAAACGAAGAATCATTTTGCCCTTTGGTGAGGGTAAAATTATCCTTTGGACACTTTTTAAAAAATCTATTTTTTTTAATTACTCAATTTGGGTTTAAAATATTATTAAAATATGTTTATAATGCAAAATATTGTGTAAAGCACACTAGCAAAGGGCCAAAGTTTACAAATCTTTACCGTTTAATAAGGTGAAAGATGATATCTAAGTAAATAATTTGGAAAACGCATGACATATTTAAAAATCCAATTTCAGGAATTACCAACACTATTCGGAAAAATATCCGAACTATTTTGTGCAGTCCTGTATACGATCTATAGATTTTTATGTATACTACATAGAATGCTAAATTTCAGTTCAGTTAGAAAACGCGTAGCAGAGTTTAAAATTCACCCTTCTGAAATTTCCGTCAATAAAAGGAAATGTACTCGAGAACATTTTGTGCTGTCCTGTATATGATCAACAGAATTTATATACGCCAAGTAATAGACAAAAAATGAGTTATATTTAGAAACGCGTTCAGCAACTGAAAAAGCACTTCCAGTAATTCTTATTAACAGACAATACCGAATTCTTTTGCGTGTCCCAGTAAATGAACGATGAATGCTGCCTCTTGTAGTGCACCTCAGCGATATAGATCAATTTCAATATGTTTGAAATTGTGTAAATCATTAAAATAAACCGCAAACGATTTTCCCCATGGATCGTGATGTAACGGAATTCTTTTGAAGTCCCTGTAAAAAAACTATAAGTGCTACACACTTCATTTTCTTGCCGAACATTCTGTAGTAAAATTCAATAATGTATAAAAATTTCGTGACAATCTGAGTATATTTACGAGAGTTAGAGCACGGACAGACGACAGACAAACCGAATTCATGAACACTTTTCAACTATGTTGGAAAGTTAAAAATGACGAAGCACTCTAACAAATCATGTTTCACAGATACCGTAACGAAATGGAATATTTATGAGCAGCAGGGCTTTACAAATTTGATAAAATCTGGTAACCAGCAAAAAATTCTAGTAGCCAGTAAAAAATATTTACCCCCCCCCCCCCTGTCATTGATTTTCAAAAAGCACAGAAGTTTCTTATGAATTAATTGAGAAAAACATAGTTTAGAATTATTAGTTACATAGTTTTCTAATGAAACCTGTCAAAATAATTAGTATATATCTCTTAGAGAAAAAAAAAAGAAAAGAAAATATTGTTTAAAGGCTGAATTGACCGGCATATTCGGAAAATGATGATTGCCGAATGCTTCAAATGTCCAGATAGTAGAATGCTACAAAATCTATATCTGCTGAGGAGGTCATCAATGAAATAGTGAAGTAAGAAAACAAGTTTTTGCCTATTTTTCTGTCGAAATCTCGAGTAATTCTGAATTTATTATTTTTAAAATTTACTTTTAATGAACTTATTTTTGCCAAATAAAAAATAAAAGTTTAAAATATTTTTTGTTTGAATATAGTTTCTAAGTTTATTTTTTTTAATATTGGGGAGAAGGGGTGAGAGAAAAATGGTATTTGTGCTCATTTCATGAAAGCTTAGGTCAATTTTTGTACAAAAAACACGCTAGATTAAATAATTTGGTCGCCAGATTTAAAAAAAAAACGGTCACCAGTGGCGATCGTATTTGTAAAGCCCTGTTTTTGAGAATAATTAATCATTGATACCAGTGTTGAATTCGCACACTTTTCTCCGGGAGGGACATTGTAGAGCTCTGAGGGGGGGGGAGGGGGGATTACACTTTTAAACCATTAAAAGCATAAAAAATCTCAAATCTTCCGTGGGGGATGCGCCCCCTCGCCGGGTTACCCCCTGAATTCAACACTGATTGATACATTATGATTATCACGAAATCAATACACAAAATGTGGCTGTAAAATTAAACATTGTTATTAGAATAATGTAATACAAATACACTTGGAAAATAACAAATATAACAATTAATTAATTATCTGTTTTTAAGAAAAATTCTTTAAAGAAGGCATTATTAGCGCATTCAACATACTTCAGTAGGATGTGGTAAATGACAGTTGTTTCATAAAATGAAAAAAAAAAAAAAAAAAAGAAAAAAAAGAAAGAAAGAAAAAAGAAATCTGCCAACCCTTGTTGTCTTATTTATTACTATGATAACCGTAACACTCTGGAATTCAATATATCTCAAATCTCGTACTTAAAATATTGATTTCGTGATAATAGTATCAATGATTAATTAATTATTCTCATAAATATTCCGTTTCGTTATATCAGTGAAACATGACTTGTTAGAGCACTTCCTTCGTCATTTTTAATTCTAATCAGTAAAATCATGTTGCAATGTAAACAGAAAATAATGTAGTGCTTTTAATACATAGTGACAGGTGATTGATTGTGATTCGAATTGTATGACCTTCGGGCATTTGATTCATAAATAAAGTTCATAAATGTGCTTCGGGCCATTGTTCATTCTTCCTTTTCTCTTATCCTGTGAACAGTACTTACGTCAACGGCGACATGTAATTATTGTTTTCTTTGTTTCCATTTTCTATTGTAATATGAGGAATATTACGCGATGTTCAAAAGTAAAACAAAATCGATTTTCACCAGCAATACGTAAAAACTCCCCCGATTCAAAATTTCAATTCTGGGTAATTATTTAAGGTCGTCTTATACAATAGCGGATCCAAGGGGGCGATCAATCCTCCCTTGGGCGACAATAGGTCTCCAAGCCATCATCTATATACAGTGAATTCTGTCTAAGGCGGACTCTGTGTAAGCCGGAATTTTGTCTAACGCGGAAAATTTTTCAAGTCCCGGCAAACACATAGGGAATAACATTAATTCATGCTCCATAAGCCGGAATTTGCCTAACGCGGAAACGGAAGGGTTTTTAAAGTCCCATCGAAATCAAAATTTTGAATAAGACGGAAAAAAGGTTAAAAAATGAAAGGCATTTGGTTTATGAAACTTCAAAACTGATATACATACATCAAATGCTCAACATTCGTAATAGATTAATAAAGTTGATTCATCAGAACGGAAAATGTTTAAATATTTAAGGAATAATTTTTTATTCCATTATTTCTCATATATAAGCAAAATGTTTTTCCTCTTAAAAAAAAGAAAGAAAAAGCATCATACCAAGTACATTTTTTACATTTATCTCAATTAATTATTCAAAAAAAGAAATTGATAAAATAAAATCCCTATACATTAACATTTCTCTCTTTTTCATTGTATTAACGAAAGAATATCACTTTTTTTTTTTGCTTGCTTCGGATTTTGAGTTCTGATCATTGTGTAATCAGTCATTTGGTCGCCATAACTCTTTGTCTAATGTGAGAGGGAGAGGGCGGGGAGGGGGAAGCTACAATCATTTACATTCTGTATGAGGTGTGGTTTCAGAGGGGGAAGGGGGTGGAAGATGAATTCGAAGTGATGTATGTTTTATTTCAATAAATCACATGGTCAGAAATCGAGGTCGTTGCACGTGTTATTTGTTCTTCTCATTTTATATTGTCTACTGATATTACCAAGTGATAGTAAAAAATGGCTTCAAAATCTAAACTCAATACGCTATCTCTGCGGGATAAAATAGAAGTTATTAAATTAAAAGAAAAAAATTATTCTGTAAAAGATCTTTGTATTAAATTTAAATGCGGTAAAACACAAATTTATGATGCTATAAAAAGAACAGAGTTGGAAAAGGAATTGGAAAGCAAATCATCCAACAGAAAGCGAAAAGGTGCTGTGAAAAATGAAGACATTGATGCATTAACACTTGAATGGTTTTCTAACGCTAGAGCTAAAAATTTGCCCATACCTGGAACACTGTTGCGTGAAAAGGCGAAAGAGATAGCCGAAAAATTAGGTAAAGCGGATTTCAAGGCTTCTACTGGATGGTTAATGAGTTTCTTTAATCGACACAATATTGCCATGAAGCAAGTTTGCGGAGAGTCGAAAGACGTCCCAGACCAAGAAATTCAGGAATGGAAAATAAATTTTCCTCTACTGATTGAAGGATATCAAGCTAAGGATATATACAATTGCGACGGAACGGGACTATTTTATCGTGCGTTGCCCACTAAGTCCCTTGCAAAAAGAGGAAGTGAATGCCACGGTGGTAAAAACTCCAAAGAGCGTGTCACTGTTTTGCTTTGCGCGAATATGGAGGGCAGTTTAGAAAAGCCCTTAGTGATAGGAAAATCGCAAAAGCCGCGATGTTTTAAGAATGTGAACATTGATAAACTGCCTGTGATTTGGAGATCTAAAAAAAAATCTTGGATGTGGACTGCCATAATGGAGGGATGGCTGACTGAATTCAATAACCGTATGATCAAAGAAAATCGAAAAATTTTGTTATTTCTCGACAATGCACCTTGTCACGCCAATTTCAAACTATCGAATATAAAATTACAATTTCTTCCCGCAAATACTACTGCAGTAACACAACCTATGGATCAAGGAGTTATAAAAATGATGAAAACCCATTACAAAAAATATCTCTTGCGGTCCATTATTGCGTCTTTAGATAATTGCTCTTCTGCCACCGACATGGCAAAAAATATAAGTGTTTTAGATGCTGTCAAATGGATTGCCAAATCCTGTTCAGAAATGTCGCCTGAAAAAATTGTTCATTGTTTTAGAAAAGCTGGTTTTGTTTCAGAAAATGGCTATGAATCAGTTGACCAGTTGGAAGAAAATGAGTTACAAAATCTAATAGATGACTTAAAATGTGTTCACAGCAATGAAAAAATTAATGAAGAAGAATACGTATCAGCTGACAATATAGTGTGTACTACTGAAGCTAACACTTCTGTGGACATTTTGATTCAGCGATATCAAGATTTGGAAAGTGCTAGTGAAAATGAAGATGAGCACGATTATGAAAACCAGACAATGGAGGAATCCAAACGTATCAAGACGCCTTGAGAAGCATTAGGTATCTCGAAAAAAAATTTCTTGCTCAAAAAAATGAAGAATTGATACCCATAGTAACGGACTTGCAATGTGCTACTGAAAAATGCTTGGTAAAAAGAAAGACAAAACAAGCATCGATAAAAGATTATTTTTCGACTGTTTAAAAACTACTATGCCACTATGTGAAGTATGAAGTAGTTGTTAAGGTAAATGATTTTCATTAACTTTTAAAATGGAAGAAATTTATCATTGATACTACACTATTTATTTTATTATTCATATAATGTTTTTGAGATTAATAATAAATTTAATAAGACGTCAGGGGCGTAGCGAGCGGGGGGGCAAGGGGGGCAGCTGCCCCCCCAATGTTTGGTAAAAGGATTCAGTCGGCTTATCAGCAGTTTTAATTAGTGTCTCTGTAGTATGTCAGTAGGCCGATTAAAAAAAAAACAATTTTGAAAAATTCTGGTTGGCAGGACTTAGTCTTCAGAATGCATTTCACTACACCCTTACAATCATATGGCAAAAGCTAGTCGGTCTGTCAATAGATATGTTATGAGTAAAAAAAGTAATGGTTTCAATAGATCTATCTGGTCATCCGGTATGAAAGTCACGTGTTCTGTCACATTTTCGAATCACATAAATAGCTAGTCGGCCTACCCACTGAAAAAAAATTATTATGTATAAATCTTGTCTGCAGAGCCAGAAATGTTGGACATATACTATACCTTACCCACACAAGGAAAAGCTAAATCGGCCGTCGATACATAGGCGAATAGGGGAAAAAATGAATCTGATTTATTGATTTGAAAATATCAGAAATTTGTCCTACAGTAACACTCGCAACTTACATAGATAAAAACTATCAGTATATAAACTAGGTCGACCGAATGCAAAAGTCGCTTAAGAAAATTCAAGAAATTTTATACTTGATACATAGTACAGAGCTGCCAACTCTCCCGTTTTTCGCGGGAGACTCCTGTTTTTTAGTCCAATCTCCCGTTTTTACGTTTAAGTATAATTTTCTCCCATTTTTCACTCGTACTTTAAAATTCCTAGAAACGTACTTCTAAAAAAAATAAAATTTCCGATCTCGTTAGAATTTCGCCATAGGATCGCTAAAAACGCGAATTTCGTCAAAGGATCCCGGAAAAAAAGTAAATTTCGTTAAAGAATCGCCGAAAACCCCCCTCAAATTTTGTCAAAAACCAGCGAAAAAACTGCAAATTACGTCAAAAAATCGCAAAAAAAGCATACAAATTTCGTCAAAAGATCGCAAAAAAACTGTAAATTTCGTCAAAAAACGACGAAAAAAATGCAAATTTCGTCAAAAAAACGACGAAAAAAATGCAAATTTCGTCAAAAAACGCCAAAAAAACTGCAAATTTCGTCACAAAATCACAAAAAGAAACACAAATTCCGTCAAAAAAAATTGAAAAAACTTAAATTTCGTCAAAAAATCGTGAAAAAAAAACACAATTTTCGTCAAAAGAGCACAATTTCACAATTCAACAAAAAAACGTAAATTTCGTCAAAGAATCGCCGAAAACCCCCCCTCAAATTTCGTCAAAAAACGGCGAAAAAAAACTGCAAATTTCGTCAAAAAATCGCAAAAAAACATACAAATTTCGTCAAAAGTTCTTGAAAAACTCAAATTTCGTCAAAAATACGCCAAAAGACAGCGAAAAAAATGCAATTTTCGTCAAAAAAATGGCGAAAATGCAAATTTCGTCAAAAAATGGCAAAAAAACTGCAAATTTCGTCAAAAAATTGCAAAAAACACACACATTTCGTCAAAAAATCGCAAAAAAACACACAAATTTCGTCAAAAGATCGTGAAAAAACACAATTTTCGCCAAAAGATCGCGAAAAAAACGTAAATTTCGTCAAAAACTCGCAAAAAATCCCCTCAAATTTCGTCTAAAAACGGGGAAAAAAATGCAAATTTCGTCAAAAAATCGCGAAAAAACACACATTTCGTCAAAAAAATCGCGAAAAAACTCCAGAAATTACCTCAAAAGATCGCAGAAAAAACCCATCCATTTTCGTCAAAAGATCGCGGAAAAAAAACACATTTCGTCAAAATATCGCGAAAAAAAACACAAATTAAGTACTAATAAATATTTTCTTTTTATTTGAAAAAAGTTTGTTTCATTTGTTGATATCTTAAGATTTTTTTTTGTGTAATTTATAATATATGAAAGTAAGTGTTCTTTTTAAATTATATATATATATATATATATATATATATATATGTAAAGAAGCGTGGCTTCTTCGGTGGGTCCTCGATCGCCGTTTCGATGGGTGTCGGGCCAGTGGAGGCTGCCGCGCGGACCGATGACGAGTCCGTACTTACGTGTCACCGCTCACTCCGATTTCCTTGCATATTCCTGTAGTCATGGGCCGTGAGCGCTATCCAGGATTCAGTTAAAGTCCACGTGAATGTATTTTTGTTTAAAGAAAGACATCGTCTATTACGGAACCTGGTTTATTTCTTTTTATTACATAAATCCTTTTAAACCAGGCCCACACTGGCGTGAGAGCTGCTAAGTTAAATCTTTCTGGACATCGGGATTTAGTTACGCGGCACGGCAACCCCTGGAGAGCCGAGGCTAACGAAAGAGCCAGGCTACCGCGGTGCATTCTACTTATCTTTTTTTACAGACCACTAGAGTGACGTGTTGCTCTTTTCGTACACATGCATTGGTGCATTCGAACATCACGCGATTCCCGCGGTCTGTAAAAAAAGATACGCGTAAAGCACCGCGGTAGCCTTTCTTTTTCGTTAGCCTCGCTGGAGAGCATATTGGCGTGAAGTCAGGGCATGGTTGAGATCGGAAAACTTCCCTCCTGATAGCCATGCAACTGTATAAATATGAGGTTTTTGCATTGTTTCTGCTAGAGGTCGTCGAAGTCAAAAGAGGCGTATTTCTAATTTTAATTGGCCGCGAGCTGAGTGATTGATTGTGCAGGACAAAGGCGTTGGCTCAAATCGGCCGATAGGATGCAGCGAAACTTTAAAGTTGCGCTACTGTCAGCAAAAATATTCTTATGAAGAGTGAGAAAACGATCTTTGAAAGTTATAAGATGCGATGCAGGGAAACTAATTTAACAGGGGCGACGGCAATTTCAATCAATTGAGACACAATTACTAAAGCATTTACAAAGTTTTAATTTAAATTTCTATTTTTTAAAACGGTAATTTCAAATTTTAAAAGGGGCAAAAAGGGGTTTTACATTTTAAAAAGGGGCTTTGCTTTTATCCTTTCATATATATATATATATATATATATATATATTAATGATTATATTTAAGTTATTGAGTCAATCATTAATCTATTCTAAATGAATTATAAAATAAGTTTTTATTCTTACGTAAATTCACTTTAAAAAAAATATTCTTTTTCTCCCTTTAAACTGCGAAGAATCTCCTGTTTTTTCTCTTGCTAAGGTTGGCAGCTCTGCATAGTAGGTTCGGTTCTAGCAACGATATGATGTTTACGCCCTTTGGAACTGTTTTAGGAACGTTTGGAAAATAAAAACGAAGACTTTTTAAAACTATTTAAAAAAAGAAAATGAATAAATTTTAAAAATATCCGTGCGTAACACATTTAATACCTAAAAAACTTCTTACTTTTTTTTTTTTTTTTTTTTTTTTTTTTTTTAATATTCAATCAGTAACAGAAAATATCTTCTTTATAAGACAAATCTTCACACGTATTTTCTTTGACATGTAAAGCAAAATTCTTTCCAAGCCCAGACCACTAGGGATAGATATAGAAAAGGTGTTAGGTCTGGTGTAGATAAGTCTTTTGTTATGATCTCCAGATAATCCTGCAAATCCAGTTTTGCACTAATTTTCTAAACTGTACATTGTCGGAATTCTACAACTTCCGACTTTCACAATAATATATTTCTTAAACTTATAGAAAGGGAGGAGACGGATTTGTCCTGTCGGTGCCGAAATGTCTGTGCCTCTACTGAAATTTTTGTAAACTCGGTTCCTTTGGTTAGATGTTTACCGTTCACTTCACTCTATCATTCTAAACAAATGTGTTTTTCACAAATATAACTGTACGATTTTCTCTTATCAATACATATTTTCTTTCTTTTTTTTTCTCCAGTAAAGTTCTTGGTAAATCTTTTAAATGATTACTGAGTTATATCTAAGAAACATTTTAGGAATACAAAATCATATATTTTATTTTTAATTATCAGTTAAAATTAATTGTAAAAACTATTAATTAAGAAATAATGCGACAGATTGACTATTTTACATTAGTCGGATTTGAAACATTTTTGAGTCGGCCAATCTTGCCTTTTGCCCCCCCCAAAAATTTTCTTTCGCTACGGCACTGTAAGACGTATAATTTCATTTAAAAAACTGTACTGAAGATTACGAACGTAAAAATAGGACTTGCGCATATATATTTTATTTATTTATTTTGGCTGTTTTGCATAAGGCGGAATATTGTCTACGGCGGAAAATTTTCTCGGTCCCGTTTGATTCCGCCTTAGACAGAGTTTACTGTATTTTTTTTAACCAAAGATGTTGTTTTAAAATTAAATGTATGCTCTTTAAGAGTGGGTAAAATTTTTTCTTTCATATTTTCATTTCAAAACCTGATGCAGAAATTT